>CM020032.1:9327500-9785000 GCA_009769605.1 Bucorvus abyssinicus
TACCACATTCCAACCTATCTTGAGCTGATTTAAAAACCCAGTGTAGTTTCTCCTTATTAGGGTATGTGCTCTCTTATCTTCAGCGCTGCCTGTATCAAAGCAAAGTATGGCTGGCAAATGTAATATACTTAGGTTATAAAGATTCACTAAGGATGAACTAGAGCTCTGAATGCACTGGTGTTCCGTATCATACAGTGCTTCAGTTATCATATGATTCAGTTCCTGAATCAGCCTCTGCTATGTATCTGTGTATTTGGAATTCACAATCCTGTTCGTACACATACACGACTTTGAACAGCTCAGTAACTCTGCTGGCTGTTAACTGCGAGTCAATCTGAATGCACGGAAGACTTTATTTCATACCAATCAACAGCAATACCTGTCTGAAGAGATTCCATTCCCACTTCTGGTTTCTCTGTCTGGGGACTGCATGCTTACTTCCAGTCTGGGAATTAAAAGCCTGGGAATCAAAGTTACATTTTGTGGCTGGCACCACTGACATTTTCTAAATAGACTGAAGTTTGAAAATATTATTCTTGTCTACTAATTTTATCTTTAAAAAACATAACAAGGAAGAAGTCTGTTGGTACACTCATCCTCTGCAAAAATGCAAGAGGCAGAAGGGGCTATACAGCACACTCTCCGGTTTACAGATCGGCATGCTGCCTCCAGGCACAGGCGAGGGCAAGTGTCGCCTTCACCTAAGTCAGTGGAAGTTTAGCAAATTAAACCTAAATCTGACTGACAGCACAACTAGAGGATCATCATTCTTCTTCAGTGAAACAGAGAGCAAAGCCCCAAAAGAATGCACCGTTAAGTCTGGACTGTTCCAAATATGCATCAGCCTTATCGAAGAAGTAAAAATTAACTTTCTTTTTCTTCCCTCTGCTACCTCGCACTATTTGACATAGTGTTGCATCATGGAAACAGCATAAGCCTTCATGAAACAAAATGCTTCTAGAATTTTCCTCCTTTGTTAATATACCTGCCCTCTCATCGAGGGAAAACCTTGGATGTAAATACCAAGGGAACATCATACACTGGGAGAAAGCAGGCAGCTAAAAATTATGCCTATAACTAAATATTTTCTCCTTCTTTCCCAAGTTTTCTAACTCAGGCCTTCTGTCTGTAATGGCAGTAAATACTTCCAAAAAATGCAGAGTAGAAGTGATAGTTTTTGATAATATGAAAGAACTAGTTTAGATTATTTAGTGTTTGAATATATCACTACAACTACAGGAAAAGCTAAATGTGTTTATGGGTTTTATTCATTCCTATTTAAGCGGAGCAAACACACACACTTGAGGGTACTTGAGCACCACAGTTTCCCCTGACCCCCAAAACCCATATTCCATATTCAAAAGCACTTTCAGCATCAAATGGGAACAGTTAAAAACTGTGTCTCATTCTGACCCAAGCACGACTGACAAAGTCTCTTTATGACCTGTTAAGGTCACCAGCTCTACATCTGGAATTTTGAATTAGAAACAAAACACCTGAACTAGTGTTTAGAAATCTGATTTGTAGTCTTAATTTCTTTATCACGAGCATACATTTAATTCACAGGACAAGACTGCACACAGTGGAACAAACAGAATGAGAAGTCATCATTCAAGGCACAAATACCGTAATTTTTATTAGAGGGCAGTTTCAAGTTTTAGTCTTCAAAACGTTACTAACTTTGACGTCTGTTAAAATGGTGACTCTGCAAATCCAAATGCTTCTTTTTATGGCAGAAAGTAATCGTCACCATCAGCTATTTTGTCAAGACGTAGAGAAGGCCAACTCACTAGATAAGCAGCCTGTTAAACTAAACTGTGTGGGATTACTGTTAGATATGCAGTCACAACTCCCATGACATTCTCTGTTAAGACTTTTGTCTTTGTATGTTTCTGTCTAAGGCATGTTCATGCTAAAATACTAACATAAATATCTAATTTCTTGACCTGTTTCTATAGTGAACAGATGAAGTATCAGTAACTTTTGTTGCTCTATCTATTCAGCAATACCATGAACTCCTCAATCTCTTAGTTTTGGGTTGGAATACAGCATCAGAGCATTCAGTCAACAGTTTAACAGGGTTCCTATAGAGATAACGTCTGTTGGGCTGATCGCACAAAAAGCTACTAGTTCTGAAAGTTTATCCCTTCTCAGTTTTCTCTCAATGAATAAAGGAAAAAAAAAAAAAGGCCAGTTTCAGAGCAGGAATGAAAGCTGCTTAGGGGTGACAGAACCCGTACATAAATTACGTTAGGACATGTGAAAACTTCCATTAAATCTGTTGGTCCTTCTCTGTGATTCTGCCAACAGGATGAAGCTGGTTGACCCGCACAGACAATACACAGAGGAAAACAATGCGCTTCTGAAGTCCTCCCAAAGCAAGACCGGGTAACATCCTGTTTCACTGCAGTCCTTCACTGTAACTTCTTGATGTCGTATTTCTCAAAAGACTCTTACTCCTTAAACAGTTCTGACACAGGAATAAAACCCTATAGTAAGTCTCCCACTTCAGCCCTATCTTTAATGAAGAAGTAACTTTTTCTTTGAAATTTCAAATATCTTAAATAAAAATAATTACAAATAAATTTAGGATCTAGTTCAAGAAGAAAAGCCAAGCAATGCTGTTTCGTGTCAGTTATGTCTCTAACATGATTTTCTGCAGAACTGAACTTGTACGAGGGCAGATGCAGCCCAAAGCTGAACGGGGTACCTTTGAGTTTGTATTCTGCAAAGGAAACTGCTGAAGAGATGAGGTGGCCTTTTGTGTTCCAACTAAATCTACATCGCTACATCATGCAGTCATATTACATATGCAACATATGATTAGAATAATTCAAAGTTTGAGCTGTCCAGGAAAGTGATTCCTAATTAATCCCTGATGATAACAAAAGCAGCTCTTTTAATTTTCCGCTATTACCAAGGAAAATTCCTTTCACAGGACAGTGAAGGCTAGAGCCTCGATGCCAGAATGAGACCAGACAGGAGGAAAACGAGTAGTGATGTGTAGAAAGCATCCTTTCAAGATACAGACAGCTCAGAAAGTAGTTCACATATGATCTGAGCTCACCCAGGAAGCGCTAAGTACTTATTGCTGAAGTGATTAATGCTTTATTTTTTTGTAAAATTAGGGAAAAATCACCATGAGTAATTCAGAAAAAAAAAGTTTCCTCTGGAATGCAGTGGTCCTAAATAATCCTTGAGCATAAACATGGAGAGAAAGAAAATATCTTCCATACTTTTGCCTTTTAAGGGCTATAAAAATTGTACCAGTATGATAAGGTGCTGCACTTTCATTTAAATAATATCTATGTAAAACCTAAATTTATGTAAAAATTTCCAACTAGTTTACTGAAAGCATGGTCAATACTGTACTTGGGAGTTTCTATAAATAAATTACAATCATGCAATTTAAGACCAGACTTTGGAATGTGAAACACACAGTTATGTCACCAAGCGCAGGTCATTGTCCTGTTCCTTCCAGCAAGAATGCAGCTATCAAGTACATTTCACGCTTGGATCAACTGCGCATTTAAGTATCACTTGCTTTCAACACCCACTGAGTAAAAATAGAAGGAGACAACAGAGAAAGCTAAAACAGCACACAGTAATTTTTATAATGCATTTTTAAGCTGCTGGCCCTCCTTCTGTACTTCCTGCATAATCTATGTCAATGCAAATTTCAGCACCAACTTGGACTATTAATACTCCAACTTGGAGTATTAATCCATGGAGTTCATTCAAAAACTTTAAAAGGGGAGGGTAAAAAACAAGTTCAGTGGCCACAACTAAAGAAATAAAAAAGATGACAAGGAAGAATACTGTCTGCCTGAACCCTAGCATGTGTTTTATCTCCACTAACTCCTCTACCCTAAGGAGAGAGGTTTGTGCCAATTTTCTTTTAAATTGTATTTCACAGTCACTTAACCTCTTTGCCTCAGACTTCAGCATCTGTATAAAATGGGGAAACAAAAGCCTAGTATCTCATGGAAATACTATGAGGATGCTTAAAAGCATGCTAATCAGCAGTATCTGCTCTGAAATCTAAGTCAGATGAAGTCACTGATGACCGAAAAAGGGAAACATTGCACCCATTTTTAAAAAGGGTAGAAAGGAGGACCCACCTGTCAGCCTCCCCTCTGTGCCTGGGAATATCAGGGAACAGATCCTGCTAGAAGCTCTGCTAAGGCACATGGAGAACAGGAAGGTGATTCGAGACAGCCACCATGGCTTCACTAAGTCCTGTCTGACCTTCTATGATGAAGTGACAACATCAGAGGACAGGGGAAGAGCTATGGATGTCATCTCTCTGGACTTCTGCAAAGCATTTGACACAGTCTCCTAACCATCTTTCTTTCTAAATTGGAGAGATACAGATTTCATGGGTGGACTGTTCAGTGGATAATGATTGGATGGTCACATCCAGAGGGCAGTGGTCAATGGTTCAATGTCCAGACAGAGATCAGTGATGAATGGTGTCCCTCAGGGGTCCATACTGGGACTAGTGCTCTTTAATATTCTCATCAATGACAGCACAATCGAGTGCACCCTCAGTAAGTTTGCAGATGACACCAGCTGTGCAGCTGACATGTCAGAGGGACAGGATGCCATCCAGAGGGACCTGGACAAGCTGGAGGAGTGTGCCCATGTGAACCTCATGAGATTCAACAAGGCCAAGTGCAACGTCCTGCACCTGGGTCAGGTCAATCCTTGGTATCCATACAGGCTGGGGGATGATGGGCTTGAGAGCAGCCCTGCAGAGAAGGGCTTGGGGGTACCGGTGGACCAAAGACTAGACATGAGCTGACAACGTGCGCTCGCAGCCCAGAAAGCCAACTGTATCCTGGGCTGCATCAAAAGCAGCATGGCCAGCAGGTTGAGGGAGGTGATCCTGCTGCTCTACTCCTCTTTGGTGAGACCTCACCTGCAGTGCTGTGTCCAGCTCTGGAGTCTTCAGTGGGACTGGGTCCACAGGAGGCCACAAACATGATCGGGGGATGGAACACCTCTGTAATGAGGATAGGCTGAGAGTTGGGGTTGTTCAGCCTGGAAAAGAGAAGCCTCTGGGGAGACCGTATTGTGGCCTTCCAGTACTTAAAAGGGGCCTACAAGAAAGATGCAGACAGTCTCTTTATAGCAGGGCCTGTTGTGACAAGACAAGGGGTGATGGTTTTAAACTAAAAGAGGGGAGATTAAGACTAAATATAAGGAAGAAATTGTTTACAATGAGAGGTGAGACACTGGCACAGGTTTGCCCAGAGAGGTGGTAGATGCCCCATCCCCGGAAACATTCCAGGTCAGGCTAGATGGGCCTCTGAGCAACCTGATCTAGTTGAAGATGTCCCTGCTCACTGCAGGGGGTTGGACTAGATGAGCTTTGAAAGTCCCTTCCAACCCAAAGCATTCTGTGATTCTGTGATATGTGCCCTCATAAACTTTTATTCTCAATATTTTTAATTTCACAAACTATACATTAAAATTTTAAAACACAAACAATGAAGTCTTTCAATTGATCAATACATACTCTAAACTGCACATAGGGCTAATGTCAAGAAATATAAATGACAAAATTTTTTTTCTCGTAAGAGGTAACCTTTCCTTTTGAGACTTTGAAAAAGGTCAACATAAGCTGTTCAATACTATCTAGAATAGTACATGACCAGCTTAAATATTTAAACTTTTTTCCTTCCTTTCATGTTCTGGATAGCATGGATTTGGACACTGAAAGGAAACTCACAGAAACATAATTTGTTTAAAAACTACAAAATCCACAAATCTATCTTCTAAAAAGAAAAAAAAAAAGCCTCTTGTACACAGTTTAAGTTACATACATGTCAGGAAAATGGGAAAATATGATCTTATCTCCCATATGCCATGCCAGTTAACACAAAAGTCAAACTTATGAATTTTGTAATAATGAACCTAAGTTGAAGTGTACATTACCTCCTGCAATTTGCACAGGGATACACATAAGCATATATAAAAAAAATAGGCACTGCTGTGTGGATACTTTCATCAGTTCACTCATCCAAATGCATACAGACACTGGCATACCGGTTTTAACATATTGATGACAGGGTAGCTACTGGTAGGAGAATCTGCAGGACAGCATGCTGAGAATTGCCAACAGAAGGCTAGGTCTCTGCCCAGGGCAGTGAAGATTTCCTACCAAACTTTGCTTTGCCTGCAGTTACTGAGTGGCAAATGCAGCTCGTGATATACCGGCAGTAACAGAAGATCCTACTAGGTTCAAGCAATTTGCAGCAACAATACAACTTTGACAAACTCTGCTGCAGTGTCGGCAGCAAGCTTAACGAAGTCACTGCAGCTCGTGACAGTATCTATGCTGTAAGACAAATGCACTGCAGACAAGACGCAGTCCTGGTTCTTCCCGCTCTGCGACACGCTCCTGTTAGCATTCTACTCAATATAACCCCTCATTGTGACAAGTCTCTGCTTACAGTTTTCTAAAGAGTTTTACATAGCTATTACAGTAATTTACATTTTTCATAGCTTACTTTACAAATACAAAACCATATTAAAAAAAATCTTAAAGCACAGCCTCCCATCCCCATTTTACCTATTTGGCCTATTGCCCTCTCAAAGAAGGAATTTAAATTGATTTAATCTCTTCTTAACTGACAGTTTATGTTATATTTTGTGAAGACCTAAATAGACAACTGACTGGTACGTTCTAATTGAACCTCAAAAAATTTATACTGGTCTGAACAGAGCGTATTCAGAAGATCTGATTTTTCTGTAAATGCTTATTCAGTAAATGCTACATTCTGTAAATGCTAAATTCAGCAGTCAGTGTTGAACAGTGCAGATGACTAATCCTCTACAGGTGACTAATTCAGTGATTGCTATATTCATATTGATAATAATCATATCAATGAACAGTTAAAAGCAGAGCTCTCAAAAATAAAATGTATCAACAGATATTCAACTACCGACAGAAGCAGAAGAAAGCATCAGGAAAAATTAAAATTGTCAGGTATTTTAAATAGTTCTGTTAAACAGCTTAAGTTTCTGAAACACTGATGAGTTACTAGCCTTCTCCTTTGCTGATCTGCAAAACAGCCCTGCAATAAAATCCCATAGATATCAGCTCCTTGGTTCAAGATACCTTAAACTTTACCATCTAGTTAAACAACAGTCTACTGGTTCTCAAAAGGAAAACTCAGATTGGATAAAATTCAGCAAAACTCATGCCTTCATTACTAGCAACTCATATCAAGTGAGACTGTCTTTCAGGTACTCATCCTTTCTCTTGCAGGTAGGATTCCATATGCTTAACACAGACTGTAGTGATAAAGCCTTTGAAAAAAGTGCCTACCCTACTGCCCCCTCCCCCCCCCCTCTTTTTTTTTTTTGGTAGCAGAGATGTTACTAAAAGTGTTAAATCTAAAAATTTATGCTGGTTGCTTATTTAAGTAGTCAAGGCTGCCACTAGTACACTGTCTATACTGACAAGGTATTTGTATCAGAAGACTTCTATACAATCAGCATTGATGAACCAGCTTCCTTTTCCCCTTAAACTTAACTTGAGTGTGTTTTCCTCCCTCATAACTGACCCAAGATTCTAACAAATGCATGCAGGTCAGTAAAATGTTCCAACTTACTACTCTTGCAAAGCACCTCTAATTTAAAGATATTAGATTTAAATTTACTTCCCCACCCCATTCATCTGCAGATTGAAGAAATCCCAGTACTGGATTGGAAGTCAATTTTTATGCCTGAAATACTGACCTAAGGGTTTTAAGCCACATGAAAGCATTGTTCTGTTATTGTGAAGAAAGTACCATCTGCAATGTCTAAACTACATTGAAATTGAAACATGAGAAAATAGAGTATCAACTCAACTGTTTTCCCAACAGTTGAAAACATGGCAGTTACGTGGGGCCAAGCTCAGGTGTGTTAAGTGAATCAGGAAAAAAAACCTACTTAAACACTCAGAAGCTGATTCTTGCATCCTATTATGCAGATTTAATTTTTACCCCCTGATGGTTGCAAGGTTTTTCCTGAGGTATTCACTTCCTATCTGACTGACCCTATCATGATCTTGAGTCTAATGGGTTTATGTCACCTAAACAGGAATAAATAGAGGTGCCACACTCAAATTATTTTTATTTCCTAAACTCAAATATTTACAAGTGCTCAGACATGCCTGTATAGTCAAGGAAAGGAACTTTAGACAATGCTCACTTCCTGTAAAATGCAGCTGCTGCTTCTTAAGTGATCCTGGCATAAAACACTGACCTAACAAAAGCTATTATAATTTCCTTCTGTATTTGGACCCAGTAACTATGTAACTTGCTACAAAATAATTTTTCTTCCATCAAGTAACAGTTCCCATTTTTGTAGGATCTAAGGTGGAACTGCAGTTATTACTTGCAGATGAAACCACTGGTATTTTGGACTCAATTGTAAAAGAAATCTTTACTTTTCCATATCTCAGATTATTACTGAAACGGGAAAACATTTAGCAAACAGTCCAGCATGTGTAAACATAAGATGCTAAAAGCTCAACTGATGCAATACCTGAATTTCCGAAGATCACATCCCACGGAGAGCTGATAGGCTGTTCTTCTCCTTTTGCTCCACCTTCCTTATCAACACCTTGTATCCCAATCCCTGCTACAGTGGTCACCATCTCTAATTCCAGGTCAATCTACAAGAAGCAAAATTATACACACTGAATGGACAAAATTAACTTGCCTGAAGTTACAGATATTTTGAGCTAGACATCAAAAACAGTTTTTACTGACAAATAAAGACCAAATCCCAACAAATTTAAGGTATCTGTTTACATAGGAAAATAATTAATTTTACTACAACGCTTGCTGATGTGGTTGGCGGGAGTCGGGGGAAGGGGAAACAGAAGGCAGCAGGAAAACCACCTGCCTGGAATTCTCTTCCACACACAACAAAGATTAACACTGCACTGTCAAGGTTTGCTCAGCAGTTATAGAAGAAAGCATCAAAATTTTCTAGAGAAATATTCAGACAGACAATGGATGTGGATGTTTTGTTTTACACTTCTGTAAGAATATGACATAAAAATTCAGATACTGTCACAGTATCTCCCATCTCTCTATAAAATAATCTGTACAAAATGAATTATTTTTTCAATTTCTTGCCCTAGAGCAAAAAATGGGTTTTTTCATTTTTTTAAACCTAAAGACCCTTACTTTTCCTTCCCCTTTTATAATTTTCTCTGCGACTTCCAACACCTCTCATGCATTTATCGTGACGATCATGTAAAAAGGGAGTCTCTCATGCAAAAAATCTTCTAACTTTTGTAACAGTAAATGCACTCTTTTTGCAAGGCCCACAGCCTGTACAAACATTTGAAAGCATGTCCTGTAGCTGTGGTATTAATTCTTGGATACTCTCACAGCACATTTAGATGAAAGGGAACAGCTAATTATCGTGAAAAATGCTGAAGAATTATGATCCAGATCTTCAGATGTTTCTGTACTGTCTTTGTTACCTGCAACACCTTATTTCCTGTGGTCACCAAGCTATAGCGATGAATATTAGTAAGATGAGGACCCTGGAGCAAACCACTCATTTTTAGTAATAATATTTCTTTATGCACAGGGAGCTTTAGTCTTTCCAGAATGAAACCTGGTAGCCAACTACAATGAATACAGTGCAGGGAGTTTGTGGACTAATGTTCTGAAGTGAAACACAGAACAAACTGACTTAACAGTACAAAGGTGCCCGAAACTGAGTAAGGATGTACCTCCTCTGATTGCAAATTAGACCTGCTGGTGAGGATCTGAGTACAAGATCTTCTGAGATGCACAAAATAGTTTTAATAATAAGGTAATGTTACATTGCTTCAAAAAACTTAACTCCTGATCATTCTAAATCTCACCTAACCAAATGTATGATCCAATGACAATATAACAACATTCCTATGCGCTAAAGCCTTGCAAGTGTTTAATAAAAAGCAATCCACATGTAGGTGATTCTGATATGAAAGCAGTTACCTGTACCTTAGAGACCCAAAGAGCTAACAAGTTTAGAGATTCCTTGAACCACAGTAGTACAATAACTTTAGATAAGAATCAGATACTATTGGAAGTGAAACAAAGACAATTTTTGCTTCCAGTACTAAGAATAGATGTTTCCCATAACAGGAAAGTAAGAGTCACCAGAAAAAAAAAAAATCAGTTATGCTAGAACAAGTAGAGCATATCATCTTCATTTGAAAGGAAAGCACAGAAGTATATGCAGATCTTTAAAAAAATAAACTGCACAACAGCATTTATTTGTCAGATATTGGGCCAGATTTCCTTCTGATGTTGTGGATATTTGAAGAGTAATTGATTTGGTGTGAATTTTCACCCGCGTAAGTAGAATAAGATATAAGAGATTAAAAAAAGAGAAAATTTACCTTTCTAATGAGGTGATTTTCTGTATCAGCTACGTAAATAACATTGTTTTTTATAGCAATCCCTTGTGGTGAGTTGAAAGCTGCCTCTGAAAATCTTCCATCTCTCCTACCACTGTTTGGACCTATAAATGAAACAAAGCAAACTCAAAAGTAATTTTAGAAATAAAAAACCAAAACCAACAACAAAAAATACCAACTTAAAAATTAAGTGCACACATTTAAGACTGTAAGAGAATTACATATCCTATGAGGTTCTTTCACAGCACCTTGTACAGTTTACATTAATATTTTGTGCAGTCTCATTTTAGTCACTGTGCTATGTGATTACAATAGCCTGGTGCTATCAAGTTTTGAATTCATTCTCCACAAGTTCTCTCTTTCTTTAAGCTCATCTTCCAAAGACAAGTCTTAATAGGGGTCTAAACTGCTCCTGTTCCCTTGCACTAAAGGACAACAGCAACAATGGAAGACAGAAGTAAGAACCCAAACACATCTTTTTTTATTGCCGACTACATCAAAGCAAGCCAGCAAGAAAAATTCTGATTTCCAAACTCAACTCCCTTTCAATGGTTTAGATTTTGATGCAATCACAAATGAAACTAATATTTGATTAGCAGGATTTTCTTCTTATTATTAACAATTAGGTAAAAGATGATACGGAACTAATTACGCAAAAGAACAGTGAGAATGATGGGAGAGACAGAACACACAAGAAATAGCAAGGAACATGACCTGAATGTCACAGTGGGAAGGTAAGCATCATATTTTAGCAGGAGTAACATTTAAAGTACATTAGCAGTATGTGCCAGCAGAAGACATTTAGGCGAGTTATGTGTGCATCATGATTTATGATGCAAATATAGTAATTTCAACCTTTGTGCATGCCCACATTTACTACTGTATTATCAACTTGATTGCATTATTTTCTGCGCACTGAATCATTTCACTGAGTCACTGAAACACACAAACCTTTACAACCAACCGCCAAAAGACAATTTAGACCTTAACAGACATGCAGGACTGAGGTGCTGGTGTGTCAAATTCCAGTAGTTCTCCTGGTAAGCATCAGGGTGTACATCCCCAGGGAAGGGAACAGCACAGAGTGCCACAAGAAGGAGGGGTTCCAGTGCAGAGGTTAGGACACTGCCCTCTGAATTGCTGTTTACCAACTATCCCAGAACAGTAAAGGGTAGTTTCTGAGCAGAGACTTCAACTCACATACTAAACAGAAATCAAATTCTCTCACTTTTGTCATAAGAAATGCTCTTTGTACTTCCCATAGGAGAAGGGTATTAAGACTAATGCCTTTATCAGGTAATTGGTCTGTCTGTCCAACGCACTGTTACATCAAACAGCAGGAGATTTTCTTCCTTTCTTTGAACAGCAGTGCCACTGGTATTTTTATGAGGTTTTTAGGATCCTGCCATGGAACAGGCATTAGTCAATACCAGATTATGTGATACAGGACACATCAGCATACGGGTCCTGATTCTAAGACATAAACGAACAATTATTTTCAATGATTTGGGGATTCAGCCACTTCCTAAATCTATTACAGCTGCTCATAGATGGACTGTCTGAACAGCTATGTACTTGGTGAATTAAGATGTAACTTTGACCACTGTGACAGATTAAAAAAAGAACAAGTCTGTTTCATTCTTGAAAGAGGAAGGCATACAAAGACTGTGCAAATTTTCTTGATTTTTGTTGTAAACCAGATAGTAATTTTATAAAAACAGTTAAAGATATTAGTTTTTTTAAAGCTGAAATGTTATTAATATAAATTTTGTAACAATTGCAATTAAATTTAAAATACTTTCAATATTTTCATAAGTTCTTTATATGTAGAACTCAGGCCTTTTCATATATATATTAAGGCAACTTCATTTTCAGATGCCTAGGTACTAGTGCAGCCACTGTTCTTAATAAATCTCCCCTCCTCTAAAAAACAGAAGGGGATCATTTTTTTGTTTAAAAAAACCCAACAAAAACCATAAACCACACCCCAAAAACGTCTCCACACACCACCACCACCATATTTCAACATTCACTTCCTCTACTGGAAAAGGAGGTATTACTGTCGCTTTTCTTTTCCCTGCCTCGCTACTGGATGTGGATGTACGTCACTTAAATCTAAACCCATCTTCAGCTCTTTCAGAAGACACAAAATATATTCATATTAGGCATCACATGGAAATACAAACTTTAGTCAATGGAACAAAGAAAAAAAAGTAGACATTTCAATCAATCGCATTAACAGTCTCCCATTGATGGTGCTGTACTACATCCTCTCATATCCAGCAAAAGTTATTTTAGTAGAAAAAAAAAATTCTGGCAATGCTTATGAACTCTAGGTCCTCTAAGAAAAGAACCAGCCTAGTAGGCCCAGTGAACATACTCTACTCCCAAACTAAAATTGCTACAGTAAACTTATACACCCTTACCTCCAATAGTGTGCAGAATTTGTCCATTTTTTCGAGTAACCAAAATCCTATGATGCCCAGTGTCTGCTATTACCAGCCTTTCTCCTGACTTATCTATGGTCACTTTTCCAGGAAACAGCAGGGGAGAAGGTGGGAGGGAGTCTCTGTACAGCTTTATTCCAATGTTGTTATCTTCGATTTGTCCTCTCTCCTTATAGAATTTCAGTGTTACAGAAGTAAATAAAAACAACTTCTCTCTGTGTCCCTCTCCAACAAGTGAAAACAGCATATTTCCACGAGGTCCGAGAATGACCAGAGTTGGCCAGCAGGACACTTCCAGTTCATGCCACAGTGTTGCATCTGCATCATTTACTACAGGGTGGGCAATATTATACCTCAGAATGGCACTTTTAATGTTATCCAGAACTTTTTCGTTTGGGAATTTCGCTGAATGGACACCAACAATAATAAGACCATCTGAAAGGAAAAAAAAAGGCATGCATTGAAATGTATTTGTATATGAATTTTAAAAAGCAAGAATAAAGCACAGTTATCTCACAGTGTGACCGCTTTCCAGAATGAAAGAGGATTTGAATAAACATCTCAATGGGAGTGTTGGTAGCTATGTATACAAATATTGAAACTCAGAAATAACATTTCAGTAAAATTACTGAACTTTAGGACCATTACTTCACCAGATGTCTGACATTTAGTATGTCATAAATTGTTCTTAGTTCTTGAACCTCTAAATACTAAGGTAGAAAATTCTTTCAAAATAATTACTGGTAAGTTGTAGCAGTTAAACTGATACTTTGGGTTTTTCTCAGATATTTACAATACTTCTTTGCCTTTTGATGCCTATACACAACTATCATGTTTTAGAAAATTTATTATTTTCCACATTTAACAAGGAATCACAAATGTTACACTGAACTCTGAAAGTCCAGCGTTACCTCAGCATACCTAATTCTAGATAAACAGTAAAAAAAGTTTAGTCTTCTGAAATCAATACAGTATTCTATATTTCAAATAAAAATGGCAGCACTGACAACTATGACAAAATGACATCTAGCACTTGTTACAAACCAGGCAGGCTTAAACCCTTTTCCTTCAAAAAAAATCCCAAACCAAAACAACAACCAAGAAAAGAAGGAAAAAAAAGCGTATGGGGGGGGGGGGGTGGCGCAGAGGATTAAATCACTGACTTTTGCCCCTCCCTTTAAAATGTTTAACTTAATTTCTATATTTGATTAACAAAGACAATGAAGAGTACTGCAGTTGAAATCCTAGTATAAAGGTTTCATAAGCATAAAGTAATATACACTGCTTATATACACTGCTTATATAATACCAACCGTAAAATCGATCAAAAGCACACAATTATGATGAGCTTCCTTGAATTGTTTGCTTATTTTCTTAGTTTTATGAAACTCACACAGAAATAAAAATCTATGGCTCAGACTTCAGCTGCTTTTCCCTTGCAACAAGAAATAAATCTACTTCCACCCAGTGCAGAAAATTACATAAACAAACCCAAATTTTCCACTCCCCCTTCCTACCCAACAGAAAAAGAATAAAGAACCTTCCTTCAGTCAAACCGCTTTTCAGTACTTTTTAGGAGCAAAAAAGATGAAGAACCACAAGCCGCACACGCCAAAAAAAAACCAAACCAAACACAAAACCAAACCAAAACACACTCTACATCCTTTTTCAGGGCTTTAAATTATGTTTTACTAGAATAATCTCCACCAAATTAAGTAAACTGTGCATGACATCAATATCATACTTCATCTCAATTTGTATTCAAAGAATACTATTAGCCGTAAGTGTAATCTTGTTATAGTCAAAGTAACTTGTCAATTCTAACTGAAGTAAGGAAGGTAACAACAGTAACCATGCAGTTGTAGAAAGCTGCAATACAGTAATTTTAAAGCAGAACTGTTAATCTAATGGAAATCCTTACACAGTAACCTTACTACTTATCAAAAAAAAAAAAAAAAAAAAAAAAAATCACTCGTTTCTGGGGAGCACAAGCATTTTGTAACCACAAATAACAATTAGGATCCTTCTGCTTCTTTGTCCAAATTAAAGTTTTACATTTTCACGTGATCTTTTGTGTTATTTTCAGGATAGGAGTGAAATTATATGGGAAAGGAAAATAGCCTTAGAGCTGACAACCAACTTAATTTTACCACAGTATTAAAAATTACTTTGATGACAACAACAACAACAAAGAAGTACTTTCTTTTTTTCCCCCACTCAGGTCTATAAAAGCATTTAGCATTTACAAACCCTTTTATTGGTAGCATTCAAATATCCTTCCTTCCACAGTCACCAATGTCTATAGGTGGATCCCTTATAGTACCGTATTTTTTCAGTACTACAAGTAATACCAAAACCTAAAGAACTCTTGGAGTCTCTTACAGGGTGGCATGGAGGAAGAACAGCCATTATCCAATCTAACTCAGTTCTGATGATGCTTACACTCTGAAATACGAGTGTAGATCCTCAAAGAACTTCATAAGGTTCTTAAGATTAATTTGTGCTCATAGAAATACTGCAATTGAAAAGGTTGTATTGTGCTACTATAGATAAAATAGGTTTGGTTGTATCCTGCTTATCCTGCAGCCTGTTCAATTTAGTTGTGCAGATGCGCAATGTGAATCTCTTAAGTGAGCAAGTTCTGTCATTCGCTGCTTACTCTAATATTATTATTCTTCATCCTAAACAACAGCCAATGGAAACAGCCCTCCTGAAAGGACACTCATCTAGAAAAGACAATTTTTTAAATAAATGTTTTCTTAGCAAAGTTTTAAAAAGACTTCAGTGCATGAGCTGTTTCTTGTAATAGCAGATACTTTATTTTTAGAAGGCAAATTTTTTTCTCATTCAAATACAATCATTCGTTACCACAGGAAAAGACTAACAGTTTATCACGAATCTAATCAGAACATAACCTAAACATTTTCAGTCACCTTGCACACAAATTGATTTCTCATCTTCTAGCTTCTCATAGTTGCTAGGACAGTATCCCTCTTTCCCCTTCACTATTCCAGTTGCAATTGCTATTACCAAAAGCCAGCATTAGCTCTCTGAGGACAGCCACACACATGATAACTTTTTGCAGCTTGCATAATGCACATTTCTCCTTATCAAAAAAACCCTTTAATTTAGCATTCTAGCATTTTAATTTTTAATCCACAAGAAGTGTACTTCTTCCCCAGAACCACTCACCTATCTTACACATTATTTCATTTAGCATGAACTGTCACATGTCACACAACCATTCATTCTAAACTGGAAATTTACATGTCGGATTATTACTGTTACTTGGTATTTACAACCCAATCCATTAAAAGGATTCATTATTTAAACTTCAAGCAGATATGTAAAAATAAAATGCTTTTGTAAAACAGTCCTCCAAAAGGCCTGCATTTACAGACAGTGGAGTATGCCATTCAAAAAATGGTGAAAACAGCCCTCTGATCAGAGAGGGCCTGAACCAAGGCCCAGAAAGTAACAACTGCAAACAACTGCATGGTTTGGAATGGAATGAAGTATTTACTTCTATGCTTTTCTCCTACCCTTACGGTAGAGGTGCAGTCTGGCTAGCTGGACATCCTTGTTCTATCCTCACCTCTGTTTTTGTGGTAGAAATGTAAGAAAGACAGTTATTTCGGGTCTTAAATAACTGTATTATTTGAGCTAAGACAAGTTTGTTTCCTTCTAAAAAAACCCTAATTTAATCTCAAGTTGACTTTTTATTCAGAAAAATGGAAAACTATTTTTCTCTTTTAGCCTTTCTTTCTCAACCATAAAAGATGGTTAATGGAGAAGAACATCATCTTCAATGTGGCAACAGGAAAGTGTAAAGTGTCGCACAATAAAAGAGTTGAATATAACAATTTCACAATAAAGAATTTACAAATCGCTATAACTGATAGTCTTTTTCAAACCTATAGGCACAGCATGTTGCAATTATCAGACACCTGAAATTGCAGTATCATTAACTGCTGAATTCCAAACAGCAGGTCAAATATTTTAACTGTAATAGGATCAGCAGCAGCAGTTGTATTTGTCCTTCAAAAATATCATTAAAGCTAGAAAGACAATTCTATACTGAAGACCGAACAGCACAAATAAGTTCTAACATCCTCTCATGAAAAAACTCCTGTGGAAACTGATGGATGCTATGCTGAGATGCAAGAATATGCACACTATTTAGAACACTTTATGTGAAGGATTACAGCAGAGCACAACAATGGACTCATGCCAAGCTATTTCTGAATATTAAAAAGTACTCCCTCTTATAGAAGTCATTTCTGGACTGCTGATAACATGAACTGAATATGCACTGGGGTTTAAAATAACTTTCTGAATGCCACTTGAAACACAGAAATAGCACCGCTGAAGATAGCGGCGAGAACATATCAGATAAAGATACTAGGCGACATTTAATCCTATGGAAAGTAGTTCTTTATTTTGAAACAGATCTCCTGAAGTTCCAGACAATAGAACTATGTGCATATGTATAATGACATACATAATGGTTTAGGATCACCCTAAAACTACAACTTCTTGTGTTCAGTTTTCTCATGGCTGATAATCACACTGCAGAAGTTTCCACATACTCCCCCTAAGAGGGCATTTGAACCACATAAAAAAAACATAGAGTATCAAAAATTTATGTACACAATGTATGATCAAATAAGACATTATATCAATATTGAGGTTTGTTCTGAGTGAGGATTATTGTTTGTTTGAACAATCAAGCACCTTAATCTCTTCCTGAATGCAACTGCTATCCCCTGCTTCCTAATGGATTAAATTTAAAACTAATGTTCCACACACCTGCTCTTCCTTCCTTTTACCTTCACTTTCATCCCAAGTACCTTTCTTCTCATTCCAGTTCCTATAGGAACGAGATAGCTCAAGTCCAAAAAGAACTTATTAGGATAGCTCAAATGCTAAAAGAATTTATCACCTATCAGTAAAGTATTTTCCTCAAGTAAAACTCTTATGACAGGAAATTTAACACAAGTCAAACAAAAAAATGTGTCTCCAAGCAGACCCTCAGTTCAGAGTGCTGCAGTCTCTTTTACGCCAGTATAGAGATGTTCAAATACTTTAAAAGAGAAAGCTTGTGGGGAGAGGCTGTTAAAATTAGTATTTTGTTATCAACTGATTTAACAGCTTGGTCTTAAAAAACAGAATAAGGATATGACAGCTGTATTAATACAGTAACACTATACTACAAAATGTTTATCATTTAAAGATACTATTCATTATATGATCAAAGTGATCTTCTGAAATCTCAATCTAGACCTTCTTCCCAGCATGGCCACAGCAGTCCATTTATCCTTCACTAATCACCTTCCACTTAAAACTGTCTCCCTCCCAAAAAACCCCACCATGACAGCTTTTCCTTCTTAGATAAAGTTTCTCCTATCTGAAACATTATACTAGATCTCAAATTTCTCCAAAGCAAACAGCTAAGCTTTCCAAGGTAGAAAAATTAGTTTATCTGAGTCTTCTGTAAAGTGCTATGGAATCCAAGTGCACTATTTCAAGAACTTGAAAATTCAAAGACATAGTAATTTCTTTCTCTTGTGAAAGAAGGTAACACATGAAAATAAATGCTGCCAACGTTAAAAACAATCAGAAACACCAATGGAGAACCAGAAACTAAAGGATTATACGACAATGTTATTTTCTACATATATATATTTAATACAATATTTTTAGGGCTGAAAGTAACACTGCTCTTTATCTCACTGTTCAGTCTATTAAAATACTCAAGACAAGTAAGTAGCTGATACATTCTGTGTAAGACCACAGCTTATCTCTGACAAGTCATCATGAAGACAAGAGACTGCATTCTACATAGGAATTACCCCGCATTTTTATTCACTCAGAGAAAGATGCAACTTTAAAGAGCTTAATTCCTTCTCCAGAATACTGGATTACTAATGGTATATAACATGATGCCAATACCAAAAAAATTCCAAATCAAGCTTACATTTTGCTATTTCCATTGGAATGGAAAAAACAGTAATCTTAACTATACCCCTTCTATCACCTTTACTAAACTCTTCTCCAAGCTGGTTCCTAAGTCAAGGGTAGAAGGTTACATACTTACATTAACTTTGAGCTCATACTTTACATCCTTGCATAGCTTTTTTGCAAATAGCCTTATTTATGAGGATATCAGATTTGGGCTTTAAGCACATATCCTGCTTCTTTAATTATTCAGATACAACAGATACCTTATTTAACCCCATTTAAAAGCGTGATGGGAGTATACACAGTCACCTTTTTTAGGGTACTTAAAAGATTAGAAGACATTTTTAGGCATTGCTGAAATTTTGCCAGCTGTTTAGTAACCAGCAACAAAGTGACTCAGCTACTCCGCCTGCAACACTGCCAGGAAATTCTGATCCAAGCAAGCCAAAGCACTTTTACCTTTATCAGAGTACTGGTGCTCTAACGCGTGGAGATCAGGCAGCAGGTGCAAGCAATTGATGCAGCAGTAAGTAAAGAAATCCAACACCACAACTTTTCCGCAAAGGTCTTTGTGAAGAGATAGGGGACTTTCAGTGTTTAACCATTGTAGATCTGGAATTCAGAGAACAGTAATACCCAGTTAGAAGGGTAGGGAAAGGCAGACACACCTAATTTGCACAACACCACGCAACATTCCTGGTACCTTTAACTTTAAAGTTCAACATCCCTTTCTACACAGGCAGAAAAGCAAGCCAAAAGTCTTGTATTTACCCAACTCATCCTCATGTTCCACAGTTCTTCGTAATTAGTAAATGAAAAGAAATATTATTAATAAGATTCAACAAAATATTCAAAGTGCAGTTTATATATTTAAATAGACAGCTTTTAACTGAAAGGATATTCAAGCCTCAGAAAAATTTTCATACATTTTAAAACATGACTTACACTATTCAACCGCAACAATGCCCTGTGAGTAACAATTAATTATTTAAAACTCACATAGATAGTAAATTAAAACACTGTTAAACTCTGACTTTTCCAACAGTTTTGTAAAGACATAATTTCAGAGATAATTGAAATATTTTTGTATTTATAGTTTTGATCCCGATTTTCAAACTTGATATGACAGGTATAAATTAATCCTGTTACATGGGAAGAAATAAAACCCTCTCAGATATATCCAGTAGTACTCATGGTCATTTGTTTTAACCACTTGATATGGGACATAAAAGCGTTCTTTTCTCACTGGTAATAGATATTCCTCTGATCCCATTAGAAACTAGTATCAAGACAAGAAGTAAGTATTCCAGAATATGGTCTGCTGTTATTATCACTCAACGTTTCTGAAAATAATGGGGGGAAAAAGTGATACCATGTGATACAATGCAAAGCTGAACTAGATTTTTGAAAGCTTATTTTTTTAAGAAGTGTATGCTGACTAATCTAAAAATCCTCAATACTTCCACTCTGACAGTTTCAGCAAACTAAGCTCTTATTGCCCCAGGAGAAGTTGTTGCTGCCAAGGTCAGCAGGGGACTTGTTTTGTTTCACTTATAAGATTTCTCTCTACCTCCATATATTTATAAACTTAAATGGATGTACACATTCAGAGTTGGTGACAATCATGAGAAAAATTTATAAAATATATGCATTATTTCCACAGTGTAAGGGCTTTACTGTCTACTTTTAAAAAGAAAACAGTAAGTTATTTATTTTAGGACACTGCTACCCTTCTCATATGAATTAAAAAAAAAGTAAGTGAAAAATGTTGAGTACCTATTTAAGCTGTTTTTAGAGGAGAAAAGTTTTGACAGAACACAGGAATTGAAACAGTATTAATGACAAAAGTGAAAATTCAAGTCAGGGGTCCAAAGCTAAAGAGCATTCACTTTGCTGCACTGGCTAAAAGTCAGAATTCAATCCCATGATACATGTGATTTTAACCCTTAAGTTTACCTCCTGAGGTCTCTGTCCTGTAGTTAGATGTGAGCTCCCACACTTGCAGAGAGCCTCACTAAGGTTAAAAGGACCTGTGCGGGACTTGCAAGATCTTACAAGACTTAACCTTTGATCCCACACTTACCACAAGAAGAGATCTAGAAATGTGTAAAACATGTGAAAGGGAAATGCACACACTACTGCAGGAGGATGACACCTCCAGCACAGTCTGTATTATGAGGACATGAAAATCAGCAAAAACAGGTAAGTCATGGGGAGAGAGAGTGGGAAACATCCAAGGCGGCTGCAGTGAAACCAAGGGATCTCAGGAGAAAGCTGCCAGAGTCGGTAAGGTTTCTCGCTATCATCAGAGGAGAGAGACCAATACACTGTACAGAAGGGAAAGTCTTTATCTAAAAACAAGTAAATTAATGAAGCTAGCAGAGATTTAAGAGTGGCTTTAAAAAAAGGGTTTTTCCAACCAGTAGCAGGGGGAGTACTTATAAAGAGGTTCTTTTTTTCTCGTCCTTTGCTCCTGGTGCTGTCAGAAGTGACATTTCCTGTATCGAGAAGCGCCTTTTGAAGCAGCAGCTAACAGGGCCGTAATTACACGGCCCTCGCAGGCAGCGGGACTTCAAGACAAACACCATACGGTAGGCATCAGAGCTCGGCCACCTCCACCGGGGGAGACCCTGCAGCCGCCCGCCCACCGGGCCCGGGACGCCGAACCGCGCTCCGCCGCGGGGCCTGACCCGCTCGGGCCCTGCCACCCACCTCCGCCGAGCTCGGGCACCGTTAGGTCCCGCTCCCGGCTGTCCATCTTCTTTAGGTACTGGTAGACCAAGTTCTCCTTCTCCTGGGGAGTATCGGCGTCGAGCAGGGCGTACTCCAGCTGGGTCTGGGCGGGCAGGAGCCCCGCCAGGCCCCCCGCCGCCATGACGTCTCCTGCACGAGCCCGTGGTCCCAGCGAGACGCTGTTTACCGGCCTGCGCTTCAGCGCCGCACTTTCGACACCGCCCGCAACACGGGGGAGAAAAACCGTCATTTAAAAAAAAGGAGAAAACAAAAAAAACTACAGAACAAAACTTAAGCACAAACATGCAAAAACTCTTTGTCTTAAAGGGGGACGTTCTCATTCATTTCGGTTTTTTACATAGCTTTGATGTCTTGATGAAGAGAATTCGCAGTGGTGATTCCGGCTCGGCAGATTCAACACAGCCTGCTTTTCCCGCCCAGTTGCTTTTTTATTTGTAAGTGGAATAGATGTGAAAATCGAGCAGTACCAGGACAAAGTCCAAACAAGGCACCGCTAATTTAATGGGAGGAATTTTTTCTCTGGGGAGATGCTATGAGACAAACGGAAAGCTGAGCCACGGCCGCCGTGACGAAGCTGCGGAAGCGAATGCGCGGCTTTGGAGAGGCGTCCGCCCGCCACACTCGGCAGCGGCGGGAGGCGGCGGGGAGGCAGCCGCCCTCGGTGCCCGCGGCGGGACTTAATCGCTGTGCCGGTGTCGGCCTTCGCCGTGTGGTGACTCCCGGCAGTCATGCCGTAGCTGAACTCTTCGTCGTTGTCTTTTAAAATCTTATTGCTTCGGGGCAGCGAGGTGGCAGTCGGGGGAGCGGGACTGGCTGGGCTTCACCTTCCGAGGCCGGGTTGGGTGCTGACCAGAAGGATAGCTGGAGGAGAGGGCTGACCCGGCCAGTCTTCCTGCGTCTCATAGACTCGCGTTTTGTTTAACAGCAGTAATGACAATTACTCAGAGAAACGCACATTAAATTATTTTTAGGGTAAGATCCACCATGCTTCTGTCCCATCCCGGACTGCTGTTTGGTTTGTGGCTGAGAGTTTCTTTTGTAAAATGGAGTTCAGGTGCTTTTCTTCAGATAGTGAAGGGGGGAGGAAAGAAGAAACGTATTAGCGGAAGGAAAGAGAAATTTGTGAACTGCTGCTTAAAAGCAAGGAGAATATTTCATGTGTTGCCATGTCTGAAGATGGTTTATTGGAAGAGGACATTTGGGAGTACAAATCCATTAGGAAGCAAAAGCATCGGAGTAGTTCAGAGAGCATCGCTGCACCTGTGCAGAAAGTAAGTGATAGCAAGAACAGGCCAAAAAGAAAGATAAATAGTAATAAAAAGAAATCCTTAGAAAAAAAAGATGCGCTTCAGAAAACCGAGCAGAGAACAAGGCCGAATGAGGATGTGGATCAATGTAAAGATGACAGTAGTGTGCAGTCCCAGGAAAGCGTGAGTAGCCTGACAGAGCAGAACTCACAAAATACAAGGCCCATTCATGATGGCTACTGTCCCAGCTGCCAAATGCCTTTCTCTTTGCTGTTGGTCCAGACACCTCGGTGGCACGTCGCTGAATGTTTGGATACTCCAGGATCCGTTGAAAAAGGTATGAACACAGTAACAAAAAAGCCTTCAGAGAAAAGTTAAAGTCTTCTCAAATAATGTTGCTGTAAACCTTGTTTTTTCATATTGAGTTCAAAATCTGACATGGTAGTTGGTGTGGTTTTTAGAATGTTATTACTGATCATTTATCAGTATTATTTTCATATGAGTATTCTGGTTCTTTATGAAGAACATGGAAATCTGGCATGAAAATCTCGTATCAGAATATAATTTCAAAACTTTTTAGGGTAGTGAAAGTTGTTTATCAAGCTCCAGCTTTAGTAGTTCATTGAAGAAATTGAAGGTACATATTTACCATTTTAAAATAATGCAACCTGTTTCAATTACTAAGCCAGTATCAGAAAAAAAACCCGTTCTTTGTTTGAGAGGCTGCTACTTTTGACACCAAGTTTCTTTCTGCCTAGGTATAAATTTTATTATCCTGTATCCATGCTGCTGTATCGTTTGTCCAGTTGTTTATAAGACAGTTGGAAGCTGAAATCAGTCTGTTATGCTGTTTTACTTTGAAATATTAGCCTCTGGTCCAGCATGCTTTAGAAATTTTATGCAGAATTATACATGAACATTCCTGTATCGTAAGACAGCACAGTTTTGTTTTGAGTTCTGCACAAGAGGAATAAAACTGACTCATTCCAAACTGACTCATTCCACACTTTCATGTGTGGAAATACCATGTCTGAAGAGATTCAGGTATCCAACTTTTGTTCTCAATACACTTAATAACTTTTGAAAAACAGAAAGCATGAAGTCAGGGAACTTGAGTAAAGGCTGTTTAGGTAACACAGTCACTTTTCTTGTTATATCTTTGTAACTTTCCTTGAAGTTTCCTTTTCAGAACAATGAAATTGGAGCCCTTTAATCCAGAGTTTTGCAGAGGTTTTAATTCAAGGCAGATGTGTTAACACCTCATTTCCATCTCTTACTCCCATAATTAACAGATGAAAAATCCTTTTAATTGATTTATGCTTTCACCTTAAAATCCTCAAAAGTTAGGCTAGCAAGCTCAACAAAAAAGGCTGAGGGAACAGCCAGAGATTTTTTGCTGGCATCTCAATCCTGAAGATGTTTTTCACATAAGTAAATACATGACTCCATTATTATTCTTATTGAATGTGTAACCCAGCAGACAGTTTGGAATGGAATTTCGGGTTGATTCAGAACCGAAGGTTGGTTTGTTTTGAAACATGTCTACTGGTCTTTTCTGGTGCTGCTGCTCTGATCTCATTGCTTGCTTGTGAGTCAATTCTAAACTAGAACCGTATGGTTAGCACAGCATGGAAGCAGGGTTAAGTACTCTTGTTGTTATAGGGCTGTATGAATTCCAGCACAGTGCTGTATTAGCTGTGATACGTGTTCAAAACCCCAGACCTCTAACAGATAGGACAATGTATACACAGCTTAACTATTGCTTAATTGCTACACAATAGAGTCATTTAGAAACTGTCATTTAAAGAACATTGTGGTCCAGAAACTAGAACGGACTAACCTTAAGCAACCAACTGTGAAGAAGTTATGCAAGAAGATGCTGACTATGCATGCTCAAGAAGAGGTTTCAACTAAATGACATTCAGGAGTGACCCCTGAAGACTACCGAGGACCCTCAAAGAAGACCCCAACTGACAAATTACACACGTGTAATGAATATGTGCATATTATAATTAGTTCTGGGAAGGAGCATGAATATGTATAGTCTAAGTAATGTAATACTTATGCATATAGATATACTATAAAATTAATGGCTATTCTGCACTTGGGATGCATGATCTGAGACACAGAGTCTCCATGCACGCAGCGCTGCAATAAAGAATGCTAGCTTTCTAAAACTCAAAACTGAGCTTAGAGAGTTTCATCAATCACCAGCTTTACGGTTATCAGCTGCAGCGATTTGGTTTAAGGTGGGAAGCATTCTCATTTCTAGCCATCTCAGGAGGCCTTGGTGGCTTGAGAATTACGTTTTGTTTCTGTCCTCCAGTGGCTGCATTTATGCGAAAAAGCTTTTACAGTGTGTGTCACATGTGGTTTTTATTTTAATAATTATGCTAACCATATTTGCAAAGATGTTAACATTACTTCTCTGTTTAACTCTTTTCACAGAGTGTCCTAATGGTTTACTGTGTAATTCTACCATTCCATCCCACTACAAGCGTTACAGCCATTTTCTACTTGCAGCAAGCAGGGCAGGAAATTATCTTGTAAACTCTTCAGTGGACACTTTCGAGAGGAAGGTGACATGTCCTACTGCTGCAAAGCCCAGCTGTTCCCCAGGTCATGTAGAAGAAATCTCACAGAATGACAAACCTTCTAATAATGTGAAAAATGGCCCAAATGATGATGGCACATTGGTGGTACACAGTTCCCCACAAATGAAGTTTCTAAATACAATCAGTGAAAGTACTTCCTTTTTTGCAAATGTTCAAAAGCCTCAACAGACATTTCAGCTTACACAGACCACAGATAATAGTTGTAAATTTGAATTTTATGACATTGCAGCCTCTCAGGAAAGTGAAACAGGAGAAGATCTGGGTAGTCAAAAAGATACAAATCAGCCAAGTCTACTGCAGTCAGAAGTGGACTTCAGTGATCCTGAAATTTCTTATTCTCCGCTGAGTACTTTTGAGGAAAGTGAAGAGGAAACTGAGGAAGAGGAGAAGCAAGTAAAAACATCACAAAATACATTATTAAAAGTCTGGAAGTTTGAAGATGAGGAATCTAACCCTGTGGTGTTTAAAACATTTGATGGACATCTCTTAGAGCAGAAGCCTCAGTATGAGAATGCCAAAATGGGAAATTTCATAATTAAAAAAACCTGTGAGGATGTAAATACATTGAACTATCTAGATGAGAGTGTAAAAACTGTTTCTCAGAGTCACATGAACAGCAAGTTCTGTAATTCAACATGTGTAGATAATCAGCAAGAGGTACTAGCCAGTGGATCCTGTTTTCCTTTTAATTGTGAGGAGGTTGAACAGCCAGAATTGATCTCCTCTGCTGCTAAAGCAGGTAACACAGAGTCAGAAGATACTGGTGCTTCTGCTTTGGATTCTGCATACATGAGTTTTACTGAGGTGTCATCACTGCTCGTCAGAGAAGATGCTGAGTCTTTTCTAATGCAGAAAAGTAATGTTTTGAAGGACCCAAGTAACTTTTTAACTGATACAGATAAAATGACTGCCAATGCAATTGAAAAAACAGCTCACCAGGAGAGCTTGCAGACAGTAGTGGAGAAAGAAGAAAATCCTAAGACAGCTGCTGGGTGCTTTCACAGCCCCCTCTCTAAAACAGCACCTTCTCTTTCTTTAGCGAGTAGGAATGCCAAATCCAGTTCTGCCAAAGAACTCAAACAAATGGATATTGGTGTTTTCTTTGGGTTAAAACCCAAAGTAAAAGAGGAAAGCAAAGGAGAGACGCGTTTGAGTGAGGGAAAGCAGATGCTGAGTTCCGAAACTCCCAGTGGAAAGAGGCCCAGACAGCAAAAAAGGAAAGCTGAAGGGTCTGTGGAAGATGTGGAAGCAGTTACAGAAAATTCAAGTAAAAACGGAACCTTTTCAGATGTAAGTTCTAGTGGCCGAAAAAGGTGGAGAAAAAAAATTACAGAATTATCTACTGCAGGTGAAAGAACAACCAAAAAAACCTGCCCTTTCTACAAGAAAATACCAGGTGAGACGTAACTTGCTTTTTTTAAGAGGTTAACTAATTTTGGATTGAGTTCTGTATTCTTTTCTTCCCAGTTTTAGGTTTCATTGTTCTTCACTCTTCATAACAATTTAGATGGCAGCTCATAATTAATTTTGTTTTCTTCAAGCTGATGAATTTTTGTGTAGGTGCAGATCTCCAAAAGAAGGTGATAGCAGAATGAGAGTCAGCAATGGCTGAAAATAGTGAAATAGTTATCTCAGACAAATTGTTTCAAGGACTGACTTCTGAATGTTTTTGACAGAGCAAGAAACATAAATGGGATCGAAAGATGGATCTACTTTCTTAAATGATTTTGAGTATATCCCTTGTTGATGTTTGCTCTTAATCACTGAGTTTAGTCTTTTACATCACTTCAGCTGTACTGGAAAATAAGTGTGTCAAATAGCAATTATTTCCTTACATTAAGTTAAAAGACTTGAGTTCAATTTTGCATTTGAAATTCAGTAATATTAGAAACATGATTTACTACAGGTATGGAAACAGAGAAGTGAAAACCAAGCGGGAGAGTTTAGGTAAGGAAAGAGCCAAGAATTTCTCAGAATCTCCTGAAACAATTACATAACTTACAGGATGATTGATACTTACAGGATGATTGATCCTCACAGTTCTGTCTACCACTAAAGGACCATGTCAGTCTTCGGTAGATACTTGAGGAAGCCTAATAGAAATCTGCTTGTTATCCTAAGTGCTGCTGCTTGAAGTCGTTGTGGGGCTACACCAGTATCACGGGTTCCGTGGGCTTGAAGAATTTTCCATATATAATAAATTTGAAGAGCAGACTCCTGTGTCTACTGTGCAATTTTGAAGTTGCTTTGTTACTATCTCTATTATCTTTGTTAGGAATTTTGTTACTTGACTGTATATTCTCTGTTGCTAATGATATGTATTTATCCCTATGGCCTAGTATAATTCTGCCCCCTGAAATTTTAAGTCTCAAACACTAGGGGATTTTTTGGTTTGTGATTGTTAATTAGCAGATTGCTATGTTTTTCTGGAATTGCAAATACTTGAATTTCTAGCTTCAAGTAAGTAGAACTAATTCTTCTAGAAGATCTGGGAAATTTGCATAACATAAAATGAAAAATAATTGAGTGCCACCAGGCGAATTAGGTCTATGGGCTATTTGGTGGTTTTAAGACACTGTAACCCAATCTGAGAGGACCATTTGCCAGTATTTTTGCAGATTTAAAAAAAAATACATTTGCAGAGAAAAGGGCTCTTTTCTACACAGCTGTCTTCATGCAACATCATTATGCAAACAGCACCTCACTGAAAACATACAGTGGCAAATTGGTCACGTTTCATCTCAGCAGATATATGCAAATACGAATTGCTTGCTTGATAGATAATATGCTAACTTGTTTTAAGAGGAAAATTAAATGTGAAATAACTGAAAAATCACAAAATGCATTTTGTTAAGCTGTAGTTATCTGTTTTATTTTGTGTTAAGATGTTGGTATTAAATTTTAATCTACATGAACTTTAAAAATACCAGCTGAATGCAGATAAATGTGTTTTATTTGCTTAACCGGTTGCTACCCGTGTAGGATGGCAGCTGAACAACAGATATTTGGGTGGCCTGTGAAAGTATTTGTGTGGGGGCACTTTTTTCACTTAATAAAAATTGAACAACTTTGTTGTGACAACTCATGTGCAAACCATGTTCGTCTTTAACCATAGTGTAACTGTATTCCCTTTTAATATGGAAGAAAGGAAGAAGAACAAAAGGAAAATTTAATTAGAAACTGGTTCTGAACTAAGCATGTTTACTGACTGTCTTCTCTTCCCTTTTTGCTGTAGGAACTGGTTTTACTGTTGATGCCTTCCGGTATGGAGAAATTGAAGGCTGCACAGCTTATTTCCTTACTCATTTTCACTCTGATCACTATTGTGGGTTAACAAAAAACTTCATGTTTCCAATCTACTGTAATAAGGTAAAGTCTTGCAATGTTACGAGATATTATCAAATCCATGTGAGCTATGATCACTTTTATACTGATGAAAGTAAATAGAAGACCTGAGGTTCCATTGTTGGCTAAGTTAGGCACAGTGGATATGCATAAGGCCATCTGGGTTTCCCTTGTAAGAATTTTTTACCCTGATTTGACTGATGAAGATTAGTGAAACTTCCCTGTCTAGATACCATGAAAAAAAACAGGTTTAAAAGGATCTTGAGAGGTCATATAGACTGATCTCCTGTGCAATGCAGGTCTAACTTCAAAGTTAGATCGGACTGCAGAGAGCCTTTGTTGGTAAAATTTTGAAAATAGGACAGATTCCACTACATCTCCTCGCAGCCTGTTGCAGTGTTTACCCACTCTGAAATTTTTTCCTAATATACAACTGAAATGTCCTTTTTTTGCAGCTTATTCTTTTCATGTGCGTCATGGAGAAGAGTCTGGCTCCACCTTCTCTATAAGTCTATTCAAGTGGAAGTCTGAAATTAGATTCTGCTTAAGCCATCTCTTCTCCACATTAAGTAAATGGAGTTGTTTTAGCCTGGTCTTGCATATTCTGTGCTTCTGGCTGCTGAATGGCCAAGACTGCCGTTAGCTGTCATGTGTCCAACGAGCTCTGGATTACTCGTAACAGGGTAGAGCACCTTGCTTAATCAACCTATCCAGGACCTGCATCAGAAAAAACTATTTCTGATTTACTCTGGAAGTCTCCCAGAATGTTTATATCCCATGTTGCCCTTCCAGTAGGAGTTGGGGTGACTCCAGTCTCTGTGATAAGATCCAGGGTCTGTGGCCTGGAAAGTTCTTCAGTTGTTTAAAGAAGGCTTTACCCACCTCCTCTTCTTGACTTGGCAGTCTGTAACAGGTGTTATTCCCCCTTGTTTGCCTCCTCTCTGATTCTAATCTGTAACTTGTTGATCGGCTTTTAAAAGTTTGCTTTTTTAAGACAGCTTTTTTTCACTTTAAGAGGTGACATGCTACGAAAGGGCTTGATTATACCCAGGATCTCATAATTTCTTTCTAAGCCAGACAGTCTGGCTTTGAAAGCCTTTGTTTCTAAAATAAACAAGTGCTTTTTTAAGGTTTTGTTCCTATTCTGTATTAAATCCTTTCCCTGTTACAGATAACCGGCAATCTAGTGAAGAGCAAGCTTCGAGTCAAAGAGCAGTATGTTTGTGTGCTGCCAATGGACACAGAATGCATAGTGAATGGGATCAAGGTGGTGTTGCTCGATGCCAATCAGTATGTATCACTGCATCTGTTGTGGAATATTTGTATGTATAGAATATCAAAGATAAATAGCTGTACAGACACAGTTTATGTTTTCATGATTTTTAAGTTTCAGTGGATCTGAAAAAATAAGGGTGAAAATTCTTCATGTTCCTTGGCTGGCTTAGTAACATGCATTTTCATTTCAGAAGTGAATTAGGCATGTAGGAGCCTAAAGTTCTTGCAGGTAGTTAGCTTTGGAAATAGGTGAGTTATCTTTGAAAATTAAACTTAGGCCTTTTTGATAACATTAGTTTAACTTTATTTTGTTTGCTTTTAATGAGTACATAGTGTTAACCACACATAGCTCTGTATTTTTTAAGCATGTTTGAGAGGTTGAATGATTTTTCTAGTGGTCTAAACACTGTAATGTTGGGAACATGCTAGATTTGATGATCAGGTATGTCAGGTTTCTGTAGCTTCAACTGAAGAAAGTAAAGTCTTCAGCTAAAGAAAAATGTGGTACTTTGGATCATACATATGGCAGAGACAAAACTTAGCCAACATTTTGAAAATTGAACTTCTAAAGAAAAACATGTTGGAATCTGGAACAAAATTTCTACTGGATTCAGTGATAAAGGGTGGGATTTTTGTCCAACGTTACTCTGGCGCTGTGTGGTAGTGCTGGATTTAAAATCCAGTAGCACCTGACTTCCAGCGCTGTGCTCTTGCCACTCTGCATCTTGGTACCTTATTTGGTACTCTACGGGCTAGAGGAAAGGTCCTTTCCCTGAGGTATATGTTGACACGCATCACTGTCACAACTGATTTTAGTATTACTTATCGTAGGATTTGTTTATAATGGGGGATAAGATTCCATGAAGCCCTTGGAGACCCCGTTCTGGGAATGAAGGAAGCCTTGTTGCTTATGTAATTTGGACACTTGTCATTTTTCCTGTCTGTGTCTCTGATCCTCTGCTTCCATTTAAAAAGCATATAAACCTTAGGTACAAAGTTGAACTTCTTGGAGCATTTACCAGTTCTGTCATTTTAGCTCTGATTCATGCCAGTTTTTCTGAGATTTCATTTACCCTTTACAGATGATTCATGTCCAAAATAGTCCCACTCTGGTTTTCCAGTCTGAGCTGTGGCCCTTCAGACAGCTTTGGCAAGGAACTGCAGAAGGTGCAATGGATTCGCTGTGGCCAATAAGAAAATTGTATTTATAACCAGGGAATTCTGGATGGAGGATAATGTTTAAAATCTGCAAATAGAATTAAAAAGGAAATATTTCAGTAAGTCATGCAGGAATGAAGACGCATCTGCAATAATACAGTTCTGTTTTTTCTAAGTAAGAATGATGCTTCTCTTTGGTGTGCTGTTTCCCCTTTGAATCAAGTAACAGAGCCTCAGAGACAGCAACTGTGGCGGCATCTTTGTTGTATCTAGAAAGCAGAGCATCCCAAAAAAGCAGTTAATGCTTGGTTACTTTACTGTTGGTGTGGTTTTTTTTCTCCTCTCCATTTCAGCTGACAACTCAAGTCTAGCTTGTCTATAGCCCTAAGATTAGCTTCAGAATTCCTTTAGAAATCAGGAATTTCTAGCTAAATTAGGCTGTGCAGTAGCTGTGATTTAAAATGCTGTTCTGCACACCCTCTGGCTCCTGAAGGGTGGTCTCTCTTGTAGGGCAGCTTATCAATATAGAGAACTAACACAATTTGTATGGGCTTTTTTGTTTGTTTGTTTCAGTTGTCCAGGTGCAACAATGATCCTTTTCTGTCTGCCAAGTGGAACTACTATTCTGCACACAGGAGACTTCAGGGCAGATCCTTCCATGGAGCGCTACCCTGCTTTGACTGGTCAACAAGTCCATACCCTTTACCTTGATACCACGTAAGGCGTGTTTTAATTTTTTTTTTTTCAATATAACCCTCTTCTCAGTTCAGTAAGACTTTATACGAACCAAATAAATGTAAGTATAAATGACACTGTTTTAACACTTGTTAGCTCTATTTAGTGTTGAATAAGGTCAGTTGTTTATTGAAAGTCTGTGTACGACTAGCTTATTCATCTGTTATGCTGTTGCATGAGAGAAAATGGGTAGCAGAAAAGATGCTGAAGTATTTACCGAATGGTATTAAATTCTGGGTGTCAGAATGCATACATTGAGCGTTCAGCTCTAAAACAAGAGGTTCATGGAACACTGGTTTTATGTGGATTCAACTCTGTTATGAAAAGGGGTGTGGGGGAATTCAGAGTGGAAGAATGCCAAATGGTTAAATCAGTTATCCAGGATTTCATTAGACCTTTCTCTGACTCATGTATATGAAATTGTTTTTCTGCATATGATGACTAATGCCCAGGTGCAGTATTTTATTTTTGTTCTGTATGTTTCTGCTAATGCATAATGCCTTACGTTATGGTTTGTGTGCATGACAAAAAATAGACAGAAGGATGTAATTAGTACATGATACAAATATCTAGCTTGAAAGAGCACTTTCTGCAGAATTGAGTGTCAGACAAGTGAATAATTGTGGAGAAAAGACTGATAAGCAACAATTTTATCTGAGCACCTCAGTGTTTCTAATAAATAGACTGCAAGTAGACTGAAATTACATAGAAGGATAATGTCTTTTTCATTCCTTTGTTATGGTGTGCATGCAGTTTTGAGGGTCTTCTTGGGAAATTCAGATGTCTTGTGTAACAAAGTGGTGTGTCTTGTGTAACAAAGTGGTGTATCTTGTTCTCATGCCCCAGGTACTGTAGTCCTGAATACACTTTTCCATCTCAACAAGAGGTTATTCAGTTTGCTGTCAATACTGCCTTTGAGACAGTGACTTTAAACCCACGTACTCTAGTTGTCTGTGGCACCTATTCCATTGGGAAAGAGAAAGTTTTTTTAGGTATGTAAAAGAAGTCTACTGGATCAAATAACTAAAAAAACCATCTAAGTCAGTGTTAAAAGATCTTTAAGATATAAAGGGTTGCTTAGTCTTGATGGTCAGCTACTGTACAAATAAATGAAATATATGGAATAGTCCCTGCTAGTTTTTTAGTTTTCTAGTCAATAAGTTTTAACTTTTTGAAAGAAATATTTTTCTGTCATGTTTACAACTCCCCCAAATATACAGAAGGCCAATTTGGTTACTAAATGAATGAACCTATTTAATTGATTGTGGTGAGAAAATCACTAACTGCAATTAAAAAAAAAGAAACCCAAACCAAAAATGAGGTCTTTATGACTTTTTTGGTGTTAATAATTTCGTGTTGCCAAGAAACAGCAAAGGGATATAATTATCCTTAAACTTCTATTTTGCAAACAGCTTTTTCTTCCAGGTTTACATTGTATATTTTCCTAAGTATTTATAGTAATCAGTTGTAATGAAATCAGTTTTGACAAAGCTTTCCCCAAACTAAAACACGTCTTTTCTGACTCAGTGAAAACCTGGTGTGTTATGCTTCCCTCAGTTACAGCATTAGGAACCAATGTGATTGCCCAAATGTATCCTCTAGAGCAGGCAGCTGCCTTCCATTTATGCTCTTGAGTATATTTAGTCATCAACCCAAAACTTAGGTTCACTGAAATTTAGTCTGTCTTTAATGTGGACGGACTGTTGCATGTTCCAAAACCTGCATATTTGAAATAAATACCAGTTCACCTTGGTAACATTCTACCAAAGAAATATGACTTAAAACTTAATCAAAGTACTTCTATTCTCCTTCTCCTTCCAATTGTCATACACAATATTGTTGCTGAAATGTAGGAGCCAGAGTTTTTTTACAGCCATTGCAGGTTTCTCATATTAATTCTAGAATATGAGGCACTGTATCCTGTTGAGTATAGATTTTTTCCAACAGTAAAAAAGATCTAGTGCAATAATTAGAAATACCTCCAAAAGAAGCCAAAAAAATGAACTCTTATTTTCTTTATCTGATTTCTTCCCAATTAATCCTAAAGCAATTGCTGAAGTTCTGGGCTCAAAAGCAAGTATGTCCCGTGATAAGTACAAAACACTTCAGTGCTTGGAGTCGGCAGCTGTTAATTCCCTCATCAGTGTGGACTGGAATGGTACTTTGCTTCACGTTCTTCCCATGATGCAAATTAATTTTAAGGTAAGTTCAGAAAGTACACTCTGATTACCTGCTGGCTAATCTTACTGTTGGCTCCTCCCAACTGTTGTGTTTGGTGCTTTTTAAACTCTTGTCAGATTGTATTTATTTAGTGATGTTTTGACATGTAGCAATACATTGAAAATGAAATGCAATTAAACATTAATAACTGTCTCCAAACATGATGCACAGAAAGTGTAATTTCACTTCAGTGAAGCAGTGCTTCTACAAGATAAGATGAGGTTTGTTCAAAGGCTTGCTCTTTGCAGGCCTTTTTGAAGTAGGTTTATGTAATGACTGCAGGATCTGTCCTATTAGCAATTAATATATTGTGACATGCAGTCCCTGTTTTTTCAGCCTGTCTTTTACCTGGTATGATGGAGGAAAAGACAAAGGATTTTCTGCCTCTTGAGCCTCTGTTTTGAGGCAGCCTGTGAACATCGCCAACTTTGTCTGGTGTTTGATAAAAAAGGAATAGAGAATCTCCGTGTTCCTCTCAGTTCGATTTCCACCTAGTTATAATAATATTTCCATCTTTTAAAAGAAAATTCTCTCTCCTTCTGTGCTGCAGATTTATATGGGGATACTTGAAGGTCAATGGAAACTCACGCATAAACAAATACAGTGAGTGAATTGAAGGATACCACATACATACACATACTTCAGTTTTTCCACATACAATCTTCTCTAATAGTTGTACCAAGAGCAAGTAAACCAGTTTATTTTCATTGTTTCATCTAAGTTAACTTCAAATGCATATTTCAGTTGAGATTTGAAACAGCGGGTTTTTGTTGTTGAGGGTTATTGGGGGAATTTCTTACTTAGGAAACATGATCAGTTCCTGGGGGAAAGAAAGTTTTTCTGAATGGAGTACAAAATACAGAATGGCATTAGGGCAAAGCAGCAGGCTCTAGATTAAAGGTAGCCTGGGAGAAAGAGAAAAACACTGGTCACTTATGCCTTAGGGACTTGGATTCATTTTCCTGCTTTGCTACAGGCCTGCTGTGCCATCTCAAGCAAATCCTTCAGAGCAAGATGATATTTAGCTGCAGGACCAGTCAAGGTCAGAGCTGACCTAATAAGGAGAAAAAGAGGCTATACGACTTGGGTGGGAGCTGCAGGAGATGGAACTTAATATCTTAATGTTTTAATGTTGTTCTATAATCTTTTCCATGGTGGGGCAGAAAATGAGTAATGGAAATGTGTGTGGATTTATTTTTAATGTGTTGTGTTGTCTTAAAGAGTAACTTATTTTAGGTTCTGCAGATTTTTTGGGTCATTATGCGGTTCTGTTGTCATGTGTCCCAGCGTGTATGAAGTGCTCACATAGCTGGATTTTTTTCAGGCAGAGGGTGTGATTATACCACAAGGATGTCTAGACAGCCTTACTTCTCAGAGAGGGGCAGTTGCATCATGTGCAGGGACTCGTCTCTGAGAACAGGAGATTCTAGACAAATCTACAGCATGCCAGAAACGATGCCTGCGCCCAGGAAAGATTAACGGCACAGTGAACTAGTGGACAAGAGTCTGGTGTAGCAGCCATGGCCCTCTGTACTGGGGCGTTGACTTCACATGTGAGGTTGTTGGAATGTGGTCTCACGCTGCCATCAGTGGTTTTGTGTCCATGTAAGCTGGGCAGGCTGGGTAGACTTCTGGAGTGCTAAACATCTGGTGATGCCAGGGGGGAATGCAGGATCAGCAAAATGTGGAGAATGTTAAATGCTTAGTTAACATGATATGCATTAGTAAATATGATCTCAGAAAAGCCAGTGTTTTAAAAAATAAATTATCTGATCACTTGTAATCTCCTTCTAGTTAAAGAACGACGAATGACATCATCCTCTTTCTGCAGACCATGTAAATATTGATGTCATCGTGTCCAGTTGCATGTTTTTGGTCTTGTGCTGGATCGTACAGGTTTTGTACTGAATTACTGGTTCATTACTGGGAAAGCCCGAATTTTTTAGTGATCATCATCACTAAATGCCAGTGCCTTCATTATCCTCTGGGTCTTTCCTACATCATCTGCTTTATTGCATCCCTAGCCCTACTCAGAAACACAATCCAGTTTCTTAATTTGGGCTAATTTTCTGCTGGTGTAGTTTCAGCTGCAAACCTACAAATCCATACAGGAGTTTTTTCAGTCAAAGGCTCAGATTCAGTCATTATTTAGGAAGTGGAGTACAACTGTGATCATGTGCATCAGTTGCCTTTGTGGTAGAGTGCAAATACCCAGCCCCTGATGGTATATTATAGTATCTCCTAGAAGGCCCAGTTTTATACCCTTTCTTTTTATCCTGTTACGCTCTTTACTAATAGAAGAAAAATAAACCCAACTCTGTCTGTGCTCCAGGCTTGGTAGTGCTAAGAACTATACAGTTTTGTTCATGATTCTTCTTCCTTTTATTATTGACAAACTTCTTTGGTCTGTTTCTAGATAAAGAACAAGAAAAAGCTGCATAAGCTACATGGGGTTACCACAAGTGGAGCCTAGTTTGTAGTAAACCATTGATAAAACTGTGCCTGCCCAAGGAAGATTTCCATAGCTGACTGCTCCCAAGACTAAATCTGGATGCTCACAGGTTTCCTTTCTACACCAACTAGAAAGGAAATGAGTTAATAGTTTTGAGATGCTTCTGCATACGCTTCCTTGTTCACAGGTTTTCTCCTGTGATCAGGGGCTTTTTATTTTCCTGATCATTGAGTCTCCAGATTGCTGGAAAAGGTTATGTTTTTTAAAATAAAATTGATATATTTGAATGCATATTCAGAAATTTTAGAAGTATTTTTGCAGTCTCTATGATGTGAATATTTTTTCCTTTTGGTGGCATTGTCCAGCTGTTTATTTCCAACTTTGGGACTATCTGAAATCTGCTTTTCTCCATGTTGGTTTTCAGGAGTAATATCAAGCATGTTTTTTCATGTTTAAGTCAATTGTTTTATTATTTGAGAACAACTAGCTTGGCAGTTCATTTACAATTTATAAACACCATATTGATTCTGCAGGGAATGTCATTCACCCAAAAGTCACAGGTGCTTAGGAAAGTACAGAAACCTTTCCCTTGTCTTTCCACTCGTTACCAGATTTTGAAGGCAAATGCTGGTGCCTTCTGCCTAGAACTGAAGCAAACAAAAGTGAATAGTGACCATTATTATTGTGCTAAATCCACTATGAAAAACAGGTGAATCCATGTAATTTTTTTTGACAGGTTGAAAGATGATTGTTGTAAACCCAAGACATCCTCAGAATATGTGCTGTACCCTAGATTTTTGCTTGGCCAAAGACTTGGTGACAATAACATATGGTGTGATTCCCTTTTCTGCTCGATCTGACTTGTGTCAAGATGCGCAGGTTTCTATAGGCAGGCAGCCACGCCGAGGAGAGCTGTGCTCCCTGGTGTGAAAGCTTCCATCACTTTTTATCTTCAAACGTGTGTTTGACTGTTGGATTCTGGGCAATTTTCTATCACTGCAGCAGGAGTTGTGTCACTGTCCCAAAAATCTGTTGAAGAAACAAGTTCAAATTTAAGAAGAAAGCGTGTCTTTTCTGCTTTACAAATGCATGTAGGTGGTCTTGGTCTGCAGATGAAAGCATCCTGCTCGTGCTATTGAATAACTGGCCCAGCATCACTAGGTTTGATGTGTTTTATCCAGGCCTTATGACCACCCCCTTGGAAAGAACCAGCACTTCAAACAAGGGTTTGGCTAAGATGTGTGAAATCTGGAGAGTAAAACTAGAAAGAACAAGCCACAGGGGATCAGAGGCAGTGAAAATACAGTGGCAGAGGAATAAGCGTTTTGTGGTGGTATATTATTGTTGGATTGGGTGAGGTTCTTCTTTTGTGGTTTTTCCTATCTATAGCTCTGGCTTTCTTGAGGAGTTTGTTTATTAGGAGTTGATATCGAACTTTCTTCAGGTGCTGCCTGGGTCTCAAGTGAGAAGGCATGCTCTAGATACATGTTCTGGGTATTCTTAATGGATAACACATCAATTTAAAAAAATTAAAATATTTATACTTCTTATATGTGCAGGGGAGTTAATTAAAATATTTAATTAATGAATAAAAATGTATAAAAAATAAAACATGCATTGCTGCAATATTGCGACAGGATTTGATACATGAAAAGGAAAGTTTAAAAAAAAAATTAAATTAAAGAGATAGAGTACTTCACTGCAACACTTAGTTTTATTCCAGTGAAAGACAGGGGTTGCTGTATGTACTGATGAGTGAATAGCTGTAAGCCAAATGAGTCTAAGAGGTGTTAGGGCTGATTGTAAATTAACTATTTAATCATGTTTGAGTCTTTTCCTTCCTTATGGACTCTTTGCACGTGCCGCTGATGTTAGCAACACTGTAGGTAACAGGCTGTCGACATGATGGAAGGAGGTTGATAGAGCAATGAAATATATTTTCCACTTTAAAAGAATGAAGGTTTAGAACAGCATTGGGTAAAGCAATAAAAGAAGAAATGGGAATGTGTATTTAAAGTGGACTTGTTATGAATACACACTGTAGTGATGTGTTTTGTGGAAAGAGGCCATCTCTTCTAAATGCATGTGTCGTTCTTTTGCAAGAAGCAATTTTTCGTCACAGTCAAAAATTGAGGCTTCTGCCACTTGAATATCCAGTGGATTTCCAGGGAGCTGGGGTCTTCAGGTCTGCGCACCTCTTTTATTTTGCTTAGCTCAGGAATGTCTTGTACTAGCATTGCAGTGAGATTTTCAAAACTGCCTGGATTGAAATGCACAAATAATTTTTCAAGAGGCTGAAAGTGCCTCCTTAACGTGAATGTTGCGCACGCGATTTATAACAGAATTTGAAAGCAGATTAGCATTGCTTAATATAACAGTGAGTGTGTTTGAAGTACTGTATTTAGATTTCATTAGAGCAAGGGGAGCAAATATGTGACTTATTACTATGTTAAACTTACCAAAATGAAGTGTGAAGGAGAATTAGATGGCTACAGTTATATTTTTACTTTAGTGAGGACTGTATTAAGAACCATGGCAGCTGGCCATCATTCCTGATGTTGTCTGAAATGCATTAGAGGTTTTTTTTTTGTTGTTGTTCTTTTATGTGCCTTGTTGGATGAATTCTGTATGTTGCTACCGGACATGGTACTGAAGGTGCTGTTAAATGTGGCAGTGTCACAGGGAGCTTCTGTTTCTCTGCTCAATGATTTTCAAGTGTCTGACAGGTTAGTTAGTGTTTGAACACAGCCTGTCTACCCACCTTGTTTTAATTGGTCTTTATTTTGTATCTCTTTCTGCTGCTGATATAAATTTTATGATTTTGAGGTCTATAATCTTGTAGGGCTTTCAGATGGAGAATGTGCCTTTAAGATTTTGTATAGGACACATGAAATTGATTTTCTGGTTTTGGTTTGAAATAATACTGACTTCACTTTATCCAGGAAGAGGATTGTGCATTCCTTATGATTCTTTCTCATCCTTTTCCCCATCTCAGCTTAAACACCACTGAAGGCTAACTTAGCAAACTTGGAAACTTTCTCAAGTCAATTTTTTTCCAGAGTGAAGAGATGAGAGGTGGTTTCCTGCCTATGGCAGATGGAGATGTGGTAAAACATGGTTTAGTGCTCAGAGCAGTACTCAACTGGTGTGATTTTTTTGGGTAGCTTAATTCACCCTGAGCAATTCTGTTTATCAGCAGATGTCAGGATCTCAGTGGCACTTTAAATTAAGCAGACGATTTCTCACCAAAACAGGCTTTCACCATCTTTTAACACCACACAGCTGCCAGAGTTCTGATGTCCATCTGAGAGGAGAAAATGAATGACTTGTGGGGCAAGTTCTATATGAAGATGTGATTATGCCTTATGTGTTCTGATCTGTAGTGCATACCTGTTAAAATGTGCTTATTCAGATGAAGCAATTGAAATCCTAAGGTACAAGGTGCTCTGGAAATATAAATATTAATAATTTCAAGGTGGATGGTATTCAAAATAAAAAAATTAATATCAATGGATGTTATTTAAAATTTTTTTTAAAATCAAAATCTCTTTTCACAGAGTTTGCAAGATCACTTGAGTAAGTTTTCTGAGAATTTTGATCAAGTTCTGGCTTTCAAACCTACTGGGTGGACCTACTCTGATTCATGCCTTTCTCTGGTGGATATCAAACCTCAGACAAGAGGAAAGATCACCATATATGGTATAAAAGTGATAAAGATTTAACACAGTTAATTCTGTGTGGATGCTTTTCATATTTTTGTTCTGGAAACTCCTACTGTTCTTTGTAACCAATGCTTTTTCTGATAACTAGTTGAGAAACTGAACAGATGGTCTTTCTAGGAGAGATCTGTGAACGTAGTAATCAAGAACACGGGTAAATGCACATTATGATGTACGTTTTGCTCCTGTCCTCTTCGTGCAAATAAAGGCCTTTATCTAATATAGGTAGAGACTTCCAGGGTGAAGTCTTGGCCTGTCTGACACTGGTGGAAGTGTATTCCAGAGCCAAGACTTCATTCCATACCTTACTCATTTGTGAGTGACTGTGGGTCTGCCTCTTCCTCTCAGTCCTTTTCGGTGGGTGGAGTTGAATCTCCTAACATGCAGTTAACCAAAGGCTTGGTGTCACTCAGTTTGCATTGATGAGTGACTTGGTAACTTAATGCAAGGTAATTTTTCTGGAAGGAAAATCTGGGGTTTTGTTTTGCCTTAGCTATAAACTTTAGATCTCAAATATGAATTTAATAAAATATTATCTAAAGTATTTCTTAGCTGGAAGGCTTGCAAAAGTATTTTGGCAAGATGCTAAGCAGACTGACAGATCGCTGTGTTTTGTTTCATTTCAGGGATTCCTTACAGTGAACACAGCAGTTACCTGGAAATGAAGCATTTTGTTCAGTGGTTGAAGCCACAGAAAATCATCCCCACTGTAAATGTTGGTGACTGGAGAGCCAGAAGCTTGATGGAGAAGCATTTTAGAGACTGGATGATTGAGGGCAGTGGGCATAAATAAGGAAGAATGTATATTTCAGAGGAAGTAGCTGGAGTGGGAATTGTGAGTTCCTGTGAGCTTTACACTCCTTTTTCCATGGGGCTTTCTTTAGGCAGGACTAAGCTGCCATTCTCCTGAGAAAGCTGAATGGGAGGGGGGGTGAGGGAGGGGAAGGGAAGCACCTTGCTTTCTCATGTACCTACTGCTTATTTTTCCCATAACTTAATAACTTTTTTGCAAATGTGTATCTCAGGTTATTTTTATCTCACTCCTTTTTCCCCATTCTCAATATTCGTCAGATTGTGGAGATGCCCAGATTTATAATGCTGGGGAAGAAACTGCCGCTGGGTTAATAATTTCTGAAAAGAAGTTATTGTAATAAATGAGACAATATTAAGCTTATATCACATGCCATCAGTTCAGGCTTCAGAGAAGGCCGCTGCATGTGGCAGGACTGGCTATTGTGATTTAAACCTTGTAAACAAAATTTGCCTTGTGACAGAGGGTTGGCTCTCACAGCATACGAACTTTGGGGAATGATTTTTATAAAGACATTGCTACATACATTCTGCTCAAGATTTTCTGCTTTATTTTTTTTCTAAATAAAGAACATACATGAAGCCTGTGAGTTCTTTCTGAGCAAACCACACTTCTTTTCAGTGCCGTGGTTGCTAATCGGAGAAACCTGTCGGTAGTATCTGTGGTGAATGCTCTGTCTGTGGTGATTGTGTGAGATTGCTCCTGCGACCTGGGAGTGCAAGATCTCCGCATGTGGTCAAAGCATCAAAGCAGTTCTCTCCATGTAGTCCCTTACACTGGGTTTGCAGGGTTCTGCGTATAGGTTTGTTACTTGAATTCTGGAAAACTAAGGAAGGCAAATATTAGTTCTGGCAGCAGAAAGGTAAGTTTCCTTTTGCATTTTTTTTCCCTGAATCCTACAAGATTATCAGTGCGGCTTTTCCTGTATCTGTTGGTATTTATGATACTGAAGTACACAGTTGCACGCAGGCACGCTAGTATAATTGTAACCACTAAAATAAAAACCATTCCAAACTTCCAGGACTTAAAGTTGCATCATGCATAAAGAACCATCCCCCAATCCCCATGAATAGCTCATCTGAAGACTTCAATGCTATTTTTTATGGGGAAGACATTTCTTTCATGATCAGTATGAGTGATCATGATTCTTGCCTTTGAGGATGAGCTCTGTAATAAGTCACTTTGCTTTATTTCTGTCTTCTGAGAGAAATAACTGCGAAACTCTGATGGGAAAAAAAAAAGTTCTTGAACTGATTCAGTTATTTCACTACATTCACTGAAATACAGCATTGTTTTCATTTTACACAATGCATGATGATAGCTCTGCTATCACCAGAACTGCTGCTGTCTTGGACTGGCGTGGTCCTTCCTAGCGTTCCACTCCTTGTTCCAGTAGGTGTGTGAAAAAGGGTCTTTTACAGCCCTTGTGAATACTGAACCTGAATTAATGCCTTGAACAAGTCAGAGCAGATTTGAGGATTTGGTTTAGCAGGCAAATGCTTCTAGCAGTGGTGTCGTTACAGAATTGTGCCTGCGTTTTTTAGCCTCCTGAGTCTTTTTCCTGACTTAAGTTTGCACCAAGTACGGAGTAAACACTCCAAAGTCAGAATCTTAAGCACAACTCTGACATCTTGCTTTCATAGTTGTGTTTTCAAGAATGACTGTTCTTACAGAGCATGAGGATGTGTGTTGGCTCTCAACATGCCGATGCTGTTGCAGGTGTGCGGTTCCAGTAGTTTGCGGTGTGCAGGTGGCAGTGCAGAACCACAGAGACCCGGCTGTCAGGGCAGCTGGTGGGGGTGAGCCACCTGATGCCTCTCTGCGGCTCTTCCTCCTATCAGTTTTTACCATGCTTCCCAGAATAAAGGGTTGGCGTTGTTGGGTTTTTTTTTTTTCTTTTAAAAGCAAACTTACTTCTGAAACTAACCACAAAAATTATGTATCTTGGAAGACATGGACATTGGCATCTGCTGGACTGACCCAGTTAATACTGCCCTGATTTGGAACAGATGGCAATAGGCTCACTTCAGTCAGCAAAGCAGAAGGGCTTTTGTGCTGGGTTCCTTTGTCTCTACGTGCTGGGCTCTGTTTCCAGTTGCCAGCTCTGCTGTAGCTATTCCTGCATCAGGCTGCTGGTTGCTTTCATTCCTCCCTCTTTCTGGTTTGTATTTGCACTCTACCAGCTGGTTTTTTGTGCGTGGACTCAATTCCTGAAGCATTTCATCCACCTTCATTTTAGGAGATCTTCACATAACCCAGTTACTTGGCCTCCCTTGTATGGAAAAAGTTTTTTCAGAATCCAAACTCAGGAAGAAATTACTATTTTTGTTCTGCTTATTGTAAAGAAAGAAGATTAATAACAGGATTAGATTGCCAAGGAGGACATATAATCAGATGTGGAAAACCGTTTAATTAATCAAGAACTTTGTGAGAAGATTCATAGCAGGACTGTTTTTCTTCCCTTGTCTAGGTTGTTCCAAGGGACAGCTCTCTGATCACAGCAGGTTGAATCCATTGGGAGCACAGACCTGAGATAAACCTGAATTCAGTGTTATTGCAGAGGTGTCATTAATTAGTACTTAGGGAGTGGCTCTGCTTTCTATATCGAAGGATTGAATTTTTTTTTCAGTCTTTTGGCAGTGTTGGCAGTATAAATGAGTTAAAGCATCCGTTGTTTTGGTTTAGAGTGGTGGCTCAAACTGCTTTTTCAAAGTCAATAGACAGGTTTTTTTTTGCTCTCTGTGTTAAAGACTAGACCAGTGTCCCCTGGACAGTGGGGTGGATGAGTCAGTCTGGGTCCTTGCCTTCACATCAAACGAGTGTCACGTGTTCATATAAATAATACCAGATTTTGCTAAAGCAAGATGGGCCTCTGAACATCCCAGAGGCTCTTCCAGTTTGTCTAGTGCTGACAGACTAAGGTCAGAAGGCGAAGAAAATGAAAGGGACAGCTGTAACTCTCGCTTGATCAGCGCCCAGAATGGCTTTCAAAGCCAACCACTCTAAAGAATCACTTTGTATTTCCCGTCAGGACTCCTGCTCTGATTACATATCGCCCCAATAGGCAGATAAATGAGCTAAAAGCAACACTGTTTGAAAAGGGGAGAGGGAGGGGAAAGGGGAGAGGAGGAGAGCAGCTCCCTTGCTGCGCTGGCTCAGGCAGTGGCTTCCAGGCTGGCTGTGATCAGTGAAGCAGCTGCCTGCACCTATGGCCCATGGTGGTCACTGAGGAGGCTTCTGGGAAGGCAAGTCCAAAGACATTGCAAAATAAAAGCGTACGGACAATTAAAGGGAACTTGGAGGTGCTGGGTATCCTCTTAAATCTTAACATGAAAAAGATTGATACTCACTTGGAGAGGAGAAAGGAGCTGAGATGTCATTGGGATGGTTAAAGCATTTCTCTTACCTGATCAAACCTGTCTGCTTGTCTGTGCTGAGTAAAGGCTAGTAAGATAAACTGCTGTTTAAGTTTGTTTTTGAAGATAGCGTGACTTCAGATACATGCTTCAAGCAATTTGGGATTCATTTTTACTGAGACTGTGTTTTGAATTTGAAGACTGCTTAGGGGGATTATGTGCGAGACTTACTACCCTGTCAGGCTAAAGGTGCAGTTATTGCCTTCCTGTGTTTTCTGTGTCTGTTGAATAATTTTTGGTGAGTTTTCTTTGGTAGGTGAATTTTGAGAACAAGACAATGCAGCTCAAACTTTCTCATCCCCCCTTAGCTATGGAAACCTAGCTGCTTCTCATTGCAGAATCAAAGCAAGTAAGAGCTTCTCTTTTGAGAGTGGGGCACAGGCTGCTCTATGTCTTTAGGATTTAGGGTGAAATGAAACAATTTGAAATTGTGTTCAGATTTAAATGTGCATTTGGAGTGCTGAATTTAATGCTCTCCCCAGAAGTGCATAGAAAAGCTAGAAGGAGCTTACAGCCCTCTAACAGAAATGAAGGAATGAGGTGGGCTGTCACTGCTTGCAGGTAAGGAAAACAGGACCAAAGAGCTAACTGCCTTCCCCCTGAACCTAACCCAGCTCTGCCCACTGTCTGTGGGCATGAGTTTCAGTGGAGGATCGGTAGCCCGCAAAGGCAGAACCCTGCCCTGCCTGGATGCCTCCTCTCTTTCCCCTTTCTGCTCTGAACCTTTACCCACTGTTGTACAATGGCACCTTGTTATCAAATCTCCAGCAAATACTTTGGCAGGGAAGAGGCTTTTCCACTCTGTCACATCTGCTCTGGTATCTCAGAGCAGAGAGTGCCTTGTTTGTGCCAGTTTCCAACAAGTACTTACATAAAAAAACCCAGTTTTTAAACCCTCTAAAATTCCCCGTTTGGCATTTGAATTTGACTTTACTCACCTTTCCTTCTGTATGTTGTATTGGTTATTAAGGATGGAAAAGGAAAAAAAAAAATCCCACTCTAAGGGAAAAAGATCCCCGCAGTGCACCCGAGGAAAAGGTGACACAAGGACACAAGTGCAAACAAGGGTGACTTTGGAGCTGAGATCAGCGAGATCAAGGCTGGCTGTGCGGTTCTGCATGTTCCGACTCCCACCCCTCCTGGCTGCCCACTACCTTCCTCCGTGCAGAGATAATGACTTCAGTGAAGTCTGCGGTGAGAAGCAAACTTTCTTTTTCCTGATCCCTCTCCAGTCATTTGTCAGCTCCCAGCAGAGACCTCCCCAAAGGCAGCACTGCCAGCAGCTTCTGTTTTAGAGAGGAGATAGATTGGGGCATTTATCCCAGCAGGGTTTCCTCAGCCGGAGGAAGACAGGTTGGATCCCACTTGTTAGTGAGGCTGTTACTCGCTTGGCTCTCTGCCCTGCTCGTCGTCGCCGCTATTGCCTGGACCGGGGAGGTACAGCTGAAATTCGCTTCTGGTGCTGCTACCCAGCGACCGTCGAGGGAATTGAGCTCTGCGGCAGGCAGGAGCCTGGGTGTTCCCCAACACCTTCACTGGTCTCTCACAGCGCAGCTCGTTCCTCCCAGCTCTTCCACAGGGAGAGGGGCAGCGGGGCCACAGCCGGGCAGGGGACATGCCAGGGCATCGTTGCGGCAGGCACTGGCAGCTCCAGAGAGCGCAGAAACGGGGTCCTGGGCCATGGGGGACACCCTGGGGGGTGTGTAGGGCCATTATGGTGCCCTTAAGGGCCCTGACAAACGTTTCCAGCAGCATGTGAAGGTTGCTGTTTTTCTGCCATGTAACAACAAAGTATTCCCAACGTGGAGCTGTCTGATGCAGCAGTGACAAAGAGAGAGGGACAAGCACGCAGGATGGTGGTACGCTTAGTGATGGCTTGTTAGGTGATGGACCAACTACCAAACTGCCCCAAGAGACGAATGGGGTGTGGTGGGATGCTGTCCCCTGTGTTCATTTGCAAAGGATGACTTGCAATGCTGGAAACACCCAGCTAAGGACAGCAGGGTGGGAGGTGAGCAGGGCAGGGTGCTGGAGCCACAGCCAGCTGGAGCTGGGAGTCTGCAGCTGCCCTGTAGTGGTGCCCACACCAGCACCACCTGCATCGCCCCCCGGAGTTACTTGGAGGATGTTTGTCCTGCCTCACCTGCCCTGATGGCATTTCTAAACTTGCCTGATGAGCATGGTGTGCTGACAGTGTCCTGGCTACGGCCCACCTGAAGAGCAGGGCAGGAACCTGCTGTGAATTTTGTCTGCCTCAAAGCAACCAGTGCTTTGAGATCTGGCAGCTGCTATTGGGTCCGTGATCTCTGTGAGGGCCCTGGATGGGGCAGTGCAGGAAATCCAATGGCCCACATTAACCTGGCTTCCACACCAAACACAACTGAGGGGACAGCTGCAATCTCCTCAGCTGCTTTCACTGCCTGGTTTGTACCACTTTGATCAAACACAGCCAGTGATCTGCTCTCACCCATGAATGAAGCCAAAAGCTCTGGGAAAGAACTGGGGAGCACCAGCAGGATCATAATACCTCATCCACCAAGTGATTCAATTTCCTTCTGGTGACAAGTCACTTCTTTCTTCCTTTTTCCTCTCTCCTCGTTAACCCTTGGAGGAGTACCAATTTCAGCTGGAGATGCTCCCATGCAAACTGGAGTCCAAGCTAAAGGTGAGCAGAAAATGCAGTGAAAGGCTCTGTATGCACCTGAAATAAATATGATAGTGGCAGAGCATGCTGGAGTGAATGAAGATTTGAGGGCTGCACACTGCACCCGCCATGACCTATGACACTTAATCAATTAGGGAATTACACAGTGACAGGAGTGAATGATTGGTGATTGCAGTCCAAGCCAGCAGGTGTTTGGTTTCTCATGTCCTAGTTTGGTGCCTTCCAGTTCGCTCCTGAGATGTTCAAACACGCAGCCTGATTCCTACCCTGCTGGGGACAGCAAACATCCTACCTTGGTCTGCTGCAGGTTTGACTGTGGTCCCAGCCTGTTCATCAGGAAGCACCAGGAACAAAGATGATGAGGGAAGGGCAGGCAGGAGCCCACCATGCAGGACGACTGCTAGCTGAGATAACTGTGACTCAATCACGGCCCCAGCTACACCTCAAAGCTGCTACATTTCTTTTCTTTACCCTTCTTGCATGGGGGTCTCCTGCAGAGTTTAGAGCGGTGACTACAACCTGCTGCAAGCTGGATGTGTTGTGTATTGTCATCCCCCTGTCTCCTTGCTGTGATGCCAAAACACCCCTGCGCTATTCCCAGCCTTGTCATCGGCAGCATCAGCAGTGAGTGCCATTGGCAGGACTTAAACAAGACAAAGACAAATGGATGGAAACTCCTGGGATGCCAGGACCACGAGCAGTGGATGTTTCATCACGATATCAGAGAGACCAGGCACAGGTTTACTCCAAGTTATGCCACTGCTTTAGCTGACCTGGAGGAGTGGGTAGTGCTGTCACTTCTCTGATGTCAGGGAATAACTCCCATTTTACTGTCATTGGCTTGAGTTTTTTTCCTACCCCCAATCCCTCTTGCTGTTTATAGCTATTCCTCGTGACTCAGTTTTCCTTCCTCTCTGCTCTTCCCTGCAGCTACCTTTCCACTACTGGGAATTTCTCAGAAACGTTACACTGCCAGAAATCACCTTTATTCTCAGAAGCAGGAGCACAAGGACATTTGCTAGGAAGAAAAATTACAACTGTGAAGAACGACATGGAATAAAATAGAAGAGAGGCAAATTGGAGGGCTAAAGGCCAGAATCCCTGGGGGCATTTAATTAGTTCAGTGGCATTTAGCATGCAAATGAGGTTATGTTGGCAAAATGAGTCCTAGTATGGAATATGCACCTGATCAGTAGGGCTGCCAAGGAGCAAGTACTTGAAAACATGGGCTCCTCCTGGGTGGAAAAATTGTGCTACCTCCGTGGCTGATGGTGGCTTCTAACAGCCCTTGCGGGTGTACAAATCACGGTTTTACGCTGTCTTTTATAGGCACAGACTGAAAGAGAAACAGATTTCATGGGAAAACTTAGAGCAAAAAAAGAAGGGACATATCTATCTCAGTGATGACCACGGTGATGACCACTGTGGTCGGCTGGGTTTCAGAAGGGTGTTCTGCGGTGTGTTGCTGTCCGTTCTGCTATGCAAACCACACAGCTCTGCTCCTCTGCCCTGCAGCCCTGTGTGAGCAGAGCAGCAGTGGGCGTTCACAGCCACACTCAGCCAGCCTGGCTGCATGCCCTCTGTTGTCCTTTCCATCCCTGAATGCTCCACACCTGCATCGCTGCTTCAGATATACCCCTGACCAGCCCGTCAGATGATCACTTCACCAAATTTACCTCTTGGGTCATCAACCCCAGAGCTGGGAGTTTCAGATGGGGGTTCCCCAGCCAGGACTGTTTGCATGGGAACTGGTGAGTGGACGAGCCCTTTGCTCACACCTCGTGGCTGCTGTGCTTTTCTGGTTTTAGGTATCTGCACAGACCCTCTCTGCAGCACAGGCATGTTGGGACTGATGCTTCAGAGAGCACTGGAGCTGGTCCATGCACAGATTTGGGATGTCCAAGTGCCCAGAAATCCTGGGCAAATGTACAAGATCCTTTCAGTGTGCCAGGACAACATTTCCAGGTGGGAAAGGACATGTCTGAGCAATGTAAATACGCAGTGGGCCTTTCCAAAAGGGTTTCACGGCACACAACTAATAATTCAGTGCTTTTCACAGAAAAGCAAAGGTAGACAAGGCATACACTCAAACTCTTGCAAACTTTTTTCCCTTTGTCTCATTTTCCTTCTGGCATTAGGACATGGAGGCTTAGATTGGTTTGTTTTTCTCTTCTGGAGCAAGGGCTTGGAGATTTCACTTTTACAAGGAGCTTTTGCCATGTGGAGAAAGGTCAGAATCCTTTTTGCTTTGGGATGTTGGGGGTTTTTTAGGGGGAGGGGTGTTGTGTGTTGTTTTTCCATTTCCCAGGGCCATTGGAGGCAGGTCTGCACCATGCCATGGTGGTTCCAGGTAGATGCTGTGTAGAGCACAGCTACAACAGAATAAGGCTCCCAGGAAAGATGGTCTCCATCTCTAGCAATTTGGCTGATCCAATTCTAATACTTGCTGAAAGAGGTGGCAGCATTCTTAGCATTCATGGCAGCAGCTGTCTCAAATTTTCAGCCTACAATTACAAACTGTGTAATTATCCTACAGCACTGCCTGGGATTATGTAAGCTTAAAACTGTATTATGCAGCAGCAGTTTGTCTGGCACAATCAGTGTTGATGGCCTCTGTTGCTGGAAGTGTCGGGGCCAAAGGTGGAGCAGGTTTGCAGGAGGCTTATCTGCTCTCTGACCACCTGGGAACCACTTGCTGGACTTTGCTCTTGGCTCTTATCTCCTTTAATCAGCTTTGTCAACCTTGTTTCCTCACCATAATGGAAGAACTGAACCAAACTGAGAAGGGGAGCCTAAGGAGACCTTGCAGACCTAAGCTCTGGTTCCATGCAGAGGGTTTGTGTTCTTTGGTGGCAGAGGTATTGAGTTCTTCCGAGAAGAGACCCCTGGGCTGGCAGCCCACAGCTAGGGCTTTGAATCAACTCTTGGATGATGACAATAGCAAACATTCAGCGTTTTAAAACACAAGATTAGCACCACGGATAGCCGTGGTCTTAGTGCTCCCACTGACTGCTTAACTTCATCCTCCACTGCTGGGTTATAAAAGAAACCAGTTCTCAGGCACAGATCAACCCAGGCACACCAGGATGGAAAATTGAACATGGCCAGGCACTTACTGCTGCAAGACCAGTCCTGCTCCCACCACAGTGGCTTGGTGATCCTTAAAGAGCTGCTCCTGCTGTAAGGTGGGAGTGGGATGGCTGAGTCACTGAGCAGCTCTTAGCAGCAAGCAAAGGGCTCCTGGCTGCTGAGTGTCCTCACTGCTGCAGTGCAGAGATGTGGTTTCTCTTAAGATGGTTTTTTTTGAATGAAAGACTTCCATCAACCTTGGCTGGCCTCTCCTCTTCTTTAAATGATGCAGTAAATTAGAAAGTGCTAAGGGGCCAAAGGGATCATTTGGAATTCCAGTGGCATTTCTAGGAACTGCCTGGCATGTGCCAGGTGCCTTGCAGTGACCTGCTGGCTGGCCTGCAGGAGGGAAGCAGCTGGCTATGGCGAGGGAGGTACATGGGGTGGCTGTTCGTCCCTGGGAAACAAACCAAAAAAGCCCTCAGATCATCTCAGATTACATTGTCAGCTCCCCAAGCAGGAAGGTAAATGTTCCTGTGGTTATGACTTTCTGCTGAGGATTCAGTACACTCTCTTTCTAGCCCCTGCACTGACAAAGGGAGCACCAGCATAGAAGTACCCTTATAAATATTAGCATGTCCCCTAATGGGGCCGGAAGTACTGGGTGAATCCATTCGGCTGAGATTTGCTCACACTTTCCCTGGTGCAACCATCTGTAGCAGCACAGAGACGGGGTGAGCCCATTCCCTGCAGGCAAGAGGGAACATCACCTCATGTTTGCTTGTGATGATGCTGTCTGAAGGGTGACTGAGGGCAAGCCATCTTTCTGCAGGACTTTAAGGACAGCTTCTCCCTTAGCACTGAATGGGCACATCAGCTCTCCATAGCACCAGACACTGAGGAACCAGTCTCCATTCCTGTAGCATACAGGTCGGATGCAGGTGTTTCCATCAGATGTTCTGAGGAAGAGCAATTCATAGGATTGAATGTGTTGTTGGAGATCGCATTCATGGTAAGAGTCAGCATGATGGAAATGTGTCTGAAATAACTTCTTGAATTTTACAGAGTGTGTGCAAGTTAATGGCTCTCCCAAAGTCACCAGAAAACTTTGGGCAAAACATAGATAAAGCACCTGGTGTCCCCAGCTCACCACTGATCCGCTCTCTCCCTGGTGTGCAAGGTGACATTGCTCTCCTTTATTGCAACCACTCCTCTACTGACTCCATTTGTGGAAAGTCCAGCCGCATTGAAGCATGTCTGGTGGGGTACCTCTGCTTGGAGGGACTCTAAATAACAGGATGGACACAGACAGCACAGACCACCTTTCCTGGCTGTACTTGATCTCCTGCAGGACTTGTGCTTTCTTGATCAGTATATAACTCTAACCCCAGTTCTTGGTCATGTTGTCCTTGAGAGGAAGTGTGGGGGTTGTGTGGTCTGGTTTGTGCTGTACAACGGGCTTTTTATTTTTCTTAACTTCAATGACCTCACACCAACTTGGAGACTTCTCTTACCATTATTTCCTCTCTGTTCCAGAACTTACTTTTCTCCTGGACAATTGCCATCTTCCTGCTGGAGAAGAGTACAAGAGTGGTAGAAAGCGCATGATTCATATATGGGAATTCAGGGGGAAGATTAGCAGCCACTAATGAGTGAGTGCAGCATGGGAATGTGCCATGAATTAACAGCCAAGGAAACAACCTAGGGGCGCTGGCTGTATTCAGTGACAGGAAATAAAATAGTGAGGAGCATGTTAATCATTAGCGAATCACATCATCTGTGTTGCAGTCGGTTGGGTTTTGTCTCTCTTGTACACCCTGTTTGCAGATATGGAGCGATTTAAAGTGGTGTGTGTTACAGCTGGCAACGGCCCCTGCTTCCAAGCAGGTTACTTCATGGGGTCAGTAGTGCAAGAAGGTTTCAGGATCTGCAGCCTTCTTCCAGTTGTTTTACAGTCTGTGGATTCACTGAATTTTAGCTTATGTCAATTTAAACATCTGTGTCAGGAGCCCTCCATAGCCCAAAATTTACCTGGAGACTGGCTGAGAAAAGATTTTGATGCCACAGAGCATGCTGCAACAAGAAGCTACAATATCCCTTATTTCTTTAAGAGTGTATGCTTACACGGCACATTTAAAATACCTATAGGTGGTCTAAAAATTACCAGTTACCCCTCAGATGGGATGGGTTTGAAGACATTCCCTTCAGGTCTTCCAGGACTAAAAGTGAACTCGGATTTAGCAGAATTTGCTCATTTGAAGAAAGGTAAAATTTTCACATTGGGAAAAAAATGTTACAGAATGAGGTTGGTCTTGTTTTTTTAAGGGTCGGGTTTTTAAAAAGGGCTGTTGGTGACCCAGCTGCAGAAAAACAGGAGGTTTCAGGTCGTCTTTGGAGGACGAGGAGGGGCTTTGCCAGGAGAAAGTGAGGCATTTGCAGAGTACAATGTGTTGTAAAGTGCTAACACGTTTATTAATCGCATATGGGCAGACAACATCACACACCCTACCAGAATTTACTGGACCGGTGTCATTTCCATATTGTATCTCTGTTAAGTGTTGTGAATCAGCCAATGTGTGACATTAATTATCTGTATTTATCATTGTGCAAACTGACATAATGATCAATTATGGGGTAATGCATTAGTAACTCTTCACTGAAGTACAGAAGTAATCCCCTAGTTTTCTGAAATATTCTGGAATTATCCTGTGCAAGCTTTATCTACTCAAATCCTATTTTTGTCCAAAAGTAACATTCTTCCATGGCCAAGAGGTGCAGCATGCATTGCTCAACGCCTGCTTCAGTGGCAGTGCTGTGTGCAGGTTCCACGGCTGTGGCTCTCCTCCCACCACCACTTACGGTTCGCAGCTGCTTTCCTAGTTCACCTCTTTTCGGAAATGTTTCTCTGTGAAGGTCCAGGAAATTGCTTTACGGCTGTCTCACCTCCTTTGTTCACCCATAACTGGAAACACAAGGTATTTGTCTCACGGTTCAGTGACATATGACCACTTTCAGGAAATGTTTGATAAAATGTTGAAAGAATGCAGGATGTTTGGTGTAAAAAGGAAAAAGAGAAGCGAGAACAGGCAGAGAAAGACCTTCCAGAATGAAGATTTCTTTGGAGACAGTGGAAATTGAGCACTCCCCATGCCCGCTGAAAACAGGGTGAGAAAAAATCACCTTCATTTTCTGAAAAAATAATCTAGGATAAATATTAGAAAAAACCTTCCTAATTACACAGAGAGATGAGTCTTGGAACAACACAGGAAGGTTTGGACTTGCCTTTTTTTTTGAAGTTAGAAGAAGAGCTTAGGCAAACCTTGGGCAGGAAAGGTCAAGGGTGACATCCTCGGTGAATGGCCTTGAACTAGATGATCTGGGGTTTTAGGATTCAGGCCTAGAGGACTGTCCTAGCAGCCTGACACAGCTACAGAGCTGGAAGGAGCCCTGCAAGGTGATAGCTGGCCTTCCCATCCCTCAGAGACTCCTTAGGCAGGAATGGATTTGCTGTGCTCTATGAGGCAGTGCAGAGCAAAGGAGTCCCACAGCAGCTTTGGAGAAGAGCTCCCAAGGAAAGTTTTTTCTTCCATTTTCAGTCTCTGTTGTTCCAGAACTGGGGTTTCCCTCTGTCTTTATGCAGAATTCAGCACAAACACGCCTTTGAACACCACTGAAACAGAAATATCCAAAAATGATCCTTTCCCACCTTGAGAAATAAGTACGTCCCAAATGCTCTTATCTCAAAAGCAGAAGACACAGGCTGTGGGAACATTCAGTCTGGAAATTAATCTTTTGAATAGGAACTGAGCCTGAGCAGATTATGTAAATAATTATGCTTGTTTATTTTGAGTTATTGATCTTTGGATAAATAAAATTTGATAACAATTTTTAAGCAGTCCACACTGGATTTTAAAGAAAGTATACAAAGCATATTTGTCAAATGCAGTAAGTGGCACCAACGCTGATTTTAGTGAGTGTAGTAGTTTCTTACTGTAGTGGCTGACTTGGCCTAAGGCAATTGGAAGCTGGCCAAATCCCTCCTTTGGGCCAAATCCACCTTAATCAAAGTTTATATTAATCTCTTAATATCAGTAATTCTGTGGCTACTAAACCCAGAGTTATTTTGGTTGTATCTGGCAAGACAAAATTATGTGCACTCAAAACCAGCAGTTTGGTTCATTGCCGCATCACTGTATGTTAATACAATCTACTTTACTGCAATATGTGTATATGGACACATAGCAGCACACAAACGTGTATATATCCATGCAGAGAACAGGCATGTGTTCTGCATACGCGCCATATCACACCATGTTTCTGTAAGCACCAGACGTCACTGCAGCACAGGACAAAGCTCCCTTTTGGCATCCACTAAAGACACCCCTGCAAGCAGTTCCATATCAAGCACCAAAACCTTCTGATGTGAAATTAGCTGAAAATCAGTCATGTTTCCGCAATAGGAATGGAAGCAAGACATATTCACAAATAAATATTTACAGGAAATGTCCTTGTTTGGGAAACAAATGAGCACCTGCTCTGGAAATGCTGCGGCACCAGTGCGACAACCCTACGGCAGTACTCGGTAGCATCAAAACTCTTTCAGTGAACTGTTTGCGTTGGGCTGAGTGCAGATGCTGTCGTATTCGTGATTTCTGCCTTCGGTTTTCCCATCTTCACAGACAGGCCAGCCCTCCTCTCCCCCAAACACATTCATTCATTCTACACTTAGGGTTTAGTTTGTCTGCCAATGAACCCAAAGGTGCTCTAGACACATTCCTTTTCTCCAACAAGCTCTTCTTCCTGTCATCCATTGAATCTATTTTTGTGGCTGTGAAATAAAGAGGAGCGTAACACAGAAGGAGGCCCCACTTTATTTACCACTTCCTTCCAACACTACAGGTCTCAGCTTGGTTTTCCCTTTCTGTAGCTAATGGAAAACAAGAAAAACATGGCCGTGTTCCAAACATAGGTGGTTTCCACACTTCTAACTGATTAGGAGTTTAGTATAAATCAATGTAGCTGCTAAGAGGTAGGCAGAGGCGTGAAACAGCACCTTCTGCTCAAGAACAAAGTATACACAGTGCAAAGGTTTCATACATGATTTGATCCTCAGTTTTTTCATGTAACTGAAGTACATGCCAACATGAAATACAAGCCAAACACATGCCATTAGCATCAACAAAACAAGTTATTAAGACATAAAATAAAAATTAAATCCATATTCTCTATTCTTTGTACTTCAGCACAGAAGATGTCTGGCAGCTCTAGAGGATAAAGATTACCTCCATGCACTATATATCACATTACTCTCCCTGATCTTCTCCCTTGCGCTTTGGCACTTACTTAATCATTGAGGGTTTTTTTTTTAATTTTTCAGGAACATGAGCATCCTTTAACATGGAAGATATCTGAATGTGGAATCCTACATACAGTAAGTTTCACCTGAAAAAAGGGAAAAAAAAAGAGAGACATTTTGATAGCTTGTTATATCATTTGTGCTACTATCTGACATGTATTTTAACTAGCTGAATAAAAATGCCCTATTAGGAGAGATGAGTATTTTTTTCCTTTCTGAAAGTGGCTTTCTTTTCTTTAGATGGCAGCTGATGACCTCCACTTTCTCAGCAAAATTAAAATATGAATGTTCAGGTATGGGTCAGAGAACCTGAATACTGAAATATGAATCCATCTGGGAGAAACATAGGTATTACCACGTAGTAGATCATACTGGTGTTAGGTGATGCATCACTTAGTTAGAAATCTTCCATGTAATTCAAAAAAGTGGTATCACACAAGGCGATGCATAGTGCTTGATAACCAACAGAAGGTAGGAGTCTAGGGCTCTGCCCTCAATACCCAAAACCACTATAAGCAACTACACATCCACTGGAGGTTACTGTTCATTTTTCAAATATCCCTGCGATTCATGGGCCTTAGCCAAAAATCACCAACTAACTCTAATTTACGGTTGCCCAGAAGTATCTCTTAGAGTTGCTCAGACCCTTTGAGATCAAGTCCTCAAACACAGCATTGCTGACCTTGCATTCCCCAAATAGCCCAGGAATAAGACATGGTACATCAGAATGATGCTATTTGGTACTGAAATTATTCATGCCAAACTTAAAATAGAGTAAACTGGTTTGAATGGAGCCATTTGAAATGCAAAAAGCAACTTGCTTTTTCACTTGACTTGATTGATTTGACTATCACCTTCAGGTTAGCGAAGCTTACCTCCTTTCTTGTGGACCTACTGATGAAGAAGTAAGCCTCCTCCATGTCCTGGGGTTGCAGATCATTCACAGCCACTATATGGTCTCCGTGATTAAACAAACATCCCAGTCGGCAAGGACCGGTCCACTGTGAGACACTAGGGTATTTGGAGGACAGACAATCAAGGAAACGTGAGGGATATCCAGTTACTGCTAAAAGAATGGCAATGGCTGAACAGGGTTGCATTTCTGGGTTGCCATCTGGAAGTAACACACAGGTTGAATGACTTTGCAAGTTTTTGATCTGGTTCTAGCTAAAACCAAGCTGCATCATCCATCCCAACAGGTCCTCCTAAAAGCACACATGACACTGACACTGCAGCCTGTTAACAAGTGAGACTGGTGCTAGCAAGGTCATCAGTGAGAGCTGGGGATTTCAGTACAAAAGCAGTTGGCCAGACTCGCTTCAGGTACAGATATTTTAGCCCCACGTTTGACTGAGACAATTTCCAAAGTCATCCCAAAAGAATGGAATTAAAACTTATTATCATGTGTTTTATCTGTGATACAACTGTGAGCATCAGAGATCCATTGCTGTTCTGATGGACCCTTATGGAAATTCCACTACCTCTTTCCTGCTGCTCTCTGATAGACTCTCCTTGATGACATGCTATTTAGAATTAGCTGACTTGACAGTCAGACCTAGTGCTCTGTTCCAAGTTCTTTCAGTATGAATTTCCACTGAGAGAGTTCTGTCAATTTAGATGCAGATCCAATTACTGAGGTGGGGTCCCATTTCTAGTCCCTTTTGCAATGGTATTTTTTCTTCTTACTGACAGTGCCTGAAACAAAGTGACCTGCTGTGCACACAGTGCACCTGATCGGTGTGAATATCATACGATATTCACTGAAAAGCAGCACTGATATCACCGAAGCACAGCGGCAAAAAAGCAGTCTTGGTGCTGTGTGCAGCACTCAAAGATCATCAGGTAGCACAGGAGTATGCACTGAGCATGTTTTCTTCTCCATCTTCATCCTAGTCATTGATATTGAAGGTCTAGGGAGAATGCTAATTTCCAATGGGACTACTGAGAGGATGTATGTGCTATAGCCCATAGCACCTACCTGTGAAAATCTCTGCCTAGCACTGAACCACTGCTGGGATTATTTAGAGATAATGGTGTGCTCATATCCAACTCCAGTCAGCTTGATGCTCTGTTTACCCTATCACAGGGTACATCCCCTCACTGTATCTCTGAGACACAGTATTTAGGTGATTTCACACTGACATTAGTAGAGCAGCTTTTGGGGTGGGATTTCATCGCTAATTATTACACAGCATGCTGAGGGATCTCCATGCTATATAGCCCTTTTCAACAGCAGTTGAAACAGAAACTCAAGTACACAAAGGGTAAAGAAGAGCAGAAAGGAATCACTCAAGTACCATCGCACGCTGACCCTGCCAAAACTGTACGTGGATGTACAGTTGTACATTTCTGTACCTGACTATCTCATTCACATCTGACAGGCACCGTCACAAGACACCCAGAACTTACCATATTTTTCCTGCTGCTTCAGTAAGTTTTAGGTAACTGTTAATATCAGCCAGGGGGACAAAAATATCCAACTTCTGCAGCTGGGTCTCATCTGTAACTTGACTGTGAGGGAAAACATCAGAGACCACAGAATCATAGAATATTTCAAGTTGGAAGGGATCTATAAGGATCATCGAGTCCTACTCCCTGCTCCTCACAGGACCACCTAAAACTAAATCATATGACTAAGAGCATTGTCCAGATACTCCTGGAGCTCTGACGGTCTTGGCGTGCTCTACCAGTACCTCAACCAAAACCCATAAACATGTCTGTCTTCTCTGCAAGGAGAATGGATAAGACACTTACCCGACCAGTTTACACAACTGAACCACTGAGAGTGGTAACGAATTTTGCCTTCTCTGGAGCAAGGTTGGCTGCTGGCTGGTGCTGCTTTCTGGGAATTTCAGGTCTCTGTTTGCTTCCAAGTCTCTTGGACATACACTGTTGTCCTGGCATTTGGGAGGAGATGGGAGCCCATCATGTCTGCACGTGAGCTGGCAGCTCTCATCCAGCAACTTACTGAAGATGAATGGTGATAAAAAATGAACTAGTTTGACCATGCCAGGCATTCTTGCTGTGTTTGAAGCTGGATCAAATAGCCATCAGTGAAGCAAAGAATAACAAGTTCTTGTAGAATATCCAGTGAACAAAATTACAGCTAAGTAAAATAAACAGTTCTTCTAAAAATGGACCATAAATCCCAAAATAAACTTTTTCAGTATTTAAAACTATTTATTAAGCCTGAAAACTTTCCAGCTAACAATATGCCTAGACAAAGAAACTGAGTACAGATTGTTGGCCGTGGCTGTACTGGCTTCTGCAGGGACATAACACTGTCCCCTGGGAGATAAAATAACTCAGATGTGCTTGAACTCACTTTAGCTTTATTTGATGAGCCTTATAATGCCTGGAGCAAACTCTCCCCCACAACCCAAACAGGACTGGATTAGTAGCAAAAGCTGTTCTTGGTGTATTTGGACTCAGATGACATAGGCTTGTGAGGTTTTTATAGTAATTCCCTCCAGGGGCTCCCAAAGAGACAGACAAACCTGAACAAATCTATTGGAATAAACTAGTTTGTAGGTCTGCATTTCCAATTGCCTCCCACTATGTGGCTTAAGACCTGACTGTCTGCAGGTGGCAGGCCACAGCTAACAGCTACAGACCAGTCCTCGGGCTCAGGAGGTATGGTTTTACTGACTAAGCACATTTCTCTTCAGCGTACTGTGCTACATCGTGGAGGTTGTAAAGTTTCCTTGTGCACTGCAACTGCAACGCCACGCTCAGGTCTTTCTTTGTGGCATGCCAACCACTGTACCTTCACGGTATACAGCAATAGACCCGTTCTTTGGATGGGAAAATGGAAGGAATGAGATGACGTGCTCAGGATCACATAACTTCTTACTGGAAAAGCTGGGAGCTAATGCCCTGTGTCTACCCTTCTCTTTTAACCACTAGATAATTCTGCCTGCTTTGGAGAGTACCTGTCTGAAAGGTTACTGGAGCTTGGCTGCAGTATCTGAGTAAAGTGGTAGGCTGTTACATCATGAAAACCTATAAAAAGTATGAGTCAACAAAACCTGCTGCATCCTACAGTCAGAGCCTATCTAAATCCATGAGTTTGCAACGTCAGTTTAAATTTCACGTTGATGAGTTTGAATTCCACTCTGGTACTCCCATGAGTTCTGAACTTTCTGAACCAAGACCAAAGAAGGAATTATTCAATCAAGATGCAGCCTCTAGGTATTTCTATGTATCTACAGATGACAGTTCTGTCCGTACCACTATGTTGCTTTTAATTTGCAAAACCTTAATGAAGTTGTTACTTACAGTGCTTTCATTGGCACATAAATGTTCTCCTTTACTGGGTCCTTCTGTGCTGGATTGTCTTGCACAGGGACTTCAGACACAGCTGTAGGGTCAAGCTTTGCTACTTCAGTAGTGCACTGTTGGAAACACATAGCAACACAAGGCATTGATATCATTGTACTGCCTACAGAAAAAATCTTCTTAATTTCCTCATTTCATTCAGTGCTCGTGCTGTTTAACCACATTGGCTAGTGTAGATTGGCTTTCTCCAAATAAGTCAATTCCCAGAAACCATGAGTTAGAAAGTTAGTGGTATCTGGTATTTTTGACACTTTCAGACTGGGACATAACCAGCTGTATTCTAAAGTATTACCACAAAAATTTTAGTTACATTTCAATTTAAGCTGGTAGAAAAAAGACTCTTGTACTGTGGGTGTGCTTAACTTGAAACACTTAGATTATATGACCAAATCATATTGTTAATGTCCTTCGGTTAGATGTCCAGTCTTGGGAGAGAGGCTGTGACTTCTGCAGAAGTCTGACCACTCGGCTTCTCCTGACCATTAACAGCATGTGAAACCTAGAGAAATTACCCTCCCAAATTCGGTGTCAAAACTTGTTTAAAATTACCAGTGTGATTCCTCCTGCTCTCGTTTCACAGTGAAATGTACCAAAATCTTTCACAGTGTTTTTTAAGTACTGCTTCATTTTCAGCAGCTTACTGATGCTCAACAGATATACGTTTTAAAATTTTATATAAAAATAATGTACCGTCACATTTTCTAAATTAAGTTTTCACTTTTGAAAAAAACCCACCCTGTTATACAACAGGCAAAAGCCATTTACAACGAAACAGTCAACTGGGGGAATTTCAACAAAATCAGCAATGTTTTTGTCAAAATGCCACTTTCTACCAGAAAGATCCTTTGAATGAGTCTAGTGTATTTTTTCTTGTATAAATGAAAGCTCTATTACCTGGTGCTTTATCTATGTATTTCTTTTGCAAGGTACTACTGGTTCCTCATACCTGTTCCTCTTTGGCTCTCCCGTCTCCTTGGAGCTGTTAACAAACCAGCAGAACTCACAACTGATACAATACCTTTGCTAAAATACTGCTGGGAGTTTGGTAATAATCCTCTTCATCCTTTTTGATGTCTTCATCTGTGTCTGACCACAGCAGAGTTTCCTCACTCTTTCCCAGATTTTTATCCTGTTAGAAGGATGGGTTTGTGTTTAACAGGTTCGGTTACAAAGATGGTGTTTTTCCATTTACATGGAGAAGAAATAGAATCAGCAAATATTCACAGAAAACATGAGAGACTTATTTCTCCTTGAAGGGACATGTGCTCAGAGCCAGACTGTTTTAGAAACAAGGTTTGTATACTCGTGCTCCTTGTATTTTTGAGATCCACTGCACACAGACAGAACTGGCCACTGGTATTAGCACTTCTCATAGATGAATTTACAGTAACCCGGCAGTTGCAAGTGACTGCACATTCACAGCCTGTTATTTTGTTTAAAAATCACGTGGGTTGAACACTTCATGTATCAACCTGTATGCGTTTAGGGTCACTTGTGTAGAAGAGTTTTTTTTATTTGCATTCAGTTCAAAAGACCTTACACTAGGAAAATCTAGAAGTAGGAAATCCAGAAGCAGATTGGGGTATATTTGTCCTTTTCAAACATCTTTTAAACTTCTATCAAGAATGAATTTGGGACCTCCCTGACTAATGAGCAGTCTACTAGCTCATACTTCTCCATGAACTAGGACATAGGACATCTCCAGCAGGGCTGGAGATCTGACACTGAATCCTTTGTGTCCTGAGTGATATTCTGCCTTCATAAATACCAGAAATACTAAGTCTGTGGCAATTTGGTGAGTCACAGAGAAATTAATCCCTCCACCAAGTTTACCTTTCTAAGTCACAAAGATAAACAATTTATTTTTACGTCTCCTTGTTGACTTCGCTATAGTGAAGAGTATCATAATCAGTATTTCGCTGCCTCCCAATGCAATTCGCCATGCCATGTTTGTGATGCAACTGGTTTTTATCCTCCACTTATATCCTTGGTTTCCATGGTGATCATTTTAATAATTGCTAATATGCCACGGAATATATTACTCTTTTCAAGGTAAAGTAAATTAAACTAATTACTGTCTTACACGTAAAGAGACAAAACTGTCATTGAATAGAAATTAAAGATGATTAATGTATTTTTGTTCCTTGTTTGTATAAATGATCTAAAGAGCAACTCTTGCAGTAGGAGTCAGAATAAACCTGCAAACGGTCCATCAAGAAGTGCATAACAAATCCACAGCAGGAACAAGACTGGCTCTGTGGTCCTGATCTAATGTCATGTTTCCTAGTGACTTTTCACGGGCTTTGGATCAATCAGACAAGTAAACACTTGGGGAGAAGGGGGAAGAGGAGATGATTTTATGAAGTTTTGAGATCCTCCATCTCCTAGGAAATCTCAGAGAGCAGACAGCACTCCACAACTTCCCAAACTGAGCCTTCAATCACTGACAGTGGCTACCTTTTGCCAAATGGGTTGTGTTCCTCCTTGGCACCATGGCAAATTATAGAGAAAATGGGAAGGGGAAGGTTAAGCTGCAGCAGCATTGCACTTCCTAAATCAGTTTGCCGACACCGCTGTTCCTCCAGGCGCTTTACCAACAGAGAAATGCAGTTTACCTCGGTGTACAGTTATCCTCAACGGTACAGCTAAACAAGTTCTTTAAGTCGGTGCTGAACCTTGATATGGGTTTACATTAGAGAGAAAGTCAACTATGGAGAAAATTGGCTGCTGCCCAAGATGGAAACGATACCTGGACGACAACTGAGTAATTGTTAGTTACAGGCTCCTTAGGCAAAGTTATGTGTCGAGCTTGGACAGAGAAACTTCTCTTTCAAAAAATCAGGTGTGTCTAACAGATCCTGACAAGGATGCCTGGGTGCCTGCAATACAGTAATGCAATACAGGACAGGGTGATGCAAGTCAGGGCTCCTTATTTGGATGTATTCCAGGTATTGAAAGCTGTGTATCAAAATAGCTGATACTGAATTGCTGAGTCGGGTGTGGTTTGGTAGCTCCAAAACGAGGGTTGAAAGGGAGCCAGGTCCCCAGACCTCCCCAGGGTCCCTGTCTGCGTGACTAGACTCAACTGACATTGAGAGGCCTGTTTGCATGAGTAACGGCTACTGACCAAAGAGGTTTCAAGATCTGGGCCTGGATGAGGGAACCCCTGATAAAAAGCAAAATGAATCAGATACTCGAAACGTGGAGTCATACTTCTGAAAGGAAGTAAATACGAGGGATTAATCTGAATGTCAGCTGTCTAGAGATCACTGAGCAGAGAATAGATCTGGAGATGTTAGCACATGCTAAATTTATGAGGCAAGTGAAATATTTTTATTAAATGAAGAAACATTTTTGTTTCTTGTTAGCTGTATGGCAAGGTTATTTATTTTCATACATGCTGAAACAGAAACATGAGCTTCCTGCTGTTCCCTCTGCTTCAGACTAAAAAGGTAAAATCCAAATTCCTTACTTTTTAACCCTCATGGTCAGTCTGTCCTAGTCTGAACAGCTACATATAATACATGCTCTCTGAGGCTTCATAAGTATGAGAAGAATTAATGAAGGAGACAGAAGAGGCACGCATAAGAAAGAGACAGAAAGAGAGCCTTGGTATGTATCCAGAGCAGCACTAAAGTCAGAGTAAGGGTTAACTCAATGCATTTCAGATCTCAGACTCACAACTGAATCATTGTGGCTTCATAAAGTACTGTGCATCAGCTGATTGGAGCTAACTGCCCATGGCATTGCAATGTAGTTTCAGCTATGTTCATTTCTTTTCACTAAATTTAGCTGTATTATCTTATACTTGCTGCCAGCCTATATACATGGATAGTGATTGAAGCTTGTGATTTACCACCCTGTTAGCTATGATAGCAGAATAGATTCTTTTCCCTGTGTCTCAGCCACTCCAGATCATAGATCAACGCATAAACTGCCAATAAAGGTGGGTTTAAACTGAGCTGCCAAACTGCACACTGGTGTGGTGGAGCCTTGGTTGTGCCTTCCCTTCTGTCGACTCTGCTGCAAAGGCAATAATCCAGGGAAGACGATGGGTGAAAAACATATGAAACTGCTGCAGGTATTTGTTCAGGGACCACAGGTCAGAACATTTAGCTAATAATACATGGTAACATTCATCATTGCCTCTTTTTAAATCATTCCTGCCACATATGGAAGCTAAATTACTTGAAGTCATATTTATGCTGACAGAAGGTCGGTCCTGATGCCTCACTTGAACAAGCCCTTGTTCTGTAGTTCAGTGACCCTGATTCAGTTGCTACTGGCAGGGGATGCAGAAAGAAACCATTTAGAAAGACACTGGCACAGCTGAGAAATGTGATGAGAGGGGCAAATCCTCAAGCAGCGCAACTTCGGAGTTTTCTTGATCAAGTTTGTGAGAGCTGTCACAAGTTGCAGTTGCTGCACACAATCTCTGAGGATCTGCCTCCAAGAAGCAAAGTAAACAAAAGGTTTTTCAAACAAGTTCTGAGAAGGCTGTTTCCTAAATTTTTAGGAAACTTTCATAGTGAAAACCAACCCAGTGTGCTGTGAAAGTAGCTGGATAATCTATAGTTACAGATACGCAGGTGAGACAACAGCCAATAGTCACTTCTACTGACTGAACAAGTCAAGAGCTGTTTGATTTTTCTGCTCACCACACTTGGAGGAACTCCTCTTGGTGAGTCACACTGAGCCTGATGAGGGCCAGGATCTGAATTAGGCCTGTTCTTGTCTTCTGAGGAACCATTCTCCTGTATGCAAAAGAAAAAAGTTGACTCCCCCTAAATATACACTGCAGGTGCTTCACCTGCGTTCAGCTTCCGCCAGCTGGGCCAATTGCTCACAGCTTTGTGACGAGAAAAAAAACCGACTGCAATTGCTTTGTGTCAGCAGCAATGCTTTCCTTTCCTTCTATTTAAATACTGAGGGGGAAGATCTGGAAGGCCCAGAGGAACTGGACATAAACTCCCCTCTAAACTTTACAGCCTTAATAGAGAGAGACAAAGAAAAGCACAATCACAAAACAGGAGGAATGTGGATAGCAGCTGCCAAAACAATGATCCCATGGCTTTGCCAAGGCAAGTCAAAGTGAACCTTCAGAGGCTTACTTCATGCCCACCAATCTTTGCCAGCCAGTTGAGAGAGCCAATGAATATCATTTCTCATTGCCATCAACACTTGCCTTTACTTACACACAGACTTTCCTCAAAAGTCTTTCTTTTGTGGGATATGATGTTATCATCTAGGTCCTACTCAGGAACCCCACCAAAGAGCAGAACAGACCACCCGGGCACCCACTGCAGAAGCTCTGAAGAACTTGTGATGGAAAAAAAGCAACTCTACAAATCAAATTTCAGTCACCCCTAGGAGCAAACTCATTATTAAGAATGGCTACTCGGTTTACCTTCTGGTAGCTTTCCCTTTCTGGGAAACTGGTTGTGTCTATAGAATTCAAGAACAGTGGCAAAGAGGAGTGCCGGCTTCTGACTTCTGGATTTGGAAGGTTGTGATTCTAGAAATAAGGTAACAGAAGGGTAAGAGACAGGCACCTGATGGGCACGGGCTACAACGCATCCCGCTAGTCCATATTTTACTTCTCATGGCTCAGAGAGGTTGTCTACATGGTATTTTTCAGGCAGACATAAATTTGCCCTGGTTGGACTCTGACATGATGGATGTAAGCAGCTTAGCGCTGAGTCTGAACTAGCAGACCTGGCTGGCTGACACGGTGCAGAAACTTGGGCCTGAGCTTGAACTGACAGGACTTCCAGCTGGTTCTTAACACTGACAGACCAGATGTACACTGGTTTGTAAAACAGCCTGTAAATATTACCAAAAAGCACACAGTAAGAATAACGCACGAGGTTTCATTCTGCCACATTAAAGGTGCAATTCATTGCAGCATAATGTCAATCATCTCGTAATTGCCACGTGGCTTACTCTTCAAAGAGACTCCTTCAATGTAAAATCAATCCCAGCACAGACTGACTGTGCAATGGCTGCTTAATGCAGAAAGCCAGGGCACAGGATTTACATGGAAAATGAATTTCTGGTTAACCAAGACAAGAGCCAGCTCGCAAGGCCAAAATCAGGAAACTCCTTTGCACAAGTTTCTAGCGAAATTACAAACTCCCTTCTAGAATCAAGTGCAGTAACGTTTCACCTGAGGGCAGCATCCACCTCTTTTGGCCTCCTTGCAGACTGAAGACACCACACTGACCCAGTCCTCTGTTTCTTGCCTGTAGGTTGGAACAACAGAAATGAAAACCTACTCACAGATAAAACAGAAGGAAAACCCGTCGCTCTAGCCACTTATTTCTATGGGTCCCAAAATAACACTTGCTGAAATCACTGGGGGAAGTCTGCAACTTCCTTTCAAGAGAGTGCTTGGTTAGACATAGCCAGATGGAAAAATCGGACCTCAGAGAGGAGCTAAAAGGTATGCAGGGGCGGCTGTGTGTGCATGTGGAAGAGACACAGAGAGGGAGAGAGATGGAGGGGTGGGGCAGCGCTTCCTGCTTCGTTCTCTGTGTGTAACGCTGCTCTGCAAAGTCCTGACATAACGACAGCTAACAAGGCTTGAGAACGTGTTTGGGCAAGCAGGATGAGAAACGGGCCACAAAAGGACTTCTGAAGCCCTGTTTCATGCTTGTGGTTAGTTTAGTTGGATTAATTCTGGAACGCTTCCCACTGAGCGTGGGCTGTGAGAGCAGTGCCCTGGGGGAAGGCACGGGGTGTCATGCTCAAGTCACAGGCAGGTATGTGTTTTTCTTCTGTGCTTGTCAGCATTTCATGCATCAGCTGCTCTTCTGCATAAAGGCAGAAAAACTCCTGACACGCTTCTGACTGGGAAACTGAAGAGGAGAAGCTGGGAAGCAGCAGCAGAAGAGCACTGTGCCAAATGTCCTCCCTCACCTAACCAAGCTTTAGCTGACCACCTTGACAGTGGCAGTTTTTGCCCTTGCTGAGGACCTGACTGCAGCCTGGCAAAGCAGGGAGCACGCCACTGCTGCAGTAAAGGCCCCAGTCATTCCTTCTGGCATCTGTTTTCCTTGGGGGGAATTTCCCCCTTCAATCTGCTTCCCTTGATTAACAACCTACTTCCCAGGGCACAATTATTTCCTATGATTTATCTGTAAGGAGCAGGAACCCTCCTAACTCCCAAGAGCCGCTGGGTGAGAGGACAAAGCTCTCTGCTCTTCCTTGACCCTTAACCAGTACAGTCTGACAGAGTACCACCACACTGCTGCTGCCATCCCTGCTCCCAGCCACGTGATCCTGTGACTTTCAGAGGTTGGATGTTGTAACAGTGTGGCTGCAGGAAAGGTTAGCTGACCTGGCTGAACAAGCAAAAATTAACCTGGCCGTGGGGGCAAAAACAGACATAGAGAAGAGCAGTTTTCTATTGAATCAACCAACTGAACCATTTCATCCTGGAGCTGCTCCATCAGTAGCTGAGACATGGGAAGCGATGGGAGAGGTTTTGAAGGAGTAGGACCTTGCTTTGGGGCAGCAGCTTAGTGCTACGTTAGCTTAACTTTAATGCCATATTGCATTTACACATCGTCCTGTGCCTACCTGCTGCTTCCAATGAGGTAGTAACATCTGTTTCCAGTACTGATGGACATCACCTGTTCAGGAAGGCATTTAAACATCTTCCTCACCGTTTCCATAATTTCAGAACTCCTTATGCCAACTTCGATATTTGCAATTCTGTTAAGGTAACCATATGACATATGTGTGCATGTGCATAATTTACTCTAAGCACAGGTGTGCTTGGTGAGCTTACTGCATGTAAGACGAAAGGCTGAGCTTTTTGGGCTGGAAGTCAGCTTGAAGAAGACGGTAGTTCTCTACCAACGAGCACCACAAGATGATTACCATCATCCCCACATCACCATTGGCGAGTCAGAGCTTCAGCCAGTCCAGCAATTCAGCTATCTGGGTAGCATCATCTCCTCAGATGCCACGATCGACAAAGAGATAGACAACAGAATAGCAAAGGCAAACAGAGCTTTCGGAAAACTCCATAAAAGAGTCTGGTGCAATAAACACCTGAAGAAAAGTACAAAGATCAGTGTCTACAGAGCCATGGTACTGCCTACTCTTCTGTACGGGTCTGAATCATGGGTCATCTACCGCCACCATCTGCGACTCCTTGAACGCTTCCATCAGCGCTGCCTCCGCACAATCCTAAACATTCACTGGACTGACTACGTGACTAATGTTGCTGTCCTTGAACAGGCAGATGTCACCAGTATTGAGGCCATGTTGCTGAAAACGCAGCTGCGTTGGGCAGGGCACGTCTCCAGGATGGCAAATCACCGCCTCCCTAAGATCGTGTTCTATGGTGAACTTGCCACCGGCTGCCGCAAGAGAAGAGCTCCAAAGAGGAGATATAAGGACTCCCTGAAACAACACCTCAGCCTAGGCCATATTGACCACCATCAGTGGTCCACCCTGGCCTCCAATCGGGAGATTTGGAGACACACCATACATAACGCTGCTGTCTCCTTTGAGAGCACGCGTAGAATCAGTCTCAAGGAGAAAAGACAGTGCAGAAAGAACCGTGCCTCGACTATACCACCCAAGGAGACCCTCCGGTGTGCTCTTTGCAACCGGTCTTGCCTATCCCGCATTGGCCTTTTCAGCCATCAACGCGCTTGCAATAAGCGTGGGCAAAGCCCTTCCCAAATCTTCGTCCGCGAAGCCAAGCCATGATGACTCTAAGCACAGCATATTATGAGATCTGCATGGGAGAAGGTAAACATTTTTCCACAGAATAAATTCTCAGGAAAATAAGCGCACACATTCAAAACAGATGGTCGTTCAATGAAGAAAACTTCCAAGCAAAAAACCAGAATCAACTTTGCAAAGACTCAAGTCCAGATTTTGCATCCCCATTTCTGTTGGTCTAACACTGAATCTTGAAAAGAAAAGTAAGAAAAATTTCTTGCGGATGTTTTTGAACCACTACAGAACAATATATTTGATTTGAAACTAATTGTACATTAACAGTGTTTTAATGGAGGGGAAGAGGAACAGACACGAAGTACTCTTAATGGGTACTTAAATGGAAGCACTACTTCCATTATCTGTCAGGGAGTTAAATTAGTAAAAATAATAACAACAATAATGATGGTAGTAATGTAACCACATACCACTGAGCAAGCTGGAATTTTTTTGAAAGCTTCACGCTGTAAATTTTTTTAATGGAAGAAGCACAAGAGCAATGCGAGTCCGGTGAGCTCCATCCCTAGCAATTCCAGGAGCCTGGAGTATTACACTCCAGGTCTGACTGGTAAAATCTTTACATTTCCCTTTATATTTACTGTTTGCCTTCTATGTATCTCATATCACACGTGAGATGGTAAAGGTGCAGCCTTGCAGCAGCGGGCACTGTGCTGAAAGGAATGAAATGACCAACACAAACGAGCCAAGCAGAGCAATTTCTTGGCAGAGTAAGTGCCAGTGGGGCAGCCAGGAGACCTCTGCACAACTTGCAAAGCACATTGTAAAAGCACACTGTAAGGTGGGAAAGGTTGTGTGCCACACTTAAGAGTGGCATAGCCCATCGTTACTTGCGTGTGAGTGAATGCATAGCACTGTCCTCACAGGAGAAAATATCTTCTACTACAGGAACACAGCCTTTGCCATCACAGAGCCAAGATCACCTGGTTTGCACATACCACATCAAAATCACTCACATAAATCACATCCAAGCATTTTAGGATTTTTACTTCTACATACATATCATACACTGCAAGTTGCACCCAAAGCCTACAAAAGTCCAAGGGACTCTTTCCTGAACTTCAGCGGGATTTGGATCAAGAACCTCAATCTGGAACAAGTATCTCTACAGTCAGTGGCCATTTAGAGTGCTGATACATGACTTAAAATAAAAAGGTGACGCATTTGAGTTACATACTGATCAACTGCTATGGAGCCTTTTACATTCTGGCCTTTTAGATACTTCAGGATGTAATTGCCCTTGCTGGATTTGGACAGGATGAAAAAACGCCTTTTCCAGGAATTCTGCCAAAGAGAAAGTAATTAGTCTTTCATTAAAATTCAGGATAGCAGAAATAACAGATGCTTGTTGAGGGATTGCTGGAATATGACTAATCTGTGCTAGTATACCTGTGAGGTGAAAAGTTGAAGAGGTGGTGATTTGATGAGGAATCCGTACTTGCAGACTCCATCTTCAGGGCAAAACATATTTTGAGTTCTCACTATTCAAAGAGAAATGAACAGCACCATTACTTTATTTGTTGCCAATTAATCTCTTACAAAGACCTGCTTGGACTGGGAATTGTTGCTGAGCACTGAGTTTCTGTGCTTAAATGGCCATAAAGCCCATTACAATTGGAGAAGACAAACACAAATTAAGGCTACAAAATATAGGGCCAGGCTATGCTTCCCTGATGGCAACGTTACACCTGACAACTGGCCCAAACTGTCGACAAATGATGCTGACAATGTAGGGGGCTTGGCAGATATCGTGCCTCTGAGCCTCTGCCTTATTTAACTGGTCTTATTTAACTTCACAATTAGTGATCTGAAAGACAGTAAACAGCCCCCTGATGAAATCTGTAGATGGCATTCAATTGGGATAGGTTGCAAACACAGCCAAGGATAGATCATCTTACACTGTGAATCATGGTGTGACAACAGGAAAAAGTCTTAAACTATGAGCTAAAACCTTGGGGGGAAAAATGCCTGAGTGTATTTGTTCACAACCCTGCATACTCTGCGGCCAGCTGTAGTTTAAGATTAACATTTTCTAATCACTGGTGGATTTCTGACCAAAACTTCGGTTTTATTAATGCACTTGAACACCCAATGGCAGGAGTGGCAATCTCATTCCATTTTTTAAGCTATAAACCACATCTGGGAAATAAAGATTTTTTAAGAATCCAGTGGCTGAAAGGAGTCAACCTCATTTTGGATCTTCCAGTAAGGGACAGTAGAGAATATACCTCAGTTCTGGGAAATACAACATGACCAAACTTTGTGGTGATGCAAGAAATGCTTGGTTCTGAAATCCCATTAACTACTGACTTCAGCAGAGGCACGGCATCATCATCCGTGCCTTGGAGATACTGGCTATATCTTCCAGTTCCCAGTTAATTTTTAAGAATTTTAACAATTTTTACATATGTCAGTTCAACCGCTGTGTCAGGGACAAGAAAAATTCTCTATAAAGGGAAATGCTGCATTTAGGACAGATTCTTTACAGAAGGAAGTAGAGGGGCAGGTGTAAGTCCAAGTTGTTCAGTATGGTGTTTTTCCCTTTCTCTCCTATTGCTTACCACAAAATCCTTGGCAGGTGGAGGGCAAAGAGAATGGCATCATGTATTGTTAAGAATGGATGGAACCCTGGTTCAACTTTACTAATGACAAATCTTAGTAAATGGAATTTTGTACCTCCAGAATTTCTTTTACTTGTAGAAGCCATGCTGATGGTTTATTCTGCCCAGATAGTAAAAAGAGCAAAAACCTTGAAGCTAATTCCTTTCGCTCTGCTTGCTGCTGAGTAGCATTTCACTGCACGCACGGTTGCCTGAGAAAGTAACAAATATCTCACAAGTGGTTATTTTCATAGCGATGATTAAACTATATAAAATAAACATAGAAAAATCTATCATAAACTATATAAATAATTATTCATTTAAGCATATTATACGTCACAATAATTTTATTATAAATAATACATTATATAGCATCATAATATATTTATTCTATTATAGTTATAAAATATTAATAATAAAACTTATAAATTTATACAGGCCAAAGCGATTATTTGCTTAGGAAGTGGTGAGACCTGCCAAGAGAACTTCATTTTACCCTTTCCTTTGCACTAGACACAACACCTATAACCCAGGAATATCGCATCCCATTTACGTTTCTGACACTGCCTTAGCAGTGTGATCAGCCCTGTGTAAAATAGGCATAGCTTTACCTAAAGAGTTTAAAACCTATTTAGAAAATCTAGTCGTAATAGTATGGCAATTACAATAATTTGCAAGTCTGTAGCATTCTTGATAAAATGCCCTCAGAGCAATTTATAAACAGTGATGAAATAAACTTCACAGCTTTCTAAGAGGTGGATTACTATTATGATTTTTCAGAGGAGTAAACAAAGAGTATCTGTTTTTACTTATCTTGGCTTACTTTTGCAATGACTCCTCCAATATTACCAGGGAAATGGGAATCTCACTGTAAACCTGCGAAGGAGTTAAACGACCTGCTCCTGGGCACAGCCAGGCTGTGGCAGAGATGGCAATAGAGGCTGGCCGGGAGGCAGACTGCAGCAATGCATTTCCATGGACTTGTCCCAAGCTTTGTTAACCCTTTAACAAAGCACATGCAGGCACGTCTGTGGGATTTGGTAAGAGCAGGAGCAGAGATGGAGTAATAAGAAGTTAAAAGAAGTTTGGTCAATGTGTTTCCACGGGGCGGTTTTTGAGCTAATTTTCCTTTCAGTGCTTTCCTTTGAGAAGGACACCATTTGGGTGTCAGGATAACAGAGCCAGACCTCCAAAGCACTGCTATTTCTTGGCAATTTGCATGCGAGCTCTGCACTCCTCCCAGTCGATTGCATGCACAGCACTACATTTTGCACAGTGGACAGTTTTTTATTATCTCACTGTTGCTTTCTTGTTTATTTAAAATCAGATCTTGTTTCTCTCATATACTTGCATTTCCAACTTGTAATACCATGTCTGTTTGTAACATCATTTACGAAACTTTGCAAAAGCTTCCTTTTGCTTTGCCCCAAAGCTCTCATTCCTTGCAAAATCAAACCCTTTCAGTAACTTGGCTTGAAGTTGTCTGAGAGCTACAACGAGGTTACACAGTCTCCAGCATGTGTGCCACCTGAAGACACTGCACCTCTTCTGGGAAAATTTGAAGGCTTGCAAGTGCTGTTCTCTAGGCCTTTGCTGGGCTCCCTGGCTGCACTGAGAGGTTTAAGGGATTTCTTTGCTTCTGTTTCTTCAGTGATTCACTCCATGGTGCCAGAAGTAAATACGGTATGGTCAGGAGTGGTGGTCAGAAATGGTTGCTTATTTTCCGGCCTCACTCTCCTGACATGGGATGGGTGACGCACAAAACTTCACCTCTGACACACAACTAAAGCTATAGACTTCCCCACCTCCTGTTCCAGGCAATACCAGGCTGTAAATGAAAGTGGCCCAGTGCAAACTTAGGTCCACTGCATATCTCTGCAGAGCACTTCTGCCTGTATTTTGGGGGGACTTCTTTCGGGAAACCTTTGCCATTTTGCCTTTTTGGGAGAAAAAATTGTTGTACAAATGCCGTGACAGATTGTTATAAAATTTACTACTACTGTTTTCATTTATCGCCTACCAAAAAAATAAAAAAGCAATTTCCAAAACTAAAAATGACTCCACACACAAGTAAAATTGTTACTGTCACTAGCAGGGCCACGTGCCTGGGGCTGCAGTGAAAGGCTATGTCATATTATTTTCAACGTGACTGACAGAGTCCCCCCTGACTGGCAAACAATGCAATTCTTGTAAAACAATATTCCAAGAGCCTGTGACAGGATAAAAGTATCATGGGGGTTTCAGTAAAAGTCAAGATTTGCAGGTGGGAAAATAAAAACCCATGAGATTACAGTTGTGCTATCTCACCCTGCATTTTGGGGAAAAGGTTTTAATTGTTGCATTTAATTCTTTTCTCTTCAATGGAAAGCAACATTTCAAACAGGTTATGTCTAACTCAGAATAAATAATGCCAATTCCATGATTACACCCCCTCAGATTTTTGTATGCCTGGCATTAAGAGATTTGATTGCTTTCAGCCTTTTGAAATGCAATGAGGCACTTCAGTCAAAATGCAAATGAAATACTTCAAATCATTAAGACACAGGCTATTAATGAAACTTCAAAAATATAATACCAAGATAAGGAAAAGAAACTGCGTTAATACTTACAGGCAAAATGTCTTTATGGTGTGGAAGGTTTTAGAGAATACACCTTTAAGTATTTCTGGAGTCCCTGTACTGCCTCTAGGAGCAAAACACAATGTGTCCTTGTCCTGCATTATGACTGCCTTCTTATAGTCAGGTGTGTATAAAACAAACACCTTGAAACATGACCCGCAGGGAAATTCCTGTTTCTGACACGGGAAGCAAATTAAAGATGTTCTGAAAGGGAAAATCCAGAAGATTAATATTCATCTACAAGCAGTAAGAAATATGCACATTTGAGGCAGTCATAAATGCCTCCTATGCACAAAAAAACCTGGAGACAGATTTTTTTTGTTGTTGGTTCAGCTTTTTGAACAGTCCATTTCCCCTGAGCTGTGTGTAAAACATAATATCCATCCATGACATTAAGAACCCTAAAAGATCATAAAGTGCCATAAAATATAACCAAGTTCAGAGTTACAGAACAGCGTTTACTAGAACACAAAGTGGTGAAGCAGGATTTCTTATGCCCTCTATGCGATGACAGTGTACTTTGATTGTAGGGTCAGTGTCTGTCTTGGCTATAGGTGAATTTTTTGGATTCTCTCCAGAAACATCTGGCATATCATTAATGATAATGATTTTACACACTAAAGCATTTGGCTAATCCTGCAGATGGCAAGCAAATTGCATTTATAAGACTGTTACGAATTTGATCAGGAATTAAGCTAAAATGCCCCACAGGTTATAAACCACTACGCAGATACCTGGCCTTGCTCAAGGGAAAGGGTCAGGCTGCCTTATTCTGAACGCGTTCGTCTTTCAGGCTCTTGGTCTGGCACGGCCCTTAGCATGTAAACATCGCCAGTCAGACATGATGTCTGTCAGTGGGGAACTTTCTTTTTAAATAATATTAGTGGTTTTTGGATACATTCTAAAGTAATGCTACATTTAGCAGAGACACTGGTACTGTCACAAGGGCATGTTTTTCTCCCTTTCACTACCACTACCGGTTATCTTTCCAAGTCACTTTCCTCTCCAGCTGCATCTTCAGGTATTTTATGCTGATCTTTGTACACTTCATAGACTAGAACTAGCCAGAAGGTTGTTTCAGATTCATCTTCAACTTCATTTCGTGGTCAGTTGGCAGGTAGAATTGCTGTACTCCTTTGTGCCATACTATTGACTTTTACCAGGAAACCTTTGGTCTACCAGGAGACCTCTTGCTTGTTGGCTTGACACATTAGAGCACTGAAGAGCTCCAGATAACGTTACTACTTTGTTTTTTTCTTAGACAGACAGCTACCATTTCACATCTTGGGTTGGAAATTCCCAAGCTGTCCTTATTTAGTGTCCGACATGATAAATGTACAATAAAATCGGATAAAGACCTGCTCTGTTCACCTTTTTTTTCTTTTAGACATTGTGTCCAAGAGGGTGAAAAGCTTTACCTACTCATAGAGGAAACTCACTAATAGGAACTCCTCTGATTCTTTCTCAGCAGTCCCTTGTAGGCTGGACCAGGTATTTCTAGTAATTTTTATATTTTCCCAGTTCTTCTAAACCAAGATAAATTTGCTATAGCTTTTTTAAAGTAAAATATCATTCTCAAAGAACCTGTAAGAAAAAAAGCACTACACAAGAGGAAATGTGCTTCTTACCCGTTATGCTGTTACATTCCTTGGCATTATTTAAAAAACTTAAATGACCTGTTTCAGAACCCCTACTTGCTCTATTATTGTTCCCAAGGCTCTCTGGCTTCAGAGCTACAACGTTAACAGAAATTTAAAAGCAGGCTAATCCTTAAGCAGAAAACACTAATGAACTATAAAGACATGAAAGAGCTTCCAGAGAAGTAACAAATCCTGAAATGTTGACTGGACACATTTCTCATGGTAAAACAGGAATATCTCTAATGCCAGAAAATAGTTTAATGTGGAGCTATTTGCCAGAAGTAATAGGAAGAACATTCTGATATGAACTGCTAGACCACTGTACAGTTTACTGTATAAAGACATTTTATACACAAGGCAAGGTTAAGGGCTAGTAGATCAGGATATTTCCATTCAACATCCTCAGTAATTTTGGTTTAAGAGAGGATGTGGCCTGCCTAACCCAAATCACCCAACACCAGCTTACTTTTCAAATGACACTGTCAACTCATCTTGAAAAGATGCGAAAGACCATCTGCATTCTTGACTGAGAAAGGTTTTGGGATGTATTTTGGTTGGCTTTCACTTCACCAGATCGAGTGACAAACATGGAGATATACATAGGAAATTTTTAAAAAAGGTCTTTATTGATTTCATGCTCAAGACGTCCATAAAACTGTCATTTACTTAATTCAAACAACTGTAAATTTGACTTATGAAAAAAATGCCTTATTATGCCACAGTATTTGTAAGAAAATAAACTTAATACTTTGGCAACTTGGCTTTAATAGTATTCATTTATTTTCTCAGAAGATTTCAAAAGAGTATGGAGTACATTAACTGGGAAAAGGGTGAACAACTCATCATTTATCAGTTTAACCAAATCATTGAACATACTTTTTTGAGCTAGCTACCAAGTTTAAAGAGAATATAAAAAGTAGGAATATAAACATCACCAATGTAACTCTAAAATACAAAATCCAGACCATACAGGAACTAAAAAGGCACTTCTGGTCTCTGATTCAAGTAAGTATTTCCAGTCTTGGCAACACTCCTCACAATTAGAAGCTATATCTAAACACACACTTGTTGCTGGAACATATAGTTCTATCATTTCAACACGGTATTTTAATGCTTTATAACAAAGCCTTGGCATTAACTTTCTGTTGGTTCAAACCTTCTGAATCAACAAGCAGACATTTTTACTTCTGCAAGCAGAAAAATTGTGATACTACTTTTTAAGGCTGTTCTATCATTAAATGTCATTTGCAAGGCAAAAATCTTTACAAGGGTTCTTTAATAAGGCATAATCCAATCACAGTTTGCCAATCTCTTAAGAAGATTTTAATTTTGATTTTCCTATTTGTTAATTTCTAGACTATTCAGGTAAATCATCTACAAATACTCATTTTTTTATTTATCCATCTTACGCTAAGAGTGATAACTCAGTAAATTGACTTCACGATTAAGCACAGAGCAGCCATTAGTCTTCATTTATAATGCTCATAAAAAGAAATGAATATATTAGACTAAGAAACACACTTTTCAATAGCTACAAACTGTTTGTTCACTGGACATACCCATAATATCATGGTCTCCGGAAATTTCTGAAGAAAATTACGGTTCCATGAGCTAGCAGTGAAAGAAAAGATGGACTCTTGCAATTTAATTTTTTTGTTCTTAATTTACAGTCTGTTTTCTGGAATAACCCTTTATGGGTCAGGTAGCTGACTCTCAGAACATCTTCAGTAGCCATAAATCATGACAGCCACACTAAGAGAAATCAAGATACAGTAATTAGTATTAGCTGTCAGGTTGGCCCACAGCATTTACTTCTTCTTTAAAATCTTGCATAATGTCCATCCATCAGACACCCTGGTTCATACGATATAAAAATCTAGCGTAACTACATTTCTGTATTAAGAATGTGTTACTCCAGTCTATCAACAAATCTCCACCTGAAACCATATCCTGATCTTTCATCGCTGGCTGCATTAAAATACACTTTTAGAAGTAAAGCTCCTTAGTAAGCATAGAGACCACACAGGGAATCTGCTTCTTCTCACTGAAGCGTGGATCATCGGACTGTGACTCAAAATTTGTGGCAACTACATAGTTGACCCGCGTGAGGATTTGCATGATCTCAAGTTGTTTTCCATGCTCATTTAGCACAGAGCACAAGGACTGCACAAACCAGGAGCCTCTTCCAGGATTCCTCCAGGAGTAATAACCTTACAGGAAAGACAAATAAGAAAGTACATGGGGTTATTTTTCCTCTTTTTTCTTATTGTCTGGTGCTGGATATGGAATGGAATGGCAGAGAGATATGTACTTCCTTGCGTGAAAGATTCTGGGCAAAGAGCAACAATCACATGCAGAAAGTTTAATTCTTATCACTTGTATCACATATCCTACTTCATTAAAGTGGACAATAATGTCTATTAACTCCAAATCTCACACTACTAAAGCACCATTCTATATTTTTGCATTTGGGAAACTGCAAGAAAGAAGATATTATGTTTTTCCTGTCTAAGAATAAGTTTTGTGCTGTAACTGTTCCTCTTCCTGCCATCATCTCATATTCAGCATACTCACTACACGGGGTCATGGAAGAGCAGGATGCCCAGAAGACGGCATTGTCTTTGCCACCTGTAATGTCTGTGTCTTCTCATCTGCAAATCTGGGCTTCCTCCTGTTTCCACCATAGCTAGTGTAAATGGGGTAGATACAACATGGGCCCAACATACACTGGCCCTTAGTGTTTTGTCCATCAATGTACCATGTATCATCAGCGAGGTCAGTCTACAATCGAGTCAATATGGGTGATAACTTTTCAGGCTTCTATGCCCACCCTCCCTCAGCTCTTTTCTTTACCTGGCACGGTGGAATATGCAAACAGAAAATCTGCTTCTACTGGGATTTTGTATCTCGGATTGGCATCTGTTTCCAGAGCATCATTTGCAGGTCCAGAGTCAGTTTGTATACCTTCATCAAATTCAGAGCCTCTGCATGCCTGAAAGCAGGAAAGACAGAACTTGTCTGACAAGGAGAAACATATAAAAATAATAATATATAAAAATAAAATACAAAATAATTATTAAAATTAATTATAAATAATATAAAATTGATAAAAACAGAACAATAATATAAAACTAAGTGTTCATTAACATTTTTTAACGGATACAGTTTTAAGCAGTACTTTGCATGTATTAGAAGCAGAAATGCAATTATGGAGGACATCTAATTGTTCAGTGATGAAGTTACTAGCTTACCCATTTTAAAATATACATCCTGTACAGTAAAGGGAGGTAACGGTGTTGAGGCTGTGGATCTCAGTGGATTGTCAAAATGCAAGTCAGCATGAACTTATTCTAACCATGATTAATTTTACTAGTCTAGAGCGACCCTCAGCACTCAATTATTACATAATGTCTTTTGCAGTGTCACTTCCGGACATTTTCTTTGCAGTGCACCACACATTGTCTTTGGTTCCTGACAGGCATTGCTGTAGCACTACATTCCACAGAACAACAAAATTGTGTCCTGAGATCAATTAGTCCCAGCTCCCTTCTCAAGCAGGGACAGCTACAGCAGATGTCCAGGACCGTGTCCAGTTGGGTTTGGAAAATCTCCATAGATGGAGACTCTACAATCTGGGCAACCCATTCCATTTCAAGTATGCTGCATTTTTAACATTTTCCCATTTCTGTCTTTTATTCTAAATTTCCTCCTAATCATGTGGTTTAGCGAAAGGGCACACTGGGACCACAGTCCAGGCTGGTACGTTTCAGCTCATTTCAGCAGCTTTGACTCTGCAGTAGCTCTTGCAAAAAAAATAGCAGTCTGATGGGCTTATATAACACCAGTTGGTTGCCTTTGTTAAGATAATTTCAGAGGCAACAAAGTACCCATTCCAGATTTATAATTCAAAGAAACATCACTTTAGTAGTATGAAGAGTCTAAAACAGACACAGTTTTTCACTTTGAGGTTGAGGATTAATTGATGGAACAGCTTAGGGAAAACCACATCTGCTGCAACTCCCATATGTACATAATACTATGATAAAAAAGAGAATGCAGACCCATGGTATGGCAGTTAACACTGTTTGATACAGCTGTCTTTAAAAGCTTAAGTAATATACAATTAATTATATGCTACTGCAATAACGCAATATACATTTTTGGGCTACCAAGGGAGAGAGAAAATACCTCTTTTAGCAGAATGCAGTAATTGTTAGAGACAGCCTTTATTCAAAGAGACCTGGAGTGTATTATTTCTACTGATAATCACACTGTCCTCAGCTTTGTCTGCACAAGGGGGAGTTTATCTTTCTACTTTGATGTTCATATATTACCAAGCACAAAAAGAAACCATGTATGTAATTACAGTGACAATATGTTCTTTATATCTGTGTATATATATATATAAAAACATATATATATGTGAATCTTGTATATAAATTATCTTTTAAAACCACACAGTACATGTCACCCATAATCAACTTCTCTCAACACATTTTTTCACAAAATCTCCAGCAAAATTCAGTAAGTTAACCTATAGGCTCTTCCAGAGCAGACAAGCAACAGAGTATGTTTTCCCCACTGCAGCAGTAGGATACTATATTTACCTGAGGGCTATTACCTGGATGAAAAATAATTTGGGTTTGCCTATAAGGCTTTTACACTTGTCTCCTCTGAATAGCGCAGTCAGACTCTTGATAGCCATGGGTCCATCGGTGCCATAGATGAGGCCTTCTTCCCCATGGCTTAGTAGAATACAGGCAAAACAAGCGGCATCACTGTGATTCTCCTCAGCAGCTACAAATCAAATACTTCTTAGTCAAAAGGAAGCAGCATTTTATATGAAAATTGTATCTAGCAAACACATTTTTCTGAGACTAAATATACAGTGGGCCTCTACTGGAAGGCATATGGAGGAGTGGATAAAGATGACAAACCCCACTTTTTAGTTATGTGATGAGTACCTTGAATACATGAATGCAGCCTTCACCTGACTCAGAGTCTAGCCCACTGGAGTCAACAGGCTGGACTCTTTACCTAGTAAGACAAGGCTCTTCACCTAATACACAGGACAGGCACTTCATCTAATATGACAAGAAAACTGTATTTCTGAATTGACGTTGGAGGAAGTGGTAAGGAATTAAGTTTAATCCATACAGAAACTGAATATTTCTATATAGAAAATTGCACATAGTGGGGCCTAAGCAATCTGTTCTAATTTGACCTGCTTTCAGCAGGGGGTAGATTTGGTAACTTCCAGAGGTCTTTTCCACTCTAAATTAATTCTATGATTCCACACTTTTACCTTGTTTCAGTAATTTTTCCATAGCATCACGGCTTCGGTCATTGTATGTGTGAACCTCAAAACCTAAGTTTCTAAAACTCTTAGCTAGATCTTCAGCATCTTTATCAGTGCCATTGCGTGTACCCATTCCTGCCAGAAAACAAAGAATACGGTCGATTGCACATTACACAACTCAAAATAATTCACGTGTTCAAAGGTAAATTTTTAGGTTTATAATTAATAGACTTAAACAATGTCATGGTGACATGATTTTAAAACAATCCTCTAACAGCTTTTTCAGCACTGAGAACAAATGGTGAGATTTGTTTTAATGCAAAATAAAGCAAGGCTCAATGTTAACACGTATCTTATCCTGAAAAATGTTGGCAAGCCTCCAGCACCTTGCAACACAGGACCTCCTAGGCCTCAGCGTAGGCCTGATTTTATCTTCTTTGTTATGCAGTGTAACACATGCATAAGGTACTCCAAGGAAAAACTGCTGAAAAGAGCCTCTATGACACCCACATAAAAGAAACTGATGTAAATTCTTTGGAGTAAATACTTCATTTAGTGTGTTTACTAAGTGTATAGGAAAAGACCTATAAAGTTGACTATAACAGAAGCATCAGTCTGCTTTGAAACCGTACGTGGTCTGAAAAGTTAAATGCAAGAGTGTGATCAGAGCACACCTACAGGTATCAGCTTTTGTAGCTCATAGCTGTAGCCCAGGGATAGAGAAGTTATAACATGGGGTGTAGATGCCAAAGCTCAAATTTTAACAATGCAGCCTTAAACTCTGGGATAAGTTTTAGTTTGAAGTTAGTAGAGCAAGGTGACATGCTCTTTGAAACATTTACTACAAAGATGCTGCAAAGAGCTGCTCTAATGTAAGTATTAAAGAACAGGAAAAAATTGTAGGAACAACTCTTTCTCAAAAAAAGATAAAATATATTCATTAAAATTCCATGTCCTAAAGTAAAATGCTTATTGATTAATGAAAGTATAAAAATTGTGAAGTCTGTAATGAGTATCATCAAAAGAAGAACATTACCTGTTTTGTCTTCAAAGTTTTTGTTGTTTATAATAATACATTTGCCAACTTTCTTATAGTCCATATTATACTGGAATGTGGGTGTAACAATTCGGTACTGATTACTGAGAGAGGTCTTTGGCTGGTCTTCTTCTCCATTCTTCCTTTTTCTAGGTGAACCAGATGAAATTACTGTTAGTGGCCAGTCACATGCAGTGTGTCTATTTGTCTGAACTCAAACCATCCGGGCAGCCCCACCCAAAATTTTTAATCCTCTAATGTTTGTTTTCTTCCCTCACATTTCAAACTGAGGCATGAAGATCTTGTGATTTCCGCGAAGTGATTATTGTATGCGATTGGATTCTGATGACAGTAAAATGACTCAAGTGAACTGCAGCCAACAGCAGTGAACGCAGATCCTGACTCACAGATAAAACAAATGGCCTGAACATGAAGCCAGGCTGGCAGTAACCTTTCACAAATTATGTTCTGGTCATGTTTTACTTCTGCTATAAATAATTTGGGGAAGGACAGACAGATCTCCCTTAATAGCTATCCCAAGCACAAGAAGATAGGCACTTTACCCAATGGCACGGTAGCATTTGTTTATTAAATCACCACCACCCCTGAATTCTCTGAAGAGTGAACAGTAGGTAGTTTCTCCTGATAAAGGTTCTAGATGGGAACAGGTCAAGTGTTAATTTGGTCTGTCAAACGGCAGTCTGAACTTATGCAAAAAACTAAGCACATTTTAGTGTAATTATCAATACCTGAACCTCATTTAAAAAAATGGACAAACCAACCAAAACGAGCTGTAAATGTTTTCTGTTAATATGACGGTGTACTGACCTTCATTCTATGTGCAGGAGTCTGAGATTGGATTAGAAAGAAATGCAAAGGGACAGCACAGACATTACTCACCCATTTATTCCGAATGAAGTATTAAGAACAGACCAAGTTCAGCCAGCATGCACACCTGAAGTATAAGCACGAAGAACTCAGCAGTACTTGATTTTAAAGGTGGACTTTTTGGTCTGAGCAGGTGGCTTCAGATGTTGGCAAGATCTCCTCAGGGAGAAGTGAAGCCAGTGAGAGGCTATAAAGTGTCTGATTCACTCAGAACTATAAACAAGTTTTGGAGCAAGCCCAGTTAGAAACAAAGCTCAGGAAAGGGCAGAAGAAATTATCAGCACCTCTCTTACTTATTTGGTCCAGCACTCTGCATCCAACAGTATTCACTGCTGATGTCTGAAAGCAAAACAACCTACTTTTGCAGCACAAATAACTATATAATACAGTTTGTTTTTAACAAAATTAGATTTTCCCCATACTCTCAATTAAAGTACTGTCACTACTCTCACTCTGACATCTTTCTAAAGAATTACTAAGCTATTTACTTCAAGAATAGCCTGTAGACATGAGATTGCTGCGAATTGATTAAATGTGGTTTAGATGATCTCTTACCTTCCTGATTTAACAATTGTTGTCTTTTAGCTTTAAGTGTTCTCTTTTTTATTACTAAAGGACAAGGCTAATTGGAAACTATAACAAACCTTCTCTAGTTGATTCATCATGTTTAAATGGTACTGCAATTCAATTTTAAAACAGCTTCTTATCTTTGAATGCCCTCATGTTCTATATTATAAAGGGCCAAATTAAATAGCTGCATTTGGCAGGTTTTCTCTGTATTCTTTTTACATGTGACATCCTAATATCATCTTCTCTCTTAGACTTCCCTTAGGGACTACAAAACAAGATATTGAATCGTATCTACTTGAGGATCTTGTCTGATACTCTGGAAGTACAGATTTTTTTTCTGGCAAATTGCAAGTATTGATATTCTCCTTGCACACTGCTTCTTGAGGGATCTGGGAGCAATAATTAAATATGCTTTGCCTCAAGAAAAGATTTTAACCATTTTAAAGAATTATCCACAGCTGTATGATGTTAATATTACATTTGACTTTCAAAGCGATCTTGGATTCTTATTTTAGCCTAAAATCCCCCCTGGTCCTACACCACTAGACAGCTCTCTGGCAAAGGCAGAAAAGGAAATTTCAAAACAACAAATACCCACTCAGGTCGATGAAGAGGCTAATTTCCTCAGTCGACATTGGATTCAAGTTTCTACAGATTTATCTGGCTTCACTGACTTCCTGAAAAAGCTGCATGACTAACAGTGGCTGTTACACACAACAGGATATTTTCAGGGTGGTTGTATACAAATTTCTGTTTATGACCAACCCCTGAACAGTTGTGAACACTCCGGACAGATCCACACGAGCAGTACAGTATCATGATTGCACTGTCTGCTCTCCTAAAATGCTGGAAGTGATGTTACAGCAGCCATGTTACCCCACAAAAAGCCTCACGGAAAATAGCAGCTGGGGTTAGGCGGCATCGTAATGTAGCCACACAACTTCTCTGAAACCACTTCACTTCTGAGTTCAATAGTGCGCACTCACTCATGCAGAAAAACTTGGGCATTTTAGGGACTGGTATTCCCAAAAGCATACTGGAAGCTCAATGCCAGTAAATGTCAAACGTCACAGATAACCCTCATCAGCACAGCAGCACACATAAGTCTATCATTTCCCCGTTTCTTTACAGAGGACAGTATGGCTTTGTTCTAATGATTCCTTGCAAGCTGAACAGGCTAACGAGACACTAAGCAATCACAGCAGGCTGTGTAGGGTCATGGTTATCATTTCTTTACCTTCACGCAACAAAAAGTTCCAAAAATCTTTTACTATTGTCCAAACTGAATAAATAAGGAAGCAAAGGTTGTGGAGTATACACAGCCTGGGCCTGCAGTCCAGAGACAAACTGGTTTGTGAAGCTTGTTTTCAGTGCCAACACAGCGCAACGTGAGAATTGCCTGACCAGACTAAACTGACAGGGTAAGGTCCAACTCTTCAGTTCCAATAAACTAAAACAGACCTCGTAATAATGACTAATAAAGTAATAAATATCTAATAAGCAGTCCTTAAGGGAAATGCCCTGTCAGTGACAGGCTGTCTTATCACTGAAAGCCTAAAGCTCTCCAGCTAAATTTTTATTTTCTAGGCTTTGAACTGGACACATGTTAATATAAATGTTTACTGCTGTTGTTCTTACTAAGCTTTCTAATCATTGTATTTTCTGAAAGGGTTTTCACTGGTTAGTTACGTGCTATTATAACATGTTGTAAACTATTTGCCCTCAGTTTTACTTCATTCTGCTTCTCTGACATCCAGTGTCTTTAATTTCCCTCTTCTGGGATTCAAGTTTGCCCAGACTAAATAGAAACTTTAATTTTATGACAGTTTACTCTTTCTTTAGCTCTTAATTACAACTGTCCCATAACTCCTCACTCCACTAGCTGTCACCGATCTTTCCTTTAGACAGAAATATTCTTCCTATCAGTGGTCTCACATATTTCATGTTCTCTCCCTTCGGTCAAGAGTTCACCAAAACTGAAACTCCACTCTGGCACCCTCATAGAGCTTGCACATTTTCACCCTTTCTGTGTCTCTGATTCTAGTCCTTAGGCTTGACAACAGTATGTCTGGGAATGTGATTTCATCAAGGCTACACTCAATCTGTTAGACTCAAACCATTATTATAAATTTCTCACTTTTCAAATATAAAATCAAAGTTACCCATAACATTATAGCATTTTGTTATGGAACTTTTAAACAGTAAAGGCCAAATTTCTTATTGCCACGAGTGGCTAAAATTCTGTCCAAGTCAATGGAGATATATCACTCACACCAGTAATGAACTTGATTGTCTAGACTGCTACTTATCACAGCAAACTTTCTGTTAAATTTTGGATAAATTATGCTTTCATTATGTACAGATATCAAGATTTAAGGACAGAAATATCACTGTTAAGATTATTTTCAATAACAATTTTACTGAAAGCAGTGTCTCTTAGCAGCTGAAATTTCCTCTCCATTGGCTTCCTTTCTACTGGCATCTTCCTGCACTTCCTTTGCTACCATATATTAGTATGACATACCAACATCCTAAGAATCCAGAGAATGTGCAGAGAATGGCTTCCTTGGGTGTTGCAGTCTCTCATCATCTCTCCCATCTGCTACAGCCAAGCTCTCGGGCTCAGGTCTGCCTGCCCTCCAGAGTAACAAGCGTTTCAGTGAGAACCAGCTGCTTAACTTCAAGTGTTGTGTGATGTCTTTCCATAGTGAGGGTCTTTACATTACATCATGAATGTCAGCTGTGTAGGCTGGGATTGCCCACCTTTGTGCAGGGTCTAAAGGCCAGTGACTGTAAACAAACCTGCTCTAAGAAAGCTGGTCTGCTGTAACTGTATGGACTCCCCTCGGACCAGTACCAGCATAATGCAGGGAAAGTTCCCAAGAGAAGAGTGGATGAAAGGGAAACATTAAGAAGAAAGTGAAATCTTTCTAAAGCTCAATTTTAACAGTGATTAAAAAGAGTGATGACAGTAACCAACAGACAATGGAGCTCTTCTGAAAACATGAGCTGCTTGGCCTTAAAAGCAATGTGACACCAAGCACACAGAAGAAACAGCTCTGCCTGGAAAAGAACAGTCACTTAAATAGCCTTATGGGCAGAGGAATGGATGAATAAAGACAAATTTCATGATCATCACTTCCCAGTCACAGGATGGGAAGAGTTTCCTGTCTGGTTTTTTTGTTTGTTTGTTTGCTTTTCTATGAGGAAATTAATGCGTTAATCTAAACGAACTCTGAAAATGATATTACAGAGGGATATCCGGGCTTTGAAAACAACTATGGCCCCTTCTCTCCCAGGAAAGTTAGGGACTTCTGTGGCTTTATTGAAAAATGTAAGCAGATTAAAAATTTCTACCATTACTCAATTTAAGGAAGTTGGACATTCGGAGGCGGGTAGACAAAGCTCAATTGATTACATTCATTTCTATTTGAAGTACACCCACACAAAAGAAAAGAACTCTGTCTTGCTCTATGAAGTTCAGTAAATCTGGGCTTTACTTGGTAAGGAATATCACAGAACATCATGATAGTTTTTACTCTGGCATGCTTCTTTAATACAATATTCAATCATATATAATTTTTGAATGACTGATAATGGATTATAGCAGTGGTACAGTGGCAAAGAACATAGCACAAATATTCTCAGGTAACCCATCAACATTCACCAGAACTTTCATAGACTTAGTGTTGTGGGACACAAGGTATCTTAGAACAGCAATGCTCTTTATTCTACTACAAACAACTTGAGATATTTCCCTTATGACTTTTACATTTGGGGACCTCTTTTAAAGGCTTCATTTCAATAAATTCCCCACTGAGTTACAATACTGTGGAGTAAGTGTACGGGACAATACATTAGTTTCAAGACCACTGAAGAAACTTATGTAGCCTACATTGTTGATTGGATTTTATGCAGTTCGTGTGGCTCTATGCTGCCCTGTCTAAAAACCCCCACTCCTTCCATTATTGCATGCACAGTTTAAATGATGTTTACATCAACTGCTCATCACAAGTGCTACCTTTGCTCTCCTGAGGAAAAATCCTGGATTGGATTTTTTTTTTTTTTTACGTAGGTAGTTCAAGGATAGCCAGGGAACAATGAAAATGCAAAGAGGTTTGTGTTTGAATTCACAAAGCATCACCAAGCCATGTGTAGTAAAACTGAGTGTACTGGAGACCTGTTCAGAGGTATTCTTCCAAAAGAAGTGAACAAGAAACAGAATTCATAAAACAGACAAATCAAGGTTCAGTATTTTGTTCTATGTTTCTACCTTAGTCTCAATAATTAGTGGTCTGTTAATATGTCTGGTGCTTTCCAATGATGACGCATTGTCTTACTCCTAGATAACCTTCTCTCCAAACTGCCAGCTTTAATACTTTTATCCAGCTTCAATACTTTCATCCAGCCTAATTTCATCATATTTAGTACACCTCTAATTACTGTACACTCTACCCTCTTTATTTTTTTTTCTCTTGAAACCTATTGGCAATAACAAGCAAAAGACACTTGTTAAACCTGACTGGAGCTTTTTAGATGTTAAGTTCTTTAAGGCAGACTCTTTGTTCTTTGTCAGATCCGTTTTGGTAAAGTGTCATGCAGATTCAGAGCTGCATGCAAATAACAGATTATCCTCTTGCCTTTTCCCATTAATATTGCATCAGGTTGGCAGAGCAAGAACACTTCTGGACAAAAAGAATGTGTCACTACTTGAATCGTCTTTTATAAAAATGAATATTCCTTTACTGTTAGAAATCAGAAAGCATATATTACATGTTATTATAAGGACTAAGCATTAACATAAGGGCTAGACCAAATACTAAATCTGTACTGTACTGCATTTGATGGTGTGATCCTGGGTCACGCTATGAGAAGGCACTAAATACCAAGTGAAGCCCATGATAAACACTAACAGAAGCCACTGCAGAAGATACTGGCATTTGGGAGATCTCAATTCTGTTTCCAACCTGTCACACCCTTTGAGCTCATGAACCTTTCCTCCTGAATATACTCCAATGGCAGGTGCAGTTTCCACCTCTCTCTTTTCAGACAGATAACACCTTACCAAGGACTCTTTTGAAAGATGTTAAATATAATTGTAAATCAGGAAAATAAATACTATCCCTCACAATATTTTTTTAAACAAAAGTTACTCAGGCTTCCAAGTTTTGTGCCAGTAGATAAGCTGAAAACATCTCAAAAGTTGGAGCAAAAATCTCCTGAGGAAAAAGAGGCAATACTAGTTACAGAGGAGGAAGGTCAAGTAAATAATACATAATTTCAGTTTCCCTTCTGAAAGTTATTAGCAAATGACTGCTGACTTTTGACAGAATAGCACCAACAAAATAACCAGTCCTTAGAAGGCTATTCTTAAATATGCTCCAGATAAAAACCAAAAGAAAATGTGAAAAAATCCTAATATTGAAGTCAGAATCTTTTCAACATAATAGGAAGTCTTCATGTAGAAGAGAGAAGAAAAGAGGTCCTACAAAACTGGAACATAAAAGTTCCCCAAAAAGCATCTAAACATTATTTCACCTACATTGCTTACTACATCAAGGAGATGTCTTACACAAAAGGCATGAAAACTTGCACCTGCAAATTAGAATAGCACACATAAATGACACAATACAAAAAACCCCCAGAACACTAAAACACAAAAACCAGGCAAATGGTCCTAGATTTCTGTTCCCTCTAATGGTTTTGTTTTGTCTGTTAATGAAATTTTAAATTATACCGAAACATGCCAAACTAGTAACACTGGAGTCTGAAGTTCATATTTATCAATGACATATAAAGTCTGTGCAACCCTCGCATCTTCATATGCTACTCTGCTGAAGTGCCTAAACCTTGGAAGTCATTTTTGGGAAGGGGTGGAATAAAGGGAAATGGCAAGTGTGCTCACTCAAACACCACAGCCCAAATGAACGCAGCCCACTTTCTGCCTAGGAGCAGGGCTTAAAAGTGACAGGACCAGTCAGGCAGTAAAATAATGCCTGTTTGTAATATTATTTAGCCTCCAGCTTCTTTTTGAAAGGCCAATTAGTTCACGACTTCTTAAGGATATCCTTGGAACTAGCCAGCTGACTAATCAAAGCCAGCATAAAAGTCACCAGAGGCAAAGCCTTTTGCTTGAACGAACCTGAAACTAGGAAGGAAGCTAATGGAGACAGTACCTCTTGTTTCTGCAGAAACCCCTGTCTCAAGGCCTCCTTATAACTGTAAACACACTAATTTTGCAAGGAAAATATTGCTGTGGCAGTCTTGAAAGAAAGGTAAACAATAGGATTATTTCCTTGAACTTATAAAGTTAATAATAGAGGCGAAAGGGACCTAAGCTATCATTAACAAATTCTTTGCCCAAGACAGGTCTGAGTTCATTCATCCAATAAAACAGTGTCATATTAAAACCATCCTTTCCTTTTTACTATTACACATGTAGCAGTACTGCTACAGATTTTGCAGAAAATTTGCAAAATACTTTTTTTTTTTTTTTAAGAAAACCTGGCATTTCCCTAAGTTTCCAGTAGCATGCTACATCACCTCCAACAGCTGAAAATTATTTATTAAGATAATATGCTAGCTGTGCTTTGTTAAGTTAACCTGATGAAAAGTATTAAACCAAAATGCTCAGCTGCGGGGATATGGTCTGTGATGCACTAAGAGCCACCTAGCTGTGCTCTGCATGGAGAACTGAGTGTGAATCGTGCTTCTGCTATTGAATAACTGTGGGAGAGCAACTTTGTAGCTCTTGGTCTGAGATTTCCATTACAAAAAGGACCCTAAACAAACTTGTTTCATAAAAAAATTGCAGATCTCATGGCTTCTTTCCAAGGTGATAGTAGTGTAAACCAGAGAATTAATTTAAAATGCACTATTTTATACAACTGCACAATGTTTATGTCCAGAGTGTGTGAGATATCTCACTGCCAAATGCCTCCTAGAAAAAAATGCTTGAAACCAAGGCCTTGTTACTGTCCACTGTGGAGGTTTACAGTGCTTGTCAGTCCACAAACAAATTCCTGTCTTTGGTTACCACACATTAGATTCCCTGAAGAGATAAAACCGCTACTGCCTACGCACGATTATTTAATGTGAACTCCAAAAGTGACAGGGACGCAGTCCACAGAATATGGCATTTCCCCAAAGCATATAATAGCCCTAAAGGCCTCTGGGACCTCGGCTTAACAGTCAAGATACCACAGCTCCTCACTGCAGCCACTCAGCTGATCTACAGCAATGGCTATCTTCCTGTTCCTTTGCAACCACAGTCTAAGGTGTATTAGCTTGCATCACACAAGGCCACACCTATCACAAAGCTTCATAGCTGCAACAGCCTCCGGGGTGACCAAAATCAGCTCCTGAGCTGCACCATGGTAACTGCAGTAACTGACTCACTTGAGTGTGAGCAGGCTTTTCATTCGACCTCTTGCAAAGCAAGCCACAAACCCTTATTCAGTAGTTTCTACAAACCTGCAGCTTCTGTTTAATCTACAGAACACCTTTTAGATTTATATCCAATCTTTTTTTAAAAGATCCATTTATGGATCCAGTGGAAAAAGTACCTCCTATCTTCTGATTTTCCATCTCCTATGTATCTGTATAGTACACTATGTATTTGTATAGTAGAAGCAAATTACCTTCCAACTTTAGTTAGAGAAACTACATACCTTTTAAATCCCTCATCCCACTTTAGTTTCAAACCCTTCTCCAGTTAGGAGGAAGAATCTCCTCTAAGAACTTGGAAAACAGAGGAACCCAGTTCAGGACAACTGGAAACTCACTGTGTAATGAAAGGAGTTGAGCTGTGTGGAAGAGCAAGCTTCAGTCTACAACTTCTGGCATACTTTGTATATTATATATATCTTTGGAGTTCTGATAATTACACCTAAATATGTCTTACTCTCCTTTTAACTATGTATTAGTGAGGGCCTTAACATTAATTCAAATCAAAACTATGGCTGCAATTTTATTTATTACAAATAAATGAAGCAGACAAAGTGCACTGGGGCTAAGCCAGCTACTCTTTGTAAAGGAAGTTTCAACACAGATTATTATGTCTAATATTGTCCACATTCTGCAACAGTTAAAAAAAGACAAGAGAAAGAAAAGGAAGCAGGTAGCAGTATCCTAGTCTTTGTGCACTTAGTATTTTAAGTATCATTTACAGCTTACACGGCAATTTTGTAGCATATAACCTGCAGCAGAGGACCAAAACAGAGTAAGTTCTAAACTCTCAACCATCAATTTGTAATTCGGCTTCAGCTTCTAAATGCGTTGCACAGTATCTGCTGTGCAGGCCTCACGACACTGTATGCAACATAATATTAAAATAACACTCAAAACGTAAAATTTTACAAATAAAGAATATTGTTTGCTGAAAGGCTTTCTGCTGGTTTCTGGAAAACTTGCACGTGCACACCTTCCATAGGTGTTCTGGAAACTGAAATCTTGCCTGATCATATTCTAGGCAGTATAAAATACACAGGCAACTGCCAATTTCCTGAAAAAAAGATGAAGCCTCTCTTACCTATCATAGCTACTATGACAGCTATATATATATATATATATATATAGGAATATATATTGCTATATGGACTGTTTGGAAAACGACTCCAAATAAAGCAACCTTCCCAAATACTATTTCTCAGAGAACACTCTGGCTAGGATTAGCAACAGCAAAATGCCAGTGGAGATATAATTAGCTTGATCTAAGCACTGAAACCAAACTCTTCTAGGTATTCACTCATGAGAGTTCCGAACGGGTGGCAGAGAAGGAAGGAGATAAGTAACATTCTACAGTACCTGGGCTCATCATCAAATGGTACTCCACACTGCATCTGAAAACAGCTTCAGCTTGTCCTCAAGAGCAAGGCTAATCTTCTTTGCTAATGCTAGGAGCCCACCATGCTCAGGGTTACACGGAGAGTGAAGCAGGATGCTCTCTGTGTTCAGGCCCAAGGATTCGCATGTGTCAGCAGTGGGTCACGCTGGACTTTTCTGTGGGGCTATTCAAAGCCTCATAGCTATCACCCTGCAGGCTGAGGTCATGCAAGCCTGATCTACCTTTGCTGACAAGCAGAAAACATGCTCCCATTGCTCTGATTCTATCACTGTTTCTATGTAGGAGAGCAGGAAAATACAGCAGATCTTGAGATGGAGGTGGGACAGCAGACTTCACTTTGTCATACATCTTCCCTCTCTCAAAACCTCATCCACCATTACTAGAATATGTACGCAATGAATATATCTATACTGCAAATTAACACACACAGTTTACAAAACCTCTTTGTATTCTATTTCATAGAACTATTTCCTATATATTTACCCTTCAACAGTTTCGTTTTATTATAAATTTGGCTTAATGTGGTTTTGATTCTTTTGAAAGCTTAAAAACAACATTACATAATAGCTTTCCTCCGAATTCTGTATGATGCCAGCCCAGAGTTTGTTGTAATGAAGGAAATAAATCACTACACTAAAAAGAAATTAGGACAATTGACTCATGGTTGTGATTGCTACAGATACAGTTCATGTATAACCCAGTGTTTGCAGTGCTTCACAAGATAAAGTCTCTAAGGTGACTGGAAACAAGCATTGACTGTGAACTAATGAGTTCTTACACTTGAGACTAGACACTATTTCAAGATACTTGGGCATTTCCTATACAGTACCTCCAGTAAGTGTCCAAGGGAAGGTACAAGCACTGACCACAGTAACTGTAGTTGTTAAATACTCCTGCAGTGTTGTCCAGAAGTTGGGTTCCAGGTTTGACAAACACTGCAATAACAAAAAATAAAAAAGCAACCTCTGTTTAAAAGAGAGTAATGAGAAAGAAACACCCCCGTTGATCTGTGTTAAAATCTCCTTATTGACTTTGTAGGAATTAACTTTATCAGACTATAGATGCTGAAACCTATGGCTTCTGAAATTTTATGTTCAGTGCTTTGGGGGAAAATACACTGATATTTAGTTTGTGCAAAGCAGAACCCAAAAACTCTAAACAAAATCAAAATTACTTTGTGCTAGACTTTTGAGTTGGGATAGTAAAACGAAAGATGGTTTACAGGATAGACTAAGACGCAGAGTGATTTTCTCAGAGATAAAAAGAAATGTGAGGCTGAATCAACAGTTCAGTTCAGACCTCTGAGCTGCAGCCCAGTGCATAACTTCAGATAATGATTCATCAGCTGTTATTTGTTTTAAAGTAACTTGCTATTTTTATTCTATCCTAGGATACAAGAGTTACTTTTCTTAGCAGTATTTATTTTTTAAAGGTCTGTAATATCCTGTCACCAAAAAACTTGTAACAGAACTGCACATTTAATTTTAAAAATGCAAAACTTATAATAAAAAAGATGAGGTATCATTGAAGGCATCACCTGGATGTGAACGCAGTAAGTTCAAGGCAGGAACAGCTGACACTGGTGCAGTGGAGACCAGTACAGTTCCTTCATAAGCATACAGGGCTAGCAGTAGCACTTTTTCTACACAGCAAATAATTAATTTAGAAGATCACTGTACTGGGTTCGAGTGGCAAGGTTTTGGTAGTGGGGGGGCTACAGGGGCGGTGTCTGTGAGAACCTGCTAGAAACTTCCCCTACTATGTCCCATGGAGCCAATGCCAGCCGGCTCCAAGACTGACCTGCCACTGGCCAAGGCTGAGCCCATCATCAACGCCAGCAGCACCTCTGATATAACAAATTAAAGAAGGAGCGAAAAAACTGTGCAATGGTAGCCAGAGAGAGGAGTGAAAATATGTGAAAGAAACAGATACCAAAGTCAGGGAAGAAGGTGGGGGAGGAGATGTTCCAGGTACCAGAGCAGAGATTCCCCTGTAGCCCACGGTGAAGACCATAGCGAGGCAGGCTGTCCCCCCGCAGCCCATGAAGGTCCACAGTTGTGCAGATACACCTGCAGCTCGTGGAGGACCCCACACCAGAGCAGGTGGATGCCCAAAGGAGGCTGTCACCCAGCTGGACGCCTGCACTGAAGCAGGCTCTTGGAAGGATCTGAGGACCCATGGAGGGAGGAGCCCATGCTGGAGCAGGTTTGATGGCAGGACACATGACCCTGTGGAGGACCCACACTGGAGCACTTCATGAGAAACTGTAGCCTGTGGGAAGGACTCTTATTGGAGAATTTTGTGGAGGCTTGTATCCCATGAGAGGGACCCCATGTCTGAGCAGGGGAAGAGTGTGAGGAGTCTGAGGAAGGAGTAGCAGAAACAACATGTGATTAACTGACTGTAAATCCCCAGTCTCTATCCCTCTGTGCTGCTGAGGGGAAGGAGGTAGAGAAAATCAGGAGTAAAGTTAAGCCTGGGAAGAAGGGAGGGGTGGGGGGAAGGTGTTTGAAAAATTTATTTCTCATTATCCTACTCTAATTTGATTGGTAATAAATTAAACTAATTTCCTCAAGTCAAATTTGTTTTGTCAGTGACAGTAATTGATGAGTGATCTCCCTGTCCTTATCTCAGCCCATGAGCCTTTCTTTGTATTGTCTCTCCCCCATCCAGTTGAGGAGAGGGAGTGACAGAGTGCCTTTGGTGGGCACCTGGTGTCCAGCCAGGGTCAACCCATCACAGATCAGTCCCGGTGTTTTCAAATGGCCCAAAAAGTACAAAATGGGCAACTCTGGAAAATGCCTGCATCACTGTGAAACTGTTCTTCTTGAAGTTCTATAGGCAAAGCAGCTTCTCACAAAAAAAAAAACCAAGCTGTTGGTAATCAAAAGTGGATGGAAAACAGGTCTCCAAGGGACAGGAGAACAACAGAAGAGCAAAGATGAAACAAAGACAACTTTCCACACCTGTTAGAGCTCCAAAGCTGAGGTTCAGCTGAGGCTCAATTGCAGAAATGAATATTTTTATTCTTTGAAGGACAATGCTATTTATTTTTATGGCTATACTGACACAAGGGTCATGAAGTTAAAATACAGTTTTGGTAACGTGTGCTTTCCCACTTTGATGCCCTTTAACCCAAATAACCACCATATTAATGAAAAGGAAACCTATATATCTGTGAATCTTTTCTGGGGGAAAATACACTGATAGTTAGCTTGTCTAAATACTAATTTACAAACCTTGCAGAGATCACAACTATAACTACCAGAACTACTGAACTAACTACAGGAGGCAAGCTACACACTGATCTTTCCAGCAAACTTTCAAATTAATTAAAATGAAAAGTCTCAAACTTTATAGTGGCCTGACTTGGCAGAAATAAATAACGATATTTTGGGTTTGCAGTGTTAAAAAGCTGAAGTACTACTCTTAATGACTATATGTCAGTGCACCCTAAAGCCCCTCAAATTCCTCAGTGGGATGTTCTTACGATACATCTCATGTTTCTGCTCTGAGGGCACTACAAAATCACACAGCTTCAGTTGTTAACTAGGTATTTGTAAGAATTCTTAAATATATATTTAAGTTATGCTTTCTGTTTCCAGGTGAGAAGAAGAATATTGACTGCAAAACAAGACAGTAGGGCGGGAGTACATAAAAGTAACCAGAGGACAAATGGTTCTATATAATTAAATTAGAATAAAACCGGTACCTAGATACTACTAACAACCACCCTCTTCTGCATGATGCTTCTTTACTGAAACCCACAAGCAGTAATGAACATTGACAGTTCAAGTGTGAGCAAGTGATTTTTGCATTAAACAAAATTAATACCCTCCTGCCATCTAGTGGCTAAAAAAACCCCTAAACCAAACACCGCCAGCAGATGTTAATTCAAAACTTAGTTTTTCCATCCCTTTCCCCCACCAAACAGCTTTTCACCACCACCATTAACTAAGTACTATTTTAAAGAAAAAGAAATTCATCGAAGATAATTCCCCTAAACTGTGGTGCAAGCAGAACCTGCTGACTCCATGGCTTGTTCTGAGCATTGTGGCCCCTGTGGTAAAGCAGGCTCACGGACTTCTTGGAGAGAAATATGCTGTAGTGAATAAGTTTTTCACTTATTTCTACTTACTGGTCTTGCTAGGTAAATCTCCAGTCATAGCCAGAGAATGGTGAATTGGAGCTGTGAAGCTACTGGAAACGGCTGGTCTTTCTGCATGGCTTTGAATTCAGTTTCTCACTGCTCTGTTCTCTTAAATTAAAATTAATGTGCTTATTTGATAATACAAGTTACTTGTTTTCCTATTGAGCTTATATATTTTAAGCAATAGATGAAATACAATGTAGAATTTCATTGAAAGTACTGCACAGCTAGTAAAAACTGGGCTGCTTAAACAAAACAAGGGACCATAAAATTGTCATCAGTCTAAAGCTTTCTAGACATCTTATTTTACAGGTATTAATTTCATCATGTTGCCAAAATGAAGTCTTGGCAATTAAGATACAGAGCCATGCTGGTTTCAACACCTACCCTTGTATCTCGTATTGACCAGTAAAGAGTTTTAAGAAGACAAACAAAAGAAACTAGATACAGAACATAGTCTCTCAGAAATCTGATTTAGGAACATCATGCACCGAAGATTTTAACATCAATGTTTCCACTAGACTTTTCTTCCACAAATACATCTAATCTTTTCTGAACTCTTCTAAAATCTTGACATTGGCATATCTTGTGACTTTAAGCTCTATAGTTGCATTCTGCACTATGTGAAAATTACATCTTAACAGTTGTTTTAAACCTACTGTATAAACTTTTCATTGGATGTCCCCTAGATTTCCTGTGAGGCACAATGATCATTCTCTATTCACTTTCTACTCCATTATGGTTATTATTTTAGGTCATATCCCTTCTTCCTTTATACACATTTCTTACCTAGCTTCTTTTGGGCCAAAGAGTTTTTGTTTCTCTAAGACAAAGCTCTTGTCATTGTTTTTGGATCTTTAAGTCCTTCACTGTCAACCAGCTCATTCCTCTTTAGGCAATCAACACTTTCTTCAGGAAACTCTGATAGATTTCTCTGACTTAATTTTTTTCCTACAAAATCTAAGTTGAATCTTCTCAATTATCTCATATTTAATCTGAGCATATTTTTCTTCTAAACAAAAACGTTTCAAATTTTATTCAAGGAGTTCCCAAAAGATGAACGCCTCAAACTGATGCATAGACAAATAATTTGAAAAATTTCTTATAGAAAAAAAGTGATAGAAAAGCTGGTTATTGCCTTTCCTTCAGGAATGATTAACTTTGAGTTGCATAATTTAATAACAGTATTAGCATATGACCTCTTATAAAGAAGACCAATTCAGATATTAAACTACATTTTAGAAAGTTTTAAACATTTGAAAAGTGTTTGGCAACATTTAGAAACAAATGTCACATTGTCTATTTTCCATGATGTAATTTTGTTAAAATTAATAATACATATACACATCATAAAGCATATTTGAGGAATGATAAAATAAGACAAAGTCATTTGCTTAACAGCACAACAGAAGTCTTCTAAAACTAAAGCGTCTTCACTTCTCTCACAGATTTCTTACCCCCATTAGACTGATATAATAAGCAGCCAAAATAAAATTACATTCTCCATGTACTTTCTCTGAATTACACTGTTCACTTGAATGTGAATGTCCAATAGCAAAAACCCCTCAAAGACTCTCTGTAAATACAATAGTCTTTGTAACAAAAGACTAACAAAATCTCTCTAAATCCATTAAGTTCACAATGTGAAGTAGCCATTTGCTGACATTCAATAGTATTTGTAAATTGTAAATAGCATTGTAAAACAGTATTTGTAAATCCTGAATATTCATTTTTCATCTTTTGCATTTTTGATCACATTTATCTAGTGTTTTCTGGAGTACAGACAAGGTGTACACAGTTCTTGCTTCTTAAACATTTAATGGAAGTAAGCTTATGCTTCAGTGAAACTACTATGTTTTAAAATGAAAGGCTTTAAGTTTATTCTGTAATGGGTTACATCTCTAGACTCAGTGAGGCTGCTTTGTGCTACAACCTCGATGGCACAGCCAGGCTTTAAACTATCTTAAATAGTCAGCAGGGGATTCCAATGATGCTGAAGATTAGCTGAGCTCAATGCAGTAAAATAGATAATTAATGGCATATTTAATTCCCAGCTCCATCAAAGAGCAGTGTTTAAGATGAGGGACTATAACTGATGCTAAATGAACTTAGTGGTCTCTTGACTAACAAATAAAGCTTATGTGAAATACTATAGGTCTCCCTATAGAGAGATACTAAAGAGATGCTCTGAGGTACAGACCAGATATATTAAACCGATAAAACATAAACCCTATCCAGGCCACCTAAGACATTGTTGACATGGCAAACTGAACACCTAAACCCCATTAGAAGGGCAGTATGATAGCTGATACAACAGTAACAGGAATAATAGTAGTAACTTACTTTCCAAAAAATAAGAATCTGCTACTTCTGTCTGGCCTTGCATCAACTATGTCACCATGATCTTCATCACCTCCCTCTTGAGTAGAGCTATCAACATGCTGATCTCCCAACATCTACAAAGAAAAGTACAAGAATGTAAGTGTTCCTCAATGAACACCATCATTTTAGAAATACTTCTATAAACCAAACTGTTAAAGCAGATATGTATGAGGTTGTTAGTCAGTTCTACTGTATCATACTTCGTCATGTAATACTGGCTATAGATTTCTGGCCCTGAATTAACACGACATTGCACATGCCCGGCCATCTGTATTACCTTGTGGCAGTTACCAAAAGACTTGTCTAATACCAGCAAGGACAAAAGTAAAAATAATTTTATGGTGAAAGATCTTATGACTAATTCCCAGAAAGGTTTTGATGGTCTGGAAAGAAGTATGTTGGGAAGAAAGCAAGAAAACTAATATAAAAATATTTGTAACTGCCACGCTATCCAGCACTAAGACACCCAGAGAGCTCCTGGGTTTTCATTTGCATATACACAAATTAGAGAAAAAGCCTTGTATTATCTTCCATGGATGGGATCTTAGGTTTTCATTTCTGTTTTGCTTATATGAACAGTTAATATGAATTTCATATTCTTCTCATGATTAATTAATATTTGTACAGTTGTTAGGCAAAAAACCAGTTGTGTTTCTTGGAAATTAATATTCTTGTTACATAAAAGAGGCTCTTACACAAATTGCTGTATTTCTGACAGTACTTTTTCATTAATTCAGTGTAAGCTTGGAACATCTTCACTCATCTCAAAAGCGACACAGGGCACTGCTAGACAAGGTTGAGTTGATCTAAAAACTTTATCCTGATGAAAAAATGGTCTCTCTCTCCTCTTATTCCACATACTGACTTGCCCACTCAAGGAGTTTATTTAGATCATTAAGCCGACAGAAAGCTGTAAGGAGTCATTTCTCTGAGGGCGCAATGATCCGCACCAGCTCAGCACAAGATTAGAAGGGCAGCGGAGGAGGCAGCACACAGTGGGATGAGCTGAGCCACCTTGCCCAACTGTCTCCAGGCTTTCAGGCAACGAATCCCTGCCCCCTCCCCATATTTAGGCAGATTAAACTTGCTTTTATAATGCATTTCCTTGAAGAATACATGTTTACATCTATCCTGAAAACCACCCTGGTGACCCTGCAGCAGCTCAGAGGCTGCCTGCCCGGTCGGTGGCTTCAGGGCCGCCAGCGCCACCCCAGCCAGGGGCCGGGACACTGCCTGAGGTTTTTGAGCTCCCTCAGAGTAAGGGCAGCTCCCGAAAGCTGGGGTCTAGATCGGCCTTTGACAAACTAATACATTTTTAAATCACCTTTTAAGAAAGTAAGACTCGAAGAGCCTGCAGGCCGCAGGTGGGCAGCGAGGCGGCTGGAGGAGCGCGGGGGCCACCCCAGGGCAGCAGCCCCACGCCAAGGAGGGCGCAGCCCCGAGTGAAGGACGCCAGCACGGCCCACGCCAGCCCTCCCTCAACACCGCCAGCCCCACTGCAGGTGCTCCTGCCCCCTCCCAGGAAGCGGCTGTGCAGCGGGCCGGGCCCCGGGGCTACTGGCCAGAGGCGACAGGCTGGAGACAGAGGGGACGGGAGAGGAGAAGGCGCGGGGAGGCGGGAAGGCGGCGGGCCGAGCCTGGGGCGCAGGGGAGGGGAGCGGAGCAGGCGGCCGGCGTGATGCGGAGGGAGCAGGGGTCTGGGAAGGGGCAGGACCGGGACCGGGCCGGGACTGAGGCTTGCCTTGGCGCTGGAATCCGGCGAGGCAGAAGGGAAAGCGAAAGCGAAGGCGGCGGGATAACGCCCCGCCGGCACGCAGAGGGACGGGGCGGGCTCCGCCGGCCCGGGCCTGTCCTGGCGGGGCAATGCAATCCGCCCGCCCGCGGGGGCCGTGTGGGCGCGGCCTCTGCCTTCGCCCGGTGCGGCGGTGGTGGGGCGGGTGTGCGATTGGGGGAAGCGAGGGCTCCTCCCGTCCCGGTCCCTAGCCGCCTGCCCTGGCAGAGGCGCTCGGGTGCTGTCTGTGGGCCCTCCTTACTTCCCCGGGTAATTTCGACTTGATCACAGCAGAAAGAAAATTACCACTAGCAGTGCTCTGTCACACCCCCGCGAAAGAAGAGCCTGAAGTTTCGTAGTGGCACGAGATTGTCTAGATCTAAGGAAATTTTTCCCTTATTTAAACTACAGTGGCATTTCCTTATCTTCCCAATTATTCAGTGTGTTGCATCTCTGCTAATTACGATATCCTACTGTGTAGCTGTTGAATCAGGCCCAGCAGTCCAGTACATGGCCTGAAGATTGGCACAGTCTTGCTAATTACTCCTGGTTGCAGGCTCCAATTCTGCAAAATCATACACCTACCCAGCAGTGCGTGGTGTTTAACATTCACTACCTAAAGAGATTCTCATCAAAGCGACATTTTTCAGTTTAACTGCCTCATAATTGGCACAAAACACAGGCATGGTAACAAACAGCCTTTTGCTTCACGACGGGTCACTGCTTCAGTGTGGTGGAAGAAGGTCTGAACAGCGCAGTGGCTCTTGCTAGGGCCAGTCTCTGCTTCATGGGATTATGCCTGTAGCTCCTGGTTGGATACATAACCAAAGTTTTTTCCTGAAAATCAAACTAAGAGAATCCCTTGGTTCCTTTCATGCCATCTGTTAGCGGCTTCTTTTCAAGAAGGCACCACCACTTCCAAATCTGTAATGGGATCATTATGGACATGAGAGACACTGGAAATGTATAGATCTTCAAGGAAATGTGTGGAGAGGAGATGAAGGAGATTGTAGTGTCACCAGCAACGACTGGCAGTGGCATCTCAACTTCAGAACATCCAGATGTACTTTCCTGATGATGTGTATGGGTGTTACCTAGGAAATTGCTTGCCAGTTTTCAAGAGTTTACTAATAGAATGGGGAATTTCTGGCTCAAACTGTTGATGAAACCCCCGTTTCCATTTTCAATTCATGTCGATTGCTGACATTCACAAAGAGAATGCTTGATTCTTCAGTGTGCTACAATACCTTTCTTAACTACATACTAGATTAACCACTCTTTCACGGGCACCCCCTTGCCGTGGGGAAAGAGCTTGCGTGCCCTTGTGAAGTTGAGAGCTATGCTGGTGGTGGCATATGCCTCCGGTAGGGTCTCCCAAGCCTGACAGGTCTCAACTGAAGGGTCAGACAAAGTGTGTCCAGGGGCAGGATGGGCTCACTAGCCTTCGGGCAACCATCCTAGGAGAAGGACAACTCTAACTCCAAACCCGGGCAGATGGAGCTCGTTTAGCCCTGTAAGGCCATCCATCTAAGAGAAGGATACTCTAACCAAACCTACGACCTGAGGACTTCGCTGTCACCGTCCAAGCTCTCTCGGCCCTGGCAGATGAACCTCAGGTGTAAAGGGTGGGGCCAGTCTCGCGCACGCTGCGCCTCACCTAAAAAAATCCACCGTGCAGGCTTGAAGGGTGTACTCACGTTTAAAGCCCTTCCCAAATCTTCGTCCGCGAAGCCAAGCCATGATGATGATGATGAGATTAACCAATTTTAATGCAGTATAAGGTGCTAGATTTTTCAGAAAATCTTGCTTGTCTTCAGTAATGAGTAAGGGGAAAATTAGAAAGATAGTAAAAGTAGAAGGAAGGGTCTATCTTCAGGGCATAGAGTGAAGGGGGTTGCTACCTGGGGAAGGGTCAGGAAGGAAAAATTTCCTTGTGTAATATTGCACAGCTGGTGGTATGGGCAGGGGGAAGAGCCAGATATGTGATACTTATCAGCATAACTTTTCTTATCCCTGGAGACTCCCTCTACTCCCTAAAAACACTAATAATGAAGCCTTTGTCTGCTTATTTGCATTGTAGAAAATATGAGTTTAACTACCACTTAAGCAGCTGCAGGATGACAATGGACCGTGCCTTTGGGAAATGGAAAGGTAGATGGCAAGTACAACTAGAAGGCTTGAGGCAACTAAATAGTACCTGTCTGGAATAATAACTGTGTGCTGTGTTCTGCACATCATCTGTGAAAACAAGGATGGGGCTTTGCTGAGGCCTGGGAGGCGGCTGTGGGAATGCTTTCAGGATGGAGGATTTGAGTGACTCACAAGAGGTTCACTTCTTTATTACAGTAGCTAGAATTTTATATATTTTGCAAGAAAGGATGGATGGTTTTGATATGCTATGGGGAATGTGGGGGTTGCACAGTGTGATTTGTCACACCACAACTTTGTGAATCTCGGTAGAATAATGCATCTTGGTCAGCTTGGTGTGTGTTTGGGTGGGATTTCTCTGTGATCAGGCAGAGATGATGTTGCACATGCCATGTTTTACAAGTTTTGAATTTGGGTTTTTTTTTAGGTTATGCAACATCATAAATGGGCATATTTGGACACTGGAGTTCTCATTGTATGCACATGGCCTATGCTGTGCATAGAATCACAGCATCACAGAATGCTTTGGGTTGGAAGGGACCGTCAAAGCTCATCTAGTCCAACTCCCCTGCAGTGAGCAGGAACATCTTCAATCAGGATGCTCAGAGCCCTGTCCAACCTGACCTGGAAGGTTTCCAGGGATGGAGCATCTACCACTTCTCTGGGCAACCTGGGCCAGTGTCTCACCACACTCATTGTAAACAATTCTTCCTTATATCTAGTATTAATCTCCCCTCTTTTAGTTTAAAACAATCACCCCTTGTCCTGTCACAACAGGCCCTGCTAAAAAGACTGTCCCCATGTTTCTGATAGGCCCCTTTTAAGTACTGGAAGGCCCCAGTAAGGTCTCCCTGGAGCCTTCTCTTCTCCAGGCTAAAAACTCCAACTCTCTCAGGCCATCCTCATAGCAGAGGTGCTCCAAGCCTCTGAATATTTTTGTGGCCTCCTCTGGACATGGTTTAACAGATCGCTATCCTTCTTGTGCTGAGGACTCCAGAGCTGGACACAGCACCTCAGGTGAGGTCCCACCAGAGCAGAGTAGATGGGCAGGATCATCTCCCTCAACCTGCTGGCCATGCTGCTTTTGATGCAGTCCAGGATACGGTTGGCTTTCTGGGCTGTGAGCACACATTGTCAGCTCATGTCCCGCCTTTCATCCACCGGTCCTTCTCCATGGGGCTACTCTCAATCCCATCACTCCCTAGCCTGTATTGATACCAAGTATTGACCTGACTCAGTTGCAGGCCTTGCACTTGGCCTTATTGAACCACATGAGGTTTACACAAGCCACTCCTTCAGCTTGTTCAGGTCCCTCTGGATGGCATCCCGTCCCTCTGACGTGTCAACTGCACCACTCAGCTTGGTGTCATCTGCAAAGTTGCTGAGGGTGCACTTCATCCCACTGTCTCTGTCATTGCTGAAGGTATTAAACAGCACTTGTCTCAGTATGGACCCCTGAGGGACACCACTTGTCACCAATCTCCACCTGACATCAAGCCATTGACCACTACCCTCTGGATGTGACCATCTAACGAATTCATTGTCCACTGAACAGTCCACCCATCGAATCCATATCTCTCCAATTTAGAGAGATGGATGTTGTGTGGAACGGTGTCAAAGGCTTTACAGAAGTCCAGAGAGATGACATCCATAGCTCTCCCCTGCCCACTGATGTGGTCACTCCATCATAGAAGGCCCCTAGGTTTGTCAGGCAGGACTTGTCCTTGGTGAAGTCATGCTGGCTGTCTCGAATCACCTCCCTGTTCTTCATGTGCCTTAGCAGAGCTTCTAGGAGGATCTGTTCCCTGATTTTCTCAGGCACAGAGGTGAGGCTGACAGGTGGGTAGTTCCCAGGGTCCTCCTTTCTATCCTTTTTAAAAATGGGTGCAGTGTATCCCTTTTTCACTCACCAGGGACTTCACCTGACTGCCAGGACTTTTCAAATATCGTGGAGAATGGCAACTACATCAGCCAGTTCCCAAGTGCATGCTTTGGACACATCTGTCCAAGCTTTCAGCTTAAATTGAGGCACATCCTCACCAGTTCTTTTCTCTGTGAAATGTAAACAGTAGTTGGTTGGTTTCCAAAACAGCAAAAATGTGAAAAGCTACTGCACAAGTGTGGAAGGCAGTCCCTTAGAGGTTTTTTCTTGAAGTCTTGGCAGATCCTGGTGTTGATAAATCTTTTCCAGCTTTCTTTCGATGTTTTTGCAAGCTGGATTTGCTGCTGTGCTAAATTTGGTTAGCATGGAGAGGCTATATGAGATCAAAGGCCCTGAGCCCAGGTAACTGATTAACCGTGTGGTTCAGAGAAGGTTGGATGACGCTGATCTACCTCTGACCTTTTACTGACTGCTTTTAACAGTGGGTAACACCCACAGTTTGTGTTGTGAAACAGCACCTTTTTTTTGGCAAACAGAGGGAGGATGGAGTTGCTGTAATTTGTGGTATCTGACTTCCCGCTCTTCAGGTGACTGGAAGGGCACAGCCACTCTTCAGGAGTGACAGAGAAGGTGGCCCAGAGTTGAATGTCTGTGAAGAGGTTACTTTGTGTGACTAATGTGTGCTTTTTAATTCAGATTCAGGATGCAGACATGCTCCAAGTGTTCTGTACAGTTAATTCAATGAATTTAAAAGGAGATTGGAGAGGTAACAATGCTTCTTCCTACTAATTTGCACTTTCAAGGTACTGTCTCCTTGTACTTTACACGTAACTGCAGTACTTTTAAACCGCATTGATTAAGGTTCTACTGTTAAGTAAAGCCTTTTAAGATTTTCATTGATATCAAAAAGCCTTTATGGGGCCCTACTAAAGGAGGCAAAAAGCCACAATGAACTTTTAACTGAAGAGAAACTGTCTTGCTAAGATTTGTCAAGATAATAAACTTGGGCTGGTTTTGTGATTTAATTCCTTGCATGATCAAAATGCAGCAGTACTCTGTAATGAGACCATACAATGCTTATTTTTCAATAAACTCTCTTTTCTGTTAGCAACTCAGTTTTAATCCTGGGTGGTGGAGAACAGGCCGTGCAACAGGATGTTTTTGAGGTGCTCAGAAATGGAGAAATTTCAATAGACTCCAGCAGAACTGGAGCACAATGGATGTAAGGGAGGTAGCGTGGCTGGGAACGACAGTAGCTTTATAGGGCATTGTTGTCTTACCATGCTTCTCTTCTTCAACATGCTGTAACTTGGGAGAAGCAGGAGAGCTTGGAAAATGTGTTTGCTGATTTCCAGTTGAGCTAGTAATATGTGTTGCTGTGAAAAGAAACAAACAGGCTTTGTATAGCTTGAAATGAAATAAGTATTCTCTGTGAAATAAAGGACTTCTAGCTGTCTGACAGGCCCCTTGGAAGGAACACATGGTCTTGTTCTTCTCAGGGACCTCTAGTATGCTCTCTGCTCGCACAGTGCATATGAGTTGTATACACTGATGCCCCAGGCTGAAGTCCTGTCCAGATCATCAGTGTTCAGGTGATTTCTGGATGAATTATTTGTTCTATAGTTGCAAAGTCTTTATGTTTTTGGGTGGTTCAGGGATGTCCTGCTTTCAGCACCTCTCAGAACTTGTTTCTGGAGGGCCCTAAGCAATGTATTGTCTGTGCTAAGATAGAAGCAGGTCATGAATCTTTTAACTTGCCAAAGTGCGAGACAAGGTCTCTAACATGGATAGAAATAGCATCAAGACAACTATGACTATCTAGAAAATATGCAATATGGTGACTCTTGGAGTAGATGAACACGAAGAGGCAGCAGCTGGTAGTGTGTCCAATGCTAAATGAGGCGACAGCCTGGCTGCTGTGACCCTGATGTAGGTTGCTTGCATAAACAGAATGGCAATCCAGGACAACATGAAAAGCTGTGTGAGAAGGGAACTGGAAGACTTCCAAACTATTTTGGTTCACAGGTGTGAGCAGGATAAATATTATTGTGATGTAACTTGGTCAACATCAAATTGCTTCTGATGGGGAGAAAAGGAATAACATGAGGTTAACTCAGCAGTTACTTTAATACAAGAAATTATGCTCTGTAAACTTTTTTTTCTTTAAATGAAAATACATCTGGTTATATACTGATATTACTTACTTACTTTGAAAGGCCTCAAGTGTTTTCAGGACTTTGTGCCATATTCATTGCTCTTCAGATTAGAGACTCTATTTTCAGCACACCAGTTGCTGATGGTACGTTGTGCCAGTACATTGTCAGCATTCAGAAAAATAGTAATAATAAGCAGAACTGTGTATCTCCTTACAGACATGAATAGGAGACTCTCTAAGCATACCCAGAAGGTTTAGACGGAAATTATTTTGATTGAATTGTCTGTAATTTGTAGAAAATGAAAGTGCTTAGCAATGTCCCAGGACTGCTGCAGGCATGGGAAGTGCTGCAGATGCATGGACGACTAAGTAGACTTTTACTTAGACTGAGATAACTCTTAGCTGTGTCCCAGGATTATGAAGCCCTACAGCTGGAGTTATTATGATTAGATGAGATGTAAATCTCAAATCCCGACCATTTGTAGCTGGTAGAATTTAATAGCTTCTTTAGTTCAGAGCCAACTTCACAACCCTAATAACTTGCTTGAATCTGAATATCAGTCATAATAATTCCTTATCATTATTTGGCTAAAGAATTTTTATATTCTGATCTATGCCAGCCTCCTGTTTGTGCACGCTGTTAAATACGTGCATTGTTCATTCTGTTCAAAAGTAAATGGTTCATTTCTGAAGTTTTTCCTGTAGGAGATAGATGTTTGGATTTGTACCCATCATGTTTAAAACTCTTTGAGATAAGAGGGTCTGCCCATTTCACTGTGCGTCCTCCTACACCTGGAGAGGGAGTGATAGGCTGATGAATCAGAAACACATGAGAAATGGTCATACAAGGTGAAACTGAACTGGCACCAAGGGAAAAAATATAATGACTTGGCTGGGACGATGGTGTGTACCTTTTCTAGATCCAACAAAGGGCCAGGAAACTCCAAACCCATCTCTGGCCTGCCTGTCTGGTGGTACCTCCTTCTAATATGAGGCTGTTCCTAAACAGAGTAGTCCCCCATGAGGTCACTTGCTGTATATCAGGGTGAGGAGAGACTATGATAAATTGCTGCTGCTGCTGCTCTATATACTTTTCTCTTCATCCTGGGCTTATGACAACTGGCTTTACAGCAAAACTGAAATACTAAATGATCAGACTCTAACGTTCACATGGACATGATTTGTTTCTGTGAGTTCAGTCTTCTATTTAGAGAAAGATATTGCTACCCTCCCTTACGCACTGACACAGTTGCCAAAATAACCCCTCTTACTAACTGGCAGCTTTAAAAGCCAGCCTGCAGCTGACTTTGAAACAGAAGGTCAGCAAACGGAGCAACAGACTTCAATTCGGAGCTTTAATGGGAGCCATTGACCACAGCTAAAGGCCCTGACTGGAGTGTCTAGAGTGTGCTTTGCACAGGCCAAAAAGTCACTTTCATACTCTTTCAACCTTTTTTATAAACCTATATATTTTTCACTCTGTGGATTTCAAGATGAATGTGCAGCCGTGTGCTAGATGTGGCTATGGGGTTTACCCTGCTGAGAAGATTAACTGTATAGATCAGGTCAGTTCTCTTTCTTTATTATTTTGGACTATAATAAATGTACGGATTGGCACTTTTAACACAGTCTCTTGGTTCCAAAAATTCTTTGCTCATAACTGGGTTCGGAACTGAAATGAGTTAATAATGGGCCTATATTAGAAGAAGAATTCTTCAAATTCATGAAATGAATGTTAAGGATCAATACTGAGATTTAAAACTCAACAGAATAATAATGAAATATAAACCATGTCCGTTTGGTTTGTGATTTTTGGTATTTCCAGACATGGCATAAAGCCTGTTTTCACTGCGAAGTATGCAAGATGATGTTAACAGTAAACAACTTTGTCAGCCATGAGAAAAAACCTTACTGTCAAGCGTAAGTGTGTTTCCTTTAATTTTTTTTTAAAGCAAAGATTTAAAATGCCTCATCATTTTAATGCGATAGAAGATCACCATTCGGACTTAGCCTGGTCCCATGTGTGATGTATTGAAATTATGTATATGAAATTATGTTAGTGCCTTTGTGCATATCATTGGGTTTATGTGAATCACAAATGATGAGAAAGTCTTGATACTATATATAAAGCTTCCTGATTTGTCCAGCTGATACCAAATTAAGTTCCATTTCAGTATTGTGGGAAGAAGATAAACCCAACCATAAAATTCAGTGTGTTCCAAATCAGCTGTTAAGAGTTAACAAGGTTGAGTCAATCATCAGGAAAATGTATAAAATGCAGATTTTGGAGTTGGTTTGTTCTAGGAAGTTTTTGTTTTATAATGATCAATTCCTGTCAAATTTGTCAGCAGAAAAGGGAGAGATGACAGTTGTTTTTTATTCTATTATTCTCTTTTGTTATTAGAAATGCAGCATTGATATGACGATCATTAAATTTAATTTTGCTCTAGGCACCTACTCCATACAATAATAACTTGAATGTAATCTGAGATCTGAGTGTGAGTGGGGGAAAAGTTATGTATAGAGGGGTGGCGGCTGGTATTGTGTTTTTGAGTGCTCAAAGAGAACCTTTCTGGTGGGCTGTCTGGTATGTTCCTAGTACCCATTTATACTTTCCCTTTTTAGGCACAATCCAAAAAACAATGCGTTCACAGGCATATTTGAGACACCAATAAATATGAATGCAAAAAAACTGTCGGAAATGGTAAGCGAGGTAAGAAGCTTGAGGGCCAAAAGTATTTAGCTTTGGTTTGCATTTTGATATCATATTTGTGTCTCGTTTTAGAAATGTAAATATGTATTCTTTACTTAGCCTCCTGTGTTATTTAAGAGCAGTAAGATCTCAGCCCAGGTGTGAGTCATAATTTTTAAACTGCATTCATTCCTGAGAAAAAAAAGGGTTAGATCTGAATTTGCTTCTACGTTCAGAAAGAAAAATGGATAGAAGTTTCTCACCTGCTGTATCTGATAATCTACATGGAAGCATTGTTCACGTAAACTGCCCAGAGCTACGTAAACCTAGTAACTAGATCAGGGGGGTTTACACGGCCACTGGAAACAAGAATGACCTACTTACTTCATGATCTCTTCTGAAACTGATGCTAAAAGGCATGAAACAAAAAATAAATTCTCTCTCAGTGGGACATAGGCAAAAGTTCTCATAAATGCTTTGTCAGGTATTTCTGGCAAACCTGAGATGAGAAGACAGGAAGTCTAGGGAGCTTTGCATGGCTTTACTGAAAATGTTTTGCTAATGTGTTCAGGATGGACCAGCTTTCCACGCCCTCTTAACTGCCTCAACTCTCTAAATGCTGCTGTACCCTGGCACACCTCTAGGGGAGCTCAGAGCCTTGTTTCTTTTCAAACGCCGTTCATTTCTGCTTGCATAGTTTTCCTCCAGATACATGTGTTTCAAACGTGCATTTCTAAGAATTTCATTAAATGAGAAATACAGGGACAGCCAATAATTGATAGCTATCTCACTTACATTTGTAATACTTGACTGTCATGTCTTTTTATACTCTTAAATAGTACTACTCATTGCATGACTATATTTAGGAGGCAAACCAATGTGTTTTGATGTGATTAGTCATCACTAAAGAAGGAAGTTGTATTACATAGATTATAGCATGCTAAATTAATTCTGATGTTCTGTATTAGCTGTACAAAGTTGATGTACATCAATAGCCTTTATTAGATGCTGCATCTCTTGTCATTCTTGTACAGTATTCTTATGCATCAGTTTTTGCAATATCATGGGCAATAACTATTTCAGCAGTGGCTGTCTCACTTACTTTAAACTGCATGTGACAGATCTTGTCAGGAATGAGTTTGGGATTACTGCAGGTTCTATTTCTGGTTTTAGGCAGTGATATGAGACTCTGATACTTCCAGTGCATGTGAATATAAACACCAGACAAATTATAGCTCGAAGATCATTTTTCCTTGTTTTTTACACCTAAAACACCTTCTGTCCTTTTCAATCACATAATGAGGTTCTGCTCCAGAGAGAAAATTGCGAAGGGTAGTAAAGAAGCTGATTCTGCAGTACTTACTTAAAGGGAGTACTTCTGTAGAAATTTTGAGAGCTTGAAAACTTTTTCATTGGCAAATGTATAAAATAATGCTAACTTGGGAAAAGCTTTCAATTGCTACTGTAGATTGTGGGGTTTTTTAAGGTAAGATTATTTCTTATACAGAAAATGTAATATGTTTCTTCAGTTCTAATATGATGTTCTCACATAAGTCTTATGTTGAGACACTGACTTGGATACAGAGATAAAAATTCAGCTCACTCCCTTTACACAGGATTTCTATGTAAGCAGACAAATCATTCATCTCTCTGTACCTCTGTACTTAATTTATAAAATGGGAATAATGGTGCATATGCTTAGTGATTTTTCTATCCAGTCAGTTTAGATTTTGCACTCTTCAGGACAGGGACTGTTATTTGTTGCATCTGTAGAGTGAGTTGTGTAATAGAGCTGTGACTTCAGCTGGATTTCTGTATGATATCCCGATAAAAGTAAAAGAAGGAAAATGATGACCCAGGACTAAATGTAGGAGTCATTTACCTTTACACAGTCATAACACTTCATGGACGTTGTGCAGGGAAATAGAATAGTAGCATATTGCCCACCAGGTACCAGGTCTTTCATCTAATGCTTCATCAATATGTTCTGCTTAAAATTTCTTAGGAATTTCAATCCTCATAATTATTTTCCCCCAAAGGGTTATCTAAAGACCAAATCCTTTTCAGAATTCCATGCCAGATTTCAGGAGTAATATGCTGCTCCTTTACATATGTGCAGCTCCAGTAGTAGCAGAAATCTTAGGTAGAAGCTGGGTGTGGATTAGAGAGTAGAATTTTGACCTGAGGGCTAAGTGCAATCTCTTTTCCCTGAAATCTCCTTTGCCAAGAATTTTTGGCATGGACGAAGTACTTAGGTAGTCTTTGCATGGCATAGAGTTGCAGCCTATGTGGCCTTTTTGTACGTAAACAGGGTGGAAGTGGTGTTGATTTAAAGAGGGAGAAGGAGGACAAGATGGAGAGTTTTGCAAGCTCTAAGGAGGTGGTTGTTATTTTCGTCTAGGCTGTGGAGATATGTTGGATCAGGTGTGCTTGTCATAGTCCCTTGGTTTCTTCAATCATATCATATATAAATGTGCCTTCTGGGTGAAATAACTAGCTGACACTGGAAACTAGGCTGGTCTGTAGCAGTTGGAGATCTAATACTCAGACACAGGCAAACATTATGATTAGAGAAATCATCTTAAACTGAGTTGTGTTGATGCTGCCACCCAGAAAATTAGTTCTGTGCTGTCCTATTGTTCCTCTGCTGCTCTTTCATTGGTGTTGGTGATTTCTGCAGTGAGACAGATGAAGGAACTGACATAGCTGAAAGCTAACACAGCAAAAGCCTACATACTAGTTCCCTGATCTGATTTGCCACACAGCTGCCTGTTTGATGGTGTCAGTGTGTGAAAGACAACAAGAAGGGTTGCCTAGTAGGGCTGGAGGTATTTTTGGAAGTAGCCTTCCTTTAGGCTGGTTTAAGGTGTAGCCAACATAGCAGGCACTGAAGTGGATTTATTGTGGTGGGAATTGCACTGATTTTGTTGTTTTGTCTTGCATTCATCTCCTTTTGTTGCTGCAGTTCATGCAGACTCCATATCATGGTGAACCAAGAGACTGTTGACCTTATTTGTCTCTCTTGTTCTCCTAAAAGGGGAGTCTGTTAGTCCACACTAACAAACTACTACTACAAGTATTTTTTTCTTTTTTTTTTTAGATAAAATATCGAGAAAAGGGTGAACAATTTGAATCAGTCTTTCAATGGGATGTAAGGTCCAGAGAAATTGAAGCTGCCTATAAAGCCCAACAACTGGCCACCCAGGTAAGAAATATCCCTCAAGTCTCCAAGCCACTAGCCTGCAGGAGACCAAGGACTGACCTTGGCAGTCCTGGTGGCTAGGGTTTTACTCACAGCATTTCAATGCTAAAAAAGCCATTGCTTCTCTTTTGGCTAAACTTTTCAAGGCATCATAGCTTGATTATAGCTTAGAGTGCAAGAATCAGAAAAGTGTATCTGTCCAGGTAGCTGTTTGGACTGCTGCATGTACAGCCATACTCAATGTGTCTTCTTTCTACTGGCACTGAAGCTTCACAATAAGTGATCTGATTCCTGGAGGCAGTTATCTGAGTCTCACTCCAGGATACTACATCCTGACTTCTTGATGTCAGTTCTTGTGATACGAGTTCTGCCCTGGCATTCTGAAGGTGTGTTGAGTGTAGACATTGTGCTGTAGGTCTGCAGACAGTAAATTTCACTTCCACAGTATTGTGTTCCTTTCCTTTTTTTTCCTGTCAGGTCAGCTGTTTGTGTATTAAAACAAGGATGAAGATTGGTAATTATTTACTTTTTGTTTTGTAGAATACTTACTATGCTGCTTATGAGGAAGGAAAATCATGGTACTCGGGAACCATCCCAGATCCTGAGATGGTCAAGATAACACAGGCACAGAAGACTCAGGGTGATGTAAGTGGGCTGATGTGTGCAATAGCTTTATTTTCATATGATATCATAGTCTGAAAACTTCACAGTGCATCAAAGTCAACCTTTGCTAAGATGTTACCAAAAGAAAGTCTGACATATTTTCTTCTGTCAATAGCAATATTTAACCATGTAAGTGATTAAAGTCACATAACAGTGCTATCGCCCATCCTGGAAATCACACACTTACATATTTATGTAGTTGAGAAGCACTTCAAGTACTGACCAATGATATCTGAGGTGACCTGATCTAGCAGGCAGTCATTTTCCTCAGCAGGTAAGAACTCATGATGGAAAATGTGTCTTATTTTCCATAGAACAGACCTTTTGTTGACTGTATTTCCATGACTGATGAAAATCACTTCTGAATTATGACTGTCTCTGCCCATACAATGGGTTAGTGACTCATTCAACATAGCCAATTAACAGTGCATAATTTATATGAATGGGGAATGTTTTCTGTTGTATGTAGGAAATATTTCTACCTAACAAACTTGTAAGGTGTAAATTCTTTAATTTGTTTGCTTTAAAATAACATGATACATACCTTCAGCAAGCAAGGTGCTAAAAGAGGAATCACATTAAACTACAGTGGGTTATTCTGTAACAACAAACCAAAAAATGTTCATTTTCTAGTTTCAGTATACAGAAGAATATGAGCCACGGAGAGGCAAAGGCAGCTTTCCCGCTATGATCACTCCAGGTTATCAGGTTGCTAAGAGAGCTGCCCAACTAAGCAGTAATGTAAGTCACAGTTTTTTTAATTGTATGTTAGACTTCTGAGTTTGGAGAATCCTGTGTTTAGGTTGTTCATTTTAGACAGTAAGCTCTATGATGAATATTTGTTGTACAGTTAATTCTACAAAGTGAGAAAACTTTAACATGATGCAGGGAACAGGGTTAACAAACTACTTGGCTTGGGAAGACAATCATATAAGATAAATGACGATATGTATATTTTCTGAAAGAGGTAGCAACTATCACTGTAATTTATCAAAACCTAAAAAAGATTGTGAATCACTCAAAAATGTTTATTTGATTACCTTCATTTTCACTTTATGGTATTATTAATCTATTTATTTACATCTCACAGGTTATGCTTTCTTTATTATATGAAATGAATTTTTATTTATTTTTGTATTATTTGAAATTTACACAAACAGCTGGATATCTGTAATATTGAATTTGATTCATATACAAGCTACTTTAAATGTATGCACAGAAAATTGCTTATTTATAAAAACAACAATTCAACTGAAAAAGATCAAGTAACAATAAATCCTGTAGAAATGATTTTAAAGTATTGCATTGTTTTCTGCAAACACTGTCTGCATTGTAATTGCAGTATGGTCTTAGTTGAGCCATTAATAACTCTTCTCATGATACTTTAATCAAATGTGTGGCTCACATAAATCTAGGAACATTTGAAAGTTTGAATATCTGGGTGCATTTCTGTCTGCTTCTGGCATTCACTTTAAGGAAGTTGGACCTTAAATATACTGTTAGCCTGACTGTGCAGTGGGGGGTGTCATGACTGCTGTTGCTCATCTTCTCTTGAAGCCTTCTGATAGAAAATGCTTATTTGCTGCTTATTGTTCGTAATGTGTATTTTATATGTTTTCTCCCTCAGGTAGAGTATAAGCGGGGGCATGAAGAGAGAGTTTCAAAGTTCACCTCTGTTGTAGACACTCCAGATATACTTCATGCAAAGGTTGGAGCACAGCTTTCAAGTGATGTAAGTGAAACAAAATAGGTTGACCTGGTTTTGACACTGCAAGTAGCTTTTTGGACATTTATAAGTAACTTAAAAATATGAACATAAAAAAAAGTAAAAAATTTAGTATTTTAAAGGCAGACTCATTTTACAATTAAATATTTAATACTTCAAGGAATAAAGACCATATTCAGTTCTAGGCCATTTTAGGGACTATCTGGCTGTCAGAGTTGAAGGCAGAGAACTAGTCTGTTCTATACCCAGCAACTGGGTGCCATGCAAAGTAAAGAAGGAAGTTGTCTGACTCTAATTTAAATAGAGTAGGCATCTTGCAGGTAACTTTAGTATTTTCTTTAAACAACTGCGGTCCATCCTATACCCTGAACGAGACACAGAGGTCCTGCAGAAAATACGTGATCGTGTAGTTAAAGACTACATTGTAAAGATTCAGACTTCATGGTTCATCTTCCTTTTGGCAGATGACAGCCATCTAATGCCTGACTTCGCAACTTTAAGAACTGATTATGTGTGCAGTCAAGATACATTTGATCTAATTGCTTCTGAACTGTCTTGGATTTTTACAGCTGAAATACACAGAAGACTTTGAAGAACAGAAAGGGAAAGGCAGCTTTCCTGCTATGATCACTCCAGCTTATCAAATAGCCAAGAGAGCGAATGAATTAGCCAGTGATGTAAGTGTCCAAAACAGTCCTTTTTTTGGGAAGAAAAGAATAACTTGTCACACAAATTTTGGATTAAAATGTTTACCAGCAGAAATTCCATGAGCATTGTGAAGCAGTGTGCTTCATAGACACATTTGTCAAATGATTGTCTTTTCCAGGGTCAAAGTCGAGTTTATGCACAAAGAGGAATCTAGGCATTTTATTTGTGGGTCAGCTGGAGGTCTTTGATTTCATTCTACCCCACTTAGTATGAGTTAGAGGGGCAGAAGTGAAGCTCTGATTTACACAGCCACAATATTTCTGGGTGAGCTTGTATCAGGGGAGGTCTGTGTTTGCAGACCTCTGCTTTGCCATGACTTTACGTGTTCCCAGTGGGTCCTTACAGTTCATTCTCCTATTCCTTCTTTTGTCCTGTTGCAGGAAGCAGCTTTTATCAACAAAAGAAACTAGCTTCTTGAATATCAGTCATATATATAAAGTATATACACACACCTCTCTTTCACGGGCACCCCCTTGCCGTGGGGAGAGAGCTTGCGTGCCCTTGTGAAGTTGAGAGCTATGCTGGTGGTGGCATATGCCTCCGGTAGGGTCTCCCAAGCCTGACAGGTCTCAACTGAAGGGTCAGACAAAGTGTGTCCAGGGGCAGGATGGGCTCACTAGCCTTCGGGCAACCATCCTAGGAGAAGGACAACTCTAATGGCAAACCCGGGCAGATGGAGCTCGTTTAGCCCTGTAAGGCCATCCATCTAAGAGAAGGATACTCTAACCAAACCTACGACCTGAGGACTTCGCTGTCACCGTCCAAGCTCTCTCGGCCCTGGCAGATGAACCTCAGGTGTAAAGGGTGGGGCCAGTCTCGCGCACGCTGCGCCTCACCTAAAAAATCCACTGCGCAGGCTTGAAGGGTGTACTCACGTTTGCAAAGCCCTGTAGCGACAGGCAAGGGATGAAACGGCAATACCACCCAAGGAGACCCTCCGGTGTGCTCTTTGCAACCGGTCTTGCCTATCCCGCATTGGCCTTTTCAGCCATCAGCGCGCTTGCAATAAGCGTGGGCAAAGCCCTTCCCAAATCTTCGTCCGTGAAGCCAAGCCATGATGATGATGATGATGATACACACACCTACACACACACAAACACATGCATACATTTGACATTAGTATAGATTTATAAAATGTAGCTTTCTATTCCACTTGTTTTACTCTCCTTGTTTGTTTTTTTTTAAAAAAAAAAACCCCTTGGTGTACTGATCTTTATTGGCTTAGTTTTCCTCTCCAAACATAACAAAACTGCATTCCGTATTCTTTAAAAAACATTGTGAAAGGACATTAGTATTACTTCAAAATGTACAGTTAATCGTGTTTTGTCATTGGAAACTGAAAGGAAAGCTCGTTTTGCTGGAAAAGATAACATATTGTGCTAACTTAATGGACGTGAATTTAAAACATTATTAAGAGTGATTGAGGAAAATAAGAAGAGATCTGTAATTTTGAAGACAAAATGAAAAGACTCCAAAACATTTAAATGTATTTGTTTGCCTTTTTTCTGTGGAAAACCATTTGTGTCAGGAAACACACTTGGTGATTAAAGGGCAACATCAGGTTGCAGGCATTATTTTGACTTGAGCAAAGGTAGTGCAAATCTTGGTCTAAACTTGATGGTTGATTGCCTAAAATTCCCTTGATCATTGGGAAGATCAGCATCTTTCAGAAATAAGCCCATTTATTAATGGCGTTCAGATGACGTTGTGATAAAAAAAATATGCTGTGTGGTAACCATGAATTTACATGACAATCATTCAATTTTTTTAACTGCTGGAGCATCAGGGATTATCAACTGACAAGAAGGTGGTACTGAACATGCTGAACTAATGGTCTGGGTTGAAATGGCAAGTCCCATGTTCCTAGTGCATTATTAAAAAGTACACCACTATTTTTGTTTTTGTAGCTTCAAGTGACATATTTGACTTCTGTGGATTGGTGGCAATGGGAATTCTGACAATCCTTTATTGTCAGCATGTGCATGTTGTTGATTATTGTTTATTATGCAACATCTGTGTACCAGACTAAATTCATCTGGATAAGTCTTTTAATTTTCTTTTTTCCTGTTAGGTAAAGTATCATCAAAGATATGAAAAAGAGATCAAGGGAAAAGCCAGCCATACAGCTGGAACAGATGTTACTTTTGCAAGAGAAAATGTAGATCAATATGGCCAGGTATGCAACATCTGAGAGATACCCATGCTGATGTTGATCGTTGCTATGGCTGATGGCTCAGGACTTGAGAAACTGCAGTGAGATCTATTTTAACTTTGCTTTCCTGTATGAGAAAGCGAGATCTCAAAGGAAGACATGGTGTGCCACAGCTCCATGCTCTGAATGTGTAATGTGTTTGACACTGGCACATACAAGATGAGACTACAAGGTGCATGCACTGTCACTGCATGATTGTTATGGTAGGGTCATTCCAAAAGGTAAGACTTACCTTGGCAAATTTTATCTGTGTACATGTATGCACTATACATTTCTCTTGAGGTGGTGTTATATAATCACTCTGAAATGTGTGGACACTTTCCCGTTCCCTGAGAAAGAAGATGTAAATTCAGTTAGGAGAAAAAGTGAAAGCGCTCTGAAATGGTAAAAAGTTAGTAGATAGTTTCCCTGCCAGTATTTTCAGAAATCTTAGAAGCTTTGCAGCTCTGAATATGTGCAAGTGGCACTGAAGAACATACATGATCTCTTAGATTGCAGGTCTTCTGCAGAGGTGGTATTGTAAGTTATAGTGCTTCACTTGCAGAACCAAATAGACTTTAGTTCTGTGTTGATCTGTGGCATTCCTTTTGCTTTTATTTGAGTCTTAAGGGAATGCAATTATTTTTGTGGTCTCCCAAAATGCATCTGAAGCTGTATTCCAATTAAGTTAGGGAAATAGTACAGCTAAATAGAACTGAATACAGCTAAAGGGAATTTCAAGGAAATTGAATAGTGGTTTTGTATAATCAAAACTGTATGGTTAGTCTTCGTTTTTTTGTCCTGGCTACTCATGGGACCCATATACTTTGGAGAAATGAAGGAACAGGGAATATATTGTCCTAAGACATTTGGGAGTTTCGTGTTGCTTTACCTCTTCTGTCCAAATCTACATCTTGTAATATGTGAAAAGCAAATCATCCTTCAAGAAGATGAGTTTAGGCATTGAAGCCTTCAATTAGATTCTGTCTTTTGAACTACTACAAGTTTTAGTAAGAATAAACAAGTAAAATGAATTTGAAAAAGCACTGATTGCATTTTCAAGCATTGGAATGCTGCTATCTTTAGAATTAATTTAAGTTTTTTTTCTTTGAAAGTATCTTTGAAACTTCAGTCACAGACTTCAAATTTAATTCGAGTTTTAGTCTTTATAGATTGGATTCTGATATTTTTATTCAAATAAAATAGAGCCCCTGAAATTAATGGATCTTTCTGAGCTAAGTGTGACTTAACATGGGTGATTAGATTTCTAACTGTTGAGATCATGAGGTTACATTATACAGATACATATATAACATGAGACAATGTAAGGAATCTTACTGTAAAATGCCTGTGTGATGAACACCTCTTTTGTTCATGTTTGGAAATCTTAGAAGTGGCTAAAATTAATTATCTGGAACTTTGAAAATACTGTTTTGTAATATGAACAATATTAGAAATTACATAAAAATGTATTGAGAAAGTTGGAAGAAAAAGAAAATGGCAAGTTAGTCTGAAGAACGAAGACTCATGAATGGTATTTTTAAAAAGTAACTCAGCTGATTAGTCAAGGATATCTGTTATTTTCTGTGCCTGTTTATGGAATAATTTAGATGCAGTAACTATAGTTACATTATATTGTTCACAAACTTAATATATGACCTATCTTATCATGTGAAATTGGTGGTGCACCAGATGACCTACAATGGATTGTTTTGCATTGAGAAGCCACAAGAGAGTTACCCCAAATATTTATAATCCTTTCTGTCTGTGCTCTCCATGACATTCTTGACATGCCACATGTTCGTTTTTCACTTAAACTGGCTCTTTACTGCAAATGATTTACAAAATATTGCAGAGAAGACATTATACTGGATCTTACTTGTTGGTATACTTACCATATTCTCCCCAGATCTTACCTTAGAAAACTTTGGGATGGTCATTGTGTATTACCATTTTTATAAAAGCTCCAGTATTTTTTTGTTAAATTATCAAAAGGCTTTTCAAATTGTCAAACGTTTACACATAAACTTATCTATAGATAGATTTCAGAGTATTAATTCCACAGTAATTGATTTTTTAAATCAAGCCAATGGAATTTTGTGATTTTGTTCTTTAAGGAGTTTACCACTTTAATATAATGAATCCCTCTTCAAAATATGTCACTGCACTAGAAGAATATTATTTTTGGTCAGCTATGGTGTGAGAAATGACCATGGAGAGATCAAGAGAATTCTGTCGTGTCACAGAGGAAGGCTGACCCTACACTAAACTTGGAAAGTTTAAGCAAATCTCCTGGCAGCTCAAACCATTAGGTATTTTTATAGTTTTCTAGGGAAACATATATTGACAAAGAGAAAGGCTAGTAGATATCGTCTCTGTAAGAGCTAAGGTGAGGTTAGAAGGACGTTTATCATTGTATGCTTGAGTGCTTGACCACAGCCAATTGCTACCTAAATTTCTCTTGCAATGCAATACAAGTAATCTTACACGCACAGCTAATTTAATGCATGATTTTATTCTTAGAGTTCGTAATTTCATTTTTTTAATAAAGAAAAAAAGAAACAATGATCTTTCCCACTAACAAGGAATATGGGGCTTTGTGAAATCACCCATGGCTCCACTTGCTCATGTATGATGAGTAAACACTCTGAATTTTCTTCAGGATTATATGGATGAGTTTGAAGAACGCAGAGGGAAAGGAAGCTTTCCTGCTATGATCACTCCAGCTTATCAAAATGCCAAGAAAGCAAATGAATTGGCAAGTGATGTAAGTATGAAACCTGAATCAATACAATTCATAAACAATTAAAAACACCAGTTTGTCAGGACCATGCCTGGGAGGAAAATGCTAAAATTACACTTGAGAAGTAAACAACAATGACATTTCACTGCATTGCTGGGAACTGGATGGCTCAGGGGATTAATAATACCCATTAATAGATGAGGACATAGCTCCAACTTGCATGAGGGAGGAGATGGATGTAGCAACTAATGGGGATCCCTACTGTTAGGTTAACCCTCCTGGCAAATCTGCACCTGTATTATTAATGAAACCTTCAACTGCCTTAATCATCCTGTGGACTACTGTGGTATTCCCAGTAGTGAAAAAATGGAGGATGAATGAGCTGAACTGGTTTTGATATTTTGATGTATCACGCCCCTAGCACAAAGCGAGTCATATGGAGGAAAAGAACCCCAGAGTATGACATTGCGACTTCACAAGACTGAGCTTGTTTCTAGGCTGGGGATTTTTAGTTTTGGGTGGTAAGCTAAAGAATCACCAAAAAAGGTGGTGATATATGATTCTCTCATGCAGACCATTGATTAAAGAGCCTCAGTCCTATTTGAGGGCATCTTTTCTAGTAGTGACAAAAAATGGGTCAGTCTGTAGGTCACTACCCTGTGGCTGCTGTGAAGGGTTCCTGCGAGTGACAACCTTTGCAGTGAGGACACCTGTCCCTTATGGGGCTATCTGGCCTTATGAGATCAGTCTCTTTTCTGGGGAGCTAACAGATGGTTGAGTCTTTCAGCTTGTACTAGCCTGGACTAGATACTAGCAGTAAACTAGGGTGAAATGATCAGTCATATTTTGTTACCTGAGCTTATGACAGAGAATATAAAAAACCTTTTACCTTGTGTGACCAATCCCTATTTTGATGACAAACTCAGTGATCCCCTGTTTAAACATGAAATATTTAACTTTTCCAGATTAAGATGGCAGTTTCATAGATTTACAAGGTGCTATGGTCAGTAGTTTCCTTAGTAATTTGTAATACCTAAGCAAGGACAAGGGTTGGTTCATGGCAGTAGCATTTGCACACTAGAGTACTTAACAAGCTGCTTCATAACTTTAAAGCCTGGGAAACTGTGCAGGCTTGGAAAATAAAAAAAACAAGCACTTTGTACTTCAGCACATTTGAAATAATTTCTTATTTTGTACGTTATGAATCTTTTGAAGCAGTAACATAAGATGAAGAGCATAAACATCTCTTCTTGTGCAAGAAATATTGAAATATATTCCCAACAGGGTTTTTGCTGGACAAAGTTTTGCAAAAAGCTGGTTTAAGTATTATCTCTCTTCACTCATCTGAGCCCAATTGAAATCAAAGACCCGATGTCTAAATTAAATTAACAGATCCTTTATTTCAATCTTGATTTGATAGAGAAATATAATTCCCTTAAAAACATTATAAGTGCAAAAAGATACAGCTTTTTAAAAAAGCTGGTGTCTACAAATGGAAAAGTTTGCAGAGCACTTGATGACTATCTGTAATTCTCTGACTAGAAGTCTAAAATTAAACTACAGAGAATTAACTTCAGTAATAGAAGAGCACACAAGCTCCAACCAGTCAGTAGCCAAGAATGTGCTGGTTATCTCTTCAAGCTGTGAACAAACAGTACTGTCAATCTACGTAAAAAATGGATTAGAAAAATTGCTGTTTAGTGAAATGGCTTGTCAGGGATTGCTAATGCTGTAATTTTATATGTGGTTTATTTCAGGAACTAACAACTTGCAGTGTTTCATCTTAGCAAGTTCTATTTGCTTATCACAGCAAGAATAGGAAAATCTTAACCCAACTCACGAAGCTAGTCTGAATAGCAATGGTAAAAAGGTAGACATCTGTTTTATAATTTTCCCTCTTCTTTTCAGATAAAATACAAGAAAGATCTTTCCAAGATGAAAGGTGCAGCTCACTTTCACTCCCTAACGGCTGAAGACAACTTAGTCCTTAAACAAGCCCAAAGTGTTAACAAGCTTGTCAGTGAGGTAAGGGGTTGAATCAATCTGTTATCAAGTTTGAGAGCAGCTCATGCAAATATTTGTGGATAAGAACTATAAATATGAAAAGCTGTTGTTCTTATTACCCTATATGTAACACATGATTTGTGAAGCACAGTAACTGGAGAGAAAGGTGCAAGAACAGATCTTCAAATGCTGTTATCTGGCGTTATCTGTATGAAAGTATGGGAAATTAACCCCAGAAGAGTAATCAGAATTCTGGCCACATGAAGAATAGAAACCTGAAAAAACCTCCTGAATTGTGCTCTTAATGTGCTGTGAAGGTATACTCATAAATGCTTTAGTTTGACTTGAGTATGTACCTTAGAGTGTTTCAAAGAAGATTCTACTGATAATTAAAAAATAAGAGCCAAAATTTGTACCATTCTGTTAATGCAGCTTTCTGTTTTCTGCCATTATGTGAAAGACTCTGAGTTACTGATAATGCAATCTTCTTCTGCTCGGCAAGGGAAGATTGCTAGGGAATTCTCAGTACATTCTGAATTATTAATTTATTTAGTGTCATATCAGCTATAAAGCTATTAATAAACGTGAGTTTCTAGAGCTTCCCCATGGCAGTTTAGAAACTTATACTCTTGAGATGTCAAAGTATAAAACCTTAAATAATGAAAACCCCCTGGAAGTAGGACTGGAAGGGGCCTCCTGGGCCAATGATTCCTGGCTCCTGCTGGTTTGGCACAGTATTGTAATCCCCTTCTAATTTCTAGCCTATATTTATTCCTGTCCACTTTGTTACTCTTGTGTTTTATACCAACATTGCCCTTTAGTTTAAAATGTTCTTCTCCCTGCATGATTACCTTTCTGAGACGTTTACAAATGGGTATAATTTTCTTCTCTCTGCCTTTGTTTTCCTAAACTAAGCAAGCCAAATTCTTCTCATCTCTCACAGCCTTTCACTGCAGCTGTTACAGGCTGAGTGAATGTTCTTTAAACAGAAATGACTGCAAGAGTACATAAGTTCTTGATGAGGTCTTGCTGGAACCTGGTACATAGCACATGCACTTCCCAGTGCCTGCTCAGAAAGACCGCTCTTGCTCATGCCTAGGACTGCATTTGCCTTTTTCATGGCTTGTATTACTTGGCGTCTCACCATCTTTCTGTGATCAGCCTGCATATGAACAGTTTTCTCTTTCATAGCCTTGCCAGGTGATGAGCTCTTACAGCTAAAATTTTTATGTCTACTCCCTATATCCTATAACCTCTACATTGCTGAATTTAGTCCCATTTCTATTACCACTTTTAATATCCCTCCCAACATTCCTACTTCAGAGCAAAGGTACTTAATGAAAATATTAAACCAGTTCTGTATTAATATTACTCTGAAGAATTCTGCTGGTAAACTTCCCACTGTTCAATCCTTCTTTTTGAAAACCACCCATTGCTTTTTCTGCTTTCATTTGCTCCACATTTACCTTAAAATACCTTTGTAGATCCTTGTTTTTGTTAATTTTCCTCATGGCACTGTCTCATACACTTTGCTAAGGTCCAAATAGATGAAACTGATTTCATTTCTTTTCCCTACAAAATGAAAACTGAATGTATGAAAATCATCTTCATATTGATTTTCATGATACACCATCTAATGAAAGACATGTATGAAAATCTCTGAACAGTGGGTCTGGCTAGTAAAAAGTGTGTGGAGGAACTTGACAGAGTAGGTTAAGGTTTTACTATATCTTTCCCATGTGCATTTTTGTCACAAAGGTGGAGTATAAGAAGGATCTTGGAAACAACAAAGGCTACAGCATGAACTACTGTGATACTCCGCACTTCAAGAATGTGAGCAAGATCTCAAAATTCACCAGTGATGTAAGTTTTCAGTGCCTTGTGTGTGGCTTGCTTGACCTGGTAGCTGCTGGAATTGCAAGTCATCTGAGTGTGTGTTTCATCTGTCCTGATGGATAACTGTGGCTCATTTTATAGAGGATTATGAGAAGAACTATTATGATACATGGAAGAGAGGTTACTTACAATGAACTGCTAATCTAGACAAGTAGCTATCAGTTGTTACTGCTACCTATCACAATTATTACTTGCTTCATTGTGTACATCCATTTCCTGACTGGAACGGGAGGAAGAAGATACTTTACCAGAGTTAATGTCAGACAGGAGCATGTTCACCATGTGAAAGTAATCAATGTTAACAATTATACTGCTTGTATCACATTATACTAAGTAAAATTTTGCTGTATACTGCTTGCTATCATTCCCTGAAATCCAGGAGGAGTAAATCTTTTGCTATACAGATAAGATGGTCGAGTGGTTTATTTATCTTGTTGCTGAATTCCCTACTCTGGGCTTGGTGAAAGCTGCACCAAAAGAGTCCATTTTTGGTTGATGATTATGTGTTCATTTGCTAATGCACAAATAATGCTTCCCTGCAACTTTGTTCTAATATTTATTTTCAATGAAATAATATGCAGCAATAGAATGCAGAGGTATCTCCTTTATGTGGCATCCAGGTGATCTGAAGAATATAGAAAAGACAACTTGTAAAATAGAAAACTCACAGAGGGTTTTAGTTTTTATTTTTTAAAGTACCAAGGTTGTCATGGACTTATGAGTTTCTGTAGTGGTGCCACACTAGCAGACCACAACTCTAATAATTTGTTTCCCTGCTGTAACCTATGGAAACTCATAGAAAAACTAAATATAGTTTTTCAGAGTATTTTTGCTTTTTCTGTACAGCTCAAATACAAAGAAACCTACCAGAACCACTTGAAAGGTCATTATGCAGGTATCGGCATGGACAAGCGAATGCTACATGCCATGAAAGTTGGCAGCTTGGCAAGCAATGTAAGTCTTATTTAATCACACTTGTATGGTTGTTGCTTTCATGTCTTTAATTTTTCCAGAATTAAGTTGATAGAAGACTTTAGATCATACTGTACTGGGGATCTGAAAGATAAATGTGTTGAGAAGAGGGGAAATTGTGGAAAACCTTTTATACTGATTTATAGCTCACTGTGTGGAAGAAGTTAAAACAAACAAATTTGGTGATCTGGCAACATATCGAGCTCCTTCAGTTTTCTTTGACATCAATAGGATGCTGAAGGTTGCTTGCCACCACCTCTGGGGTCAGACCTTTGCTGAAAAAACAGTCTTTAATGAAGATATCTGGATTCCAATTTAATTTACTGGGCTAGTCAAGAATCTATTTCGTTATATACCATTCCTTCAAGTACATTATTTACAAATCTGTAAGAAGCTTGAGAACTAAGCAGAAAGATAAAAGAGATATGTCATAGGTGGAAGTTAAGTTAATGCTCCCACTGTTGGCATTGGATTAATTGAGAAGCTGAAAAAGAATCAATTAGTGGCTAAACTATGCAAATAATTTCATTTTCTTTGTCACTCATGACATTGAATTTACTTTGTTTCCTGAATTTAATATTAATATTATTGTTTCTACTTTCCTTTTGACTGATAATTATTCAAACAAATGACAGCTTTAAAAAAAAAAGATTATTTTTTTTTTGTTCTCCCTGTGTTTCAGATAGCCTATAAATCTGATTACAAGCATGATGGTGTTGACTACAATTACCCAGCTACTCTCACTCCTTCATATCAGACAACAAGGAAGTTGGTCCCTTTGAAAGATGTAAATAATTTTATGGTTTTTTCCTTCCTATGACTTGCATGGCTCATCATCTCTCTGTAGGAGAGATTGTGATAGGTTGCATATGTCAAATGATGATTTAATCATGGGAGCAAAGAGCTAGTGATAACAGAGCTAAAGCAAATAAACGCAGGAAGTCAAGAGGTCTCAGAGGAATAGGAAGTGCTGCCACCTCCTCTCTTTGGCCTCAGTTCAGCACTGATTGCACAGTGATGTGAAATGAGAGTTCTGCCCTACCCCTAGTCTGCATTGCAAAATGTCTCACTATCCTGGGCAGCTTCGACAGCAGCATCAAGCACTGAAAGGACAGGGAGACTTAAACAAGCTTCTCATTCTTTGTGAATTCCCTGAATATATGTGTTCTTCTTTGAAGGGGAACTAATTGGTCACATAACCTTCCTTATGAGATTGTGGTCTGTGCAAGAGAGGTGCCCTCTGTGCTTGGGGTTGAGTTACTGATGGAACAATGTGAAGAAATTTGTGTACTGTTGTGGATTTATGTGTTCTACAGATAAATGGAGGACAACAGACTGCAGAGAATACCATACCTTCAGCCCTCACAAGCGTTGAAGGCTTGATTGACCTCATCTAACATTGAACTTAACCCATGCCTCAGAAGCACAATCACCAGGCATTACTTATAAAATCAAAAGGAAGGGAGCAGCACCTCTGCAGGGCATTTCTGACTACCTAAGATGCATATAACCCATCTTTCCACTGAAATCACAAGAAACCAGGGGCGAGATACCTTAGAGAAGCCATTAACATTATATGATATTTATCTGGGCCTAGACACCTCTTCCAAGAGAAAGTTGATAGCATGAAGAGTTAGAATTGAGAACCTTGATTTTTTTGAGGAACTGCTTGATGTACTTCAACTGTAAGATGCACTATTGCCTCTTCAGCAGTAATTTTAGCTTTGTCTTTGAAAAAGCTTAGAAAATGTAAAGTTCAGTGTTTTGATTGCTTAGTGTGTGAACTGTGTTCTTAAAGAGTTCAAAGTAAGCATGAATTCACATCCAAATGTACAAATTAGTTCTACCTACTCTAAGCACTTCAGCACTACCTCTGGCTCTGCAATTCATAGTGAGCGTCTGGGTTTGGAGCACGTAAATCAATTGGCCACAGAGGCGTAGTTGCACTAGTCATGATCATCATCTAGTAGTTTGAAACAGTCCCAGGACTCATTTGCTGACTAATAACCAACATGCTTGCTATGAACTCTTCAAGAATATGTCTCTCTCACACACTAAACAATCGCAAGTAGCAATAAATGCAGTTTCAGTTAAAAAGAACTGATCCCTTTCTATGGAATTAAAATTCTCACTGTAAAGAAACAAATGAACTGTTTTAAGTATCTTGATCACTTTGGACCTGTGAGATAATTCAGGCTTTTTTTCCTAGTTTTTGTCATTATGTCAGAAAGCACAAGCTGATGTGACAATATCTGAGATAAGGAGGTTTGCATTAAAATACTTTCAGTAACTCATTGTCTCTAGAAAAATACTCCACTTTACTGGAAAAAAGTGTTCTTAAGAAACCAGTTTTAAGCAATATGATTTGCAATGTTTGCAGAGTGGTGATGAACTACAGTGAATATTTATTAAGGCCTACAGAGAATAATAATGGTGTCCTGCAGTGTAGCTCTGAGTCTTTAGGCAGCAACAGGTTTGGAAGAAATCTTCTCTGTCTTCTTTGTCTTACATAATTTGGGGACTTAAGATATTTATTTTATAGCTTATTATCGATGCTACCATGTTAATGTGTTAGGAATTTAGTGGGCTCCAATCCTATCAATGGCTGACAATAAAATGACTCTTTTTGTACCATAACTATATATTTTTCTTCTCTCATCATCCACATAAAACTTTTGCCTCTATGGAGAATTCTGTGATTAATTATTATGTTAAAACTCAGTAAAGACAAAGTGTAAGAGAGTTCATTCCCTGTGCAGCATTACACTGGACAGATCTCTTAATAGACAGGTACAATGCTCTTTATAAAGATAATCTGATAAAGATAAAAATAATTAAGAATATCAGTTTTACAGGAATTCTTTGGGGGACAAGCGAAACTGCATCTTTTTAAGAATTTCTGGGTTTGAGGGCAAGGGGTTATAAGTAAAGTTCATTTTCAAAGAGTAATAAAAACTGTGACCTCAGACTAGGAAATTTTCAGAGCATTAACTCAGATATCATCCAAAGATCCTGGCATTTTTCACCTCAATTTTTCATGGTTTAAGTAATGATTTATCCAGAGAATAGCTAACAAAACTTTGTTTACTCAGTATCTCATTTTCCAGTATGAACTTCTCTTCTTCATTAAATCTTTTTAAAATTTTATCTTAAATTAGGTAAACTACAGGCAAAGCATAGACAAGCTGAAGTACAGCTCTGTTGCCAGCACTCCGCAAATTGCTCAAGCCAAAATTAATGCGCAGCAGCTCAGTGATGTAAGTTCTATCATCATTAGCCACCTTTGTTTATTAGATTTGTGAGATAATTTTATTTCATGGCATTTGTAGCACTTAAGTATCTTTATTCTTCATAGTTCATCAGCAGATTTATAACCAAACCAAGAATACAAATTAAATTAAATCAATTCCAAAAATGTGGCAAGCATACCAGTAGATCTAATATTTTCCTCCATTTTAAAAACTTGTATTAGTGTGCTTTGCTGGGGATTTGCCTTCTTTATATTTTTTAATGCATGTTTTTTAATAATATATTTTCAACTTATAGATAATCAGTAACTATTCTATTTATAGAATAATGACTCTTCTTCCTAATACCTAGATAAAATTTCTAATTGTCTTACTGCCCTCATATTTATGTCAACCATACCTATAAATGTATCTGTAACATATGGCACTAATGGCCTGAAATTCAACAGCATTCAATCAGTATAATGGTCTTAGTTTTGGTGAGTTGAAAATAACTGAGTTTATTGTTGCCTTTCTCAACATATGGCAGTTGAACTACCGAGCCCAGTATGAGAAGACAAAAACAAATTACACTCTGCCTCAGGATGTACCTCAGTTAGTCAAGGCAAAAGCCAATGCTGAGTTATACAGTGAGGTAAGCCAAGCGTGGTGGAAATACTGGTATTCATGGTGCTGTTAATAGAAATGGATGTAAAGATGATGACTGTTCCTGGAAGCATTTAGTGTTTATCATCAGTCTTTAATAAACAACATGAAATACGGTGACCAGAATAGTCAGGGATGTAATCTCAAGTACAGTGAAACTGTTAGACTTTTTTTCAATACCTTTTCAGATTAATTGAATTTGTTTAGTTATTCGGTGTTCACTTCACAAAATTACCTGTTTCTGAGGTGGTATTTGTATGAAGAACCAACATTTGCACAGTTCTAATAACTCAAAGCCCACTGAAGTCAATAGAAAGAAACACAGTGACTTCAGTGAGTTAGTTCAAGCCCACTGTTGTTGCCATTCATGATTCGTGACAACATGTAGTTTTTTACTTAGAGTCCTCTAAAATCAAGCACTTGCAGGAAAAATTTAGCTTCTATTTAATTTTAAAAGTATTTTTCAGGCCTCCATTGTTATAGATAGTTTTGGAGGGAAAAAAGCCCAAGAAGACAAATGCAAATCCAGAAAAAACCTTCAGAATTAATACTGGTGTGACTGTTATTTTTGAACGAGTTTCATAATTTTTCATGGTTGCGAGTTGTCATTACTGCAAGTTTTTCCTGGCATATTCATACCTCGTGTTCTTTCCCTAAGTTTTATTTGAGTTGTATTGACGCAGTGTTGTAGAGCAACGCTCTTTGTGGCCATAATGTGTGGAATGCACGTTCATTGCTAGATACTAGTAAAATATCACCACACAAAAAGCCAACTCCAGAAATCAGGGCTTCCTGGATACTTCATTAGACGGACGCATAGTATGCATGAAGGCATACGTGATCCTGCTCTAATGGACTTTCAGGTGGAACTTTGAAAAAGAGCTTAAACTAGTACTTTAACTTTCATTAACTTTCACAGGTTAAGAATGTGATTCTCATGCATTTTATCTGTTTGTGATATAGTGGAGTTCATGAGTGTGCTTTTGAAGCAAATCTCCTGATCTTAAGGGTTGCTTCAGTGAGCTTTGCTTCACATTGTGGGGTGGTCTCAGAGCACACGAGCTGGGTTCCTTTTGAATGCAGCCAAACTGAAAGATGCTCTCCAGCCGCTCACATAAAGCACTGCAGCTACAAGCAGGCATTCAGTGCATGGGACCTGACTAGCCCTCATTGGGGAGTGGGGAGATAGAAAAAACCTGAAATGAGCAGTGTGATGTCTGATTCAGAGCACCAGCTGTTCTGCTCTATAGATCAGCTTCTACTGACCTACCCTATTTGTGTATGTAGACATAACCTCAAACACTTCTGAAAAACCTTCCCTCCCCCATGCCTGTTTAAAATGAAGATCTATTTGTGCATGTTCTGCGATTTAAAGTGCCTGTAAAGCCCAAGGATAAAATTCTTGACTCAATCCTGGACAATTAATTAGCTCAAAATGATAATGAACTGTGACTTAAGAAGTTTATTGACTGAGCATATTTATACCTCTGGTTTGCTCTTAATAATTTTCATGTTTGTTTGAAGATCTTCTGTGTTTATGTGTTAGTGATATGTTGCTGTCTTTCCTTTCTCAGATTAAGTACAAAGAAGGCTGGGAGAAGAGTAAGGGCAAGGGCTTTGAAATGAAACTTGATTCTCTGCCTTTACTTGCTGCCAAAGCTTCAAGGGATCTTGCCAGTGATGTATGTTATATTTAATTACCTAGGAATTATTTGTTATATAAGTTGCTATAGCGCAGGGAAATAAAGCTCACCTCACTTCATGTGGATTTTTAAGTCCTGCATTTGGCTCTCCATCTTTCTCAATGGCAGATGAACAGTTGGAATTTTTCTCAGACTGTGCTATGAAATTTCACTCTCTGAAAATTATTTTTTAAAACAAGTGTACAGAAGGAAGCAAAATATGCAGAATAACCTCATAGTAAAATTCAGTGTTCTGAATTGTTTATAGCCTCAAAAATACTGTTATCCCCTGCAAAGGGAATGCATATTTCTTTAGTCTGCATATATTTATAAGCATATCCACCTCAGAGGAGTGAGCCTTAAAGAATGAGGTTAAAGACAACAAAAATGAGACCAACTTTGCACCTGTGGGAATTTCTGAGAAAGTCTGGGAAATCTGAAGTGACAAAGTGAGAATCAGACTAAGCCCTTATAAATTCTGACCATCTAAATTGCCAGTGAAAAACATATTGCTTATCTCTTGGGTAATTGGAAATGTTCTTTGAGTTAAACTAGGGATTTTTTCACAGATTAAATATAAAGAAGAATATGAAAAAACAAAAGGAAAAGCAATTGGAACTAAAGATTCAAGACTTTTGCACTCTCTGCAGGTGGCCAAGATGAGTAGTGAGGTAAATTATTTATTTCTCTTACTCAAAAGGTATTTTTCATGATTATGAATCTTTCAGCAGCAATATGCGATCTACCACTGTTACTGCTTTCACTACAAGAAATTCTTGTAACCATTTAAGAGAAATTGGTTTCCTTCCGCTGTCCATTAATCTGCAATGATTGCACAGTATTTTTATTCTCATAGGGAATTTTGAGTTGCGAGAAAATAACATCCTATTAAAACCCCAATATAAACAGTTCTACATAACACTTTCAAGCAGATAAAAGTATGTTTAAAAGTAAGATATACTGTAATACAGAAGATGTCTCTAGAGTCTGCAAAATTCATCCTGCCATCCATTTTGCGGATCCCTCATGGGACCTGATTTCTACATGTGTTTTTTCTCTAATCTGCATAAGGACCCAAACAAGAGTGGAGATTTAGGATAGTTTTGGCTTTGCAATACACTGATATAGACAACTTATTTTCATTCCTTCCATTTCTAGATTGCCTACAAAAAAGATTTTGAGGAGACTAAGACCCATTTCCACCTGCCTATGGATATGATAAACCTGAGACATGCTAAGAAGGCCCAGGCACTTGCTAGTGACTTAGATTATAGAAAGAGACTCCATGAATACACTGTGGTTCCAGAAGATGTGAAAACCAAATGGGCAAAGAAGGCCTATGGTCTCCAGAGTGATGTAAGATGATATATACTCAGCTTAACTCTTACAGGCAGTGTGAGTGTTTATAGACTTTTTCAGTTTGACATTAATTCTCCTTTCATATGGACGCTGTTTGATTTGCACTATGACTTCTTAAAATGTCTTTGCAATGTCTTTGAAACTGGAAAGGGTGTACGTGTTCACATGAAAACATTTTACCTGTCTTCCCCATGCTAATAAATGTCATTTTACTCTGCAGCTTCGATATAGGGCAGATCTGACATGGATGAGAGGAGCTGGGTGTATCACAGAAGGAAGCCTTAATATACAACAAGCCAAAAAGGCAGGAGATTTGGTCAGTGAGGTAAGCAAACTGCTCAGGCTTCTGTCTGTTGATTATTCGAAGTGTATACACATTTATTCCACTACGCTATGTGGAATAGGTAAGGAATTCCGCATACAGAAAATCAGAGAAATGGAAGAAGTGATGGACATCATTTAGTTATTGGACAGTTTAGGAGATCTGGTGTTAGAGGTTAAAAGTTTTCCCATTGTATGATAATTGTATCAAGTTTTTGAGGCAGAAGTCCCCATAATTGTGCTTCCACATTTTTTCATTCACCTGCCCACTTTACAGACCGTCATTGAAAGGAATAATATTTCCTATGGAACATGCTATATGAAGTGCATAGATTTTTAAGGAACGGTGTTGAAATCTTAGATATTTGTTAGCCATTTGGAAATTGCCTTGTTCTCTGTCAAATAAGGGCTGTGACATTACTGGCAGCTTCAGCTTGTGCTGATTTTCATTGCTTTCACTCGATTAATTCATGGTTTTGCACTGCCATTAACCTTATGGAAGTGCACTTCCACAGCTGCTTAGCTATGGTTGAGTTGTCTCACCAGTGCTAGGAAAACTAGAGGATAGAGAGAAGAATAAATTAGGGGAAGTTTGACAAGGATAAAACCCCCCTTAGTGCTGAAGGTAAGAAGAGAATCCAGTTAGTTCCTGGAGATCACACTCTCTGGTACCTTGGGTCTCTGACATCCTCTCACTATTCCTGCAAGGTGTAAAAATATGTCTTAGAAACAAAAGAAGATCAGCTACTCTCAGATCTGGTGTCTTGCTAGGGATAGACTGACATCTGCTGCTGTGGTGTGCTGTAGTGATAATCACTTCCACAAATATTTAATCCATAATGATGTGCCTTTTCATTCCAGTGCTTTGTAAGGCCAAGAGATGGCTGACAGTCACTTAAACTGGAGACCAGTGGATATTATTTTAGAGATCTCTATTGCCGTACAGAGCATGGCGTTTTGTCATTTCTTTGCAGAATGTCACTACATTGTGTTCCATGCAATGTGACAAAACATGCTGTCTTTAATCTGCCTCCCTCCCTTCCAAGTTCCTAAAATAAAGCGATGAGCACCTCTTTGAAGTGCTGTGTGCTTTTTTAACTTCTATTTTGTGTTCCCCTAGCAGAGACACAGTATAAATTGATCTGTTCACCCATCAGTTCAAACAGAAGGATTTCTCTCCTGAAATGCCTGATAATGAAAAAATGCTTTTATACCCTTCCTGGGTGGAATGCCCCACTTCATGGTTGAACTATTAGAATAAGAATTTGGCTGAAGTATACCAGAAGTGTTTGTTTGGTCTCCCGTATTGTACTGTGGTCTTGAAATAGGGTGCTGCATTTCCTTGTACTGTCTCAAAGATACAAAGAGATGCTTAGCTTGCTCTCAAACAAGTGATGCAAAAGGCTGAGGCAGGGACAGTGATTCAAAACAGGCCTGATCCAAAGCCTAACAAAGTCAATGGAAGTTTTTCATTCACTTTGGTGTGTTTCAGACATAAAACAAAAAGTAAGATGGAATAAAAGTAAGTGCAGTCTTATTTACAAACTAGAAACCTTAGTCTCTATGCAAATTCGCCCATTCAAATAGATTTTATATAATTACTGGTACCGGAGGCTGAATGAAGCATGTTTTTCTCACATCTAAGGCTTGAGCCTTGTGGAGCCTCTCACAGCTGTTGCTCCCAGGAAGGCTTGACTGCAGTGTCTATGCTGAGCTATGCTTTGAAAAGAGCTGAGAGATGGTGGGGAAAATTATGAGTTTAAGTTACTTTCAGGACACTGAAATTGCGCATTCTCATTTAATTGATTATTTAGAAATATCTTAATAACTTAAAAATATCTCAGTAACCTATGTTTGGTGATTTGAACAACACGTGATATGCTTGAGAAGTCTTGTGAAAGAAAACGAGACAATAATATTGGCTGTGTGGCTTATGAGCTCTTTTGGGTCCTGACAAGTCATACCCAGTTTGTGACGGACACTCATTGGTTGGTGTGCAACCTAGATCTTTCAAGGTATGTAGCTAGTACATCTGTCACCAAAGAGTATCCATTGATTGCAGTGTCAGCAAATTTGGCATACTCTTGCACTAGCTCTCCTCGCTTCAATAATACTAGCACTGGCTAGTATTTGGGAGCTTGTTTTGTTGATACCTGTGCTAAAACTGTCTTGGGAATTCACAGGGGACTTTTTGCTCTATCAGTCATGTACTTTTTGAAAGCACTACATATTTGGGGAAGGTAAATACTGTATAAACTTTTGTGTAACCTGCTTTAATTTGATGTAGAAAAAGTACAGACAGAAGGCTGATGCTCTGAAGTTCACCAGTGTGGCTGACAGTTCTCAGATCAAGCATGCCAAGAAAAGCCAGGAACTGCAAAGTGATGTGAGTCCTTGACTGAATTTGTCTCTTTGCAAGTAGCTTACTCATAATGTGGTCTTTTCAGAGAGGTGTACACTGGGGTGGTGGTGGAAGAGAACCCAGTCATGAAAAGTTTCAGTATATGAAATTTCTTGACATTTATGTCTAAGGGTTTTTATTTGTTTATTTGATGAATTCTCTCATTGAATTCTCTGAACTAGAACAACAACAACAAAAATCAAACCCCAATGGAACTGGAAACAGACAAGTGAGGCTTCTCATAAATGATGTCAAAGGCCAGAGAGAGAGAGGGAGGGGGTGGTGTGTCTGCAAGACAGTCTTGGAAACAAACTTGTGGGCTGAAATGCATTCCTGAGAGGATACCTGAGTATTCCTGAGATGTTAATGTCATCTGCACAAAAAATGGTTGTCCATGAGGCAGTAACAGTGAGGAAGGAAGCTGGAGGGAAAACCCAGTATTCTCAGCTGATCTTCAGGCAGTGCTTCAAAGTAAGGTAGACATTAGCACAGGGACTGATGTACATCCATCCCAGGTTCTGTTTCTCTCCACTGAGGTCCCTGTCAGACTACTTAAAGCTATATCAGCCTTGTCAGACCACATGTTCTTCAGTGGTTGCTGTTAAAGTACTTTAACTTTACTTACTTTACTGAAGTACTTTACTTTTTGATTCTGTGATTCTATGATTTAATAAAATGTTAAAATAAACATATTTTCCCAAACTGGGAGCTTTCAGAATACTCCCTATTCTTCCTTGGGGCTGGCCAACCCTGGCATATAGAATAGCATAGAATGGAATGGAATGGAATGGAATGGAATGGAATGGAATGGAATGGAATAGAATAGAATAGAATAGAATAGAATAGAATAGAATAGAATAGAATAGAATAGAATGGAATGGAATGGAATGGAATGGAATAGAATGGAATAGAATAGAATAGAATAGAATAGAATAGAATAGAATAGAATAGAATAGAATAGAATAGAATAGGATTATTTCAGTTGGAAGAGTCCTAAACCAGTCATCTAATCCAACTGCCTGACCACTTTAGGGCTGAGATGGTACTTCAGAACTCCTTGTCAGGACTTAGCTGACAGCAACTCACTTCAAAATTGCTGACCAACTAACTTCGGAACAGTAGTGACTCGCCAAACTTTTTTGTAATTACTTTTAATATGTTATGCCTTGAAATGAAGATACTGTGAGCTTCTCAGTTGTTTTGTGAATGAGCATTATTGCTTCTTGATGGTCTTTTTCAAGAATAAACCAAGGCAGCTGCCACATTTCCTTTTTTGCTCCTCTGAGTCAGTAAAAACCTGGCACTTACTTGGATGAGTGTTGTGTGTCTCCAAGATGACACCAGATGATTGAATCAGAGGAGGACACTGGTCTCCTGACTCCCATTACTTATCTCCTATGTACTGGGCAATGATGCCTTTCTGTATGTGTGTTGAAGTCAGATTAGCAACCTGGATTCAGAGCTTTATAGTAGGAGCATTTTTTTTCTTTTTCTGTGAGATTTAAGAAACATAAGACTTTGTGCAATGGGGCGTCTTTCCATTGCTTTTCTACAGCTCCTTGAAGAGCTTTATGGGCTTCTGAAACAGAGCAGTTCATTTCTCTGTTGACTTTCCCCTGGGATATAAAATGGAGATGTTTGCTACTTGGATCATAGAAGATTCTTTTCATTTAAAGTTGGAATGTTAGTCCTCACTGGAGTATTATGTCAGCAATTACATTTAGGTCACAGATTTTTTCTCTGCAGATCCAATTGCTTAGTGTTCTTCATGCCTAAAATTCACTATTTCTGTGTCCTGTTAGTCTTTTGTTTGACCTAAAAGTAGCTGCAGTTTAATATTGGCTGAAATATATTCTTGTGTACTTTTTGTACAGAGTATGAATTACTGTCAGCTTATTGCTGGTTAAGTAGGAAAGAGAATTAAAGTATCCTGACATGTGTGTTTTTTCACTGCTTCCCTGAAATTTAACCATGAGTAATCTGGTCAACTTGGATCTGTGTGTCAGTTTTTAAATTCCTATCTGGCAAAAAAAGTCGTGACACTAAAGAATAACTCACCAAATAAATTAACCCTAACAAAGCCTTGAATATTTGAAGTGTTTCAATCAGTATTCCTTCAGCGTTAAACAGGGACTACTGCTTTTTAACCATGCTTTGCTTTCTGTCAACAGATTGCCTACAGGTCAGGAAAAGAGCAGTTTCTCCAACAGTACACGATCAACAAAGATTATCCTGTCTTCATGCTGGCCAAAGCAAATGCTGCCAATATCAGTGAGGTACTGTGTCAGACAGAGGTTTGGATTCCCATTCTCCTGTGAATAGTTATAGCTGCTGTTGAAATGTTTGTTCTGTAGGTAAAAGTTAGGTTCTTTCCCTGAGAATGTTCAAATGTTTTAGATGTAAAAACTTCATACTTTAATTACTTGCTCTTAATTAAATATTAATCACATCTACTGTTCTGAAAACTTGTTACTTTTAGAATTTGAAGCTGTGTATTTTCCACATGCTTCCAGGTGTGTGGCACACAGACAGTTTCACTGGAACCAGTGAGATAATGGAGTTAGGGTATTCACAGTATCCACAGTTACAGTATGTAAGTGGATACCAGGATCTGATCCTTACATGGAGTGTACGCTGGTCTGATATTACTTGAGAGCTTTTGCTGTGACTGTAGAACAAATAGAATATATTGATAGTAATAAAGAGACTGTGTTATTGTCATCTCTTTAGAAACTCTACAAGAGTAGCTGGGAGAAGCAGAAGGAAAAAGGATTTGTGCTTCGTCTGGATGCTTTGTCATTCTTGACAGCTAAGGCAAAGAGGGATCTGGCAAGTAATGTGAGTATGGACTCCGTCAGCCTTCTTTCTTAGGACAGCTGACTGTCCAGGTTGCTACCAGAGTGTTGGGGATGTGTCACATATGTCTCTGCACTGAGCCTCCCTCACTTGATTCATGCTAAGAAGCAGTGGAGGAGTTGTCTGAGTGATTTGCATTCTGTAATAGTCAGAAGGTTTGCTCTGAGCAATTGAGAGTTTTTCCCACATGCTGACTGTGTTTTCCTATTCTCATTTTGACCCGAGGGTGAATTTTAGAACTCAAAATGAAGTGGAAATCTCCTGTGAAACATCATAACTTAATACATCTATGCCTGGCCAGAAAATTCCTGAAATAACCTTATCTCAGTGCTTAAAGAATGTTATTTTTCCTAGAGAGAACCAAAAAGAAAAGATTCCTTACAGCTTTTTGTAAACATGTTGCTATTGAGGAAGGGTTTATTCTTTGTAAACACTTACTAATTTCTAAGGCATTCAAGTTCTTTTTTTGCAAATGGACTACTTAATTGCTTGTATTGAGGACCAAGCATGTCATAGACCATTGCTTTACTGCTAGCAGAGCTGCCAGTTTGACAGCTTAGATCAGTTACTCACAGTCTATTTTTTTCTCAACAGATTAAATATAAGGAAGGTTATGAGAAGATGAAGGGTAAGCTGATTGGAGTAAAAGCTGGGGAGGAAGATTCAAAAATGGCTCATTCCCTTCAAATGTCAAAGTTGCAGAGTGATCTGGAGTACAAGAAGGGATTTGAGGAGACAAAGAATCAGTTCCAGGTCTCCATGGATATGGTTAACCTTGTCCATGCCAAAAAGGCTCAGAATTTGGCCACAGACAGAGGATACAGGACAGCTCTCCATCACTACACTGTCCTGCCTACTGACAGGAAAGTGGCATGGGCCAAGTGGGCCTATGGATTGCAAAGTGATGTAAGTCCAGAGCTTCATGTACTTCAGTACCCTTTCATTCAACCCCTTCAGGCACTCAGGACTGAGTTTCTTCAGATGTCTATGCTTTTAATGCCAGCACATATTTATGCCTTTAATTTTTTAATTATTGAACAATATTAAACCAATAAATATTAACCATTTATTTGCTCAACTGAGTTATTTAAGGTGTGCAGTGTTTTTGAGGCAAGTTATAATCCTGTTTATGAGCACAGCTTCTTCAAATCCTATTTCAAATGTTAATAAAACACTAGGATTCATTAGTGATGTACATTTATTTTTTTTAACTTGATGTGCAGAGAGGTTAAAAAATTTATGTTGATAGAATTGGTGATAAAATTCCGTATCTGTAACCATCAAATGAACTGCTACTGTAAATGGTTACTGAAAGTTAGTCTCAGAACTTTTCAAGGAGACTAAGATAGATATTATCTTGTTGAGGTATAGCTGCTGAAACCCTTCTAGCTGCTTTGACAAACACAGCTGTAGTACGTGTATAAGCTTTTGCAATTCAGTAGACTGTTGGTAGGAGAGATCTTTTGAGGAAAGTGAAAAGTATTTCTGCACTCTTCCTCCTTAAAGACACGTGGAAAAAAAGCTTTCCCTCCAGTGTAACAAAAGGATAGGGGTTGGAAAATGCCAGGTATCTTTTTCTTATCACCGTAAATCATTAACGATCTTTTAAACAGTGCACTATGTACATTAAAACTGAAGTTTTTGCCATGTTAGAGTAAAAATTACAAATGACAGTAAGGTCTAGACCACTTCTAAATAATTACCTTGCAAAGAATATTGCACAAGTGCTGCTAAGTCCCGATACTTCTATTTCGTTCCGTAATTTTTTTGGTTTCCTTGCAACTATGCAGTAGTGAATAAAACAAAAGCAGGCACTAATTTGACTTGGTTGTTGTTCCTGAGGTGTCTGGATCTTTTAATGGCATTTTAAGTATATGAACACCAACAATAGGACTTTTCTTTTCCTTTGTCAGAACCGATACAGAGCAGATCTGAACTGGATGAAAGGAGCTGGATGGATAGCCACTGGGTCATTAAATGTGGAGCAGGCTAAGAAGGCAGGAGAACTCATTAGTGAGGTGAGATTTCATGACAGCATGTAACAGAATTTGCTGCATAATGTGTGCAAAATGTCTGTATAAAATTAAAATAATTTCCACTCAAAGGGGAAAGAAAAAGGCATACCACATGAAAGCCCTCAAAACCAGGGATAGGACTGGTAATTAGAGGGAAACCAGATACCAAACACACACCAGTAGGAGTCCATATAGCCTTTGCAAAAACAAAGTAGGTGACAAATGATATTATGAATAATAATGGCAATCAAACAGTGCTCAATTGCTACCCACTAGCCTACCTTTTTAATGAAGAAAAACAGGAGAGATGATGAAAAGATGCAGTCATTGGACCCAGAACCTTCTTTTGTAACAGTTACATGTTCCTTCTTGCTTCTTTTTCATATATATTTATGTTAGCTATTGAAATTCATATGGATATCTCTGTCTGTAGCTATCTATCACCCAAGTAGTTTTCATCCTTATTTCTCCCTATAACCAATATCACTTACAGGAAAAGGCGAACTCTGGAATCCTTTGTGCCGGTCTCATGAGGCCTTTGAAGGAGAATCTGGTGGAAATGGTTAAAAGGTTCATAGTGTTCTGTTTCTGTTCTTTCAGAGGGAGTCCTACTGGCCAAATCTGCTGCAGTAGGAGACGGAATCCCGTGATTTTTTAGACAACCACTGGTGATGCAGGAATCATCTGTCCATTCACTCAATGAGAACAGCATAACCACTGGTGTAGTGTCTCAGAAAAATATGATCATCCTTTCATGTCTGCCTGACAGCTAACACTATTTTCTTCCCATGCAAACATCTAAAATGAAGAAGGATGATTTTTTTAGACACAATAAACCAGATTCTCAGCTAGTGTAGAGCAAGGTAGCTTCATAAAAGCTGGTACAGCAATGCCATCTGCAACAGTAACTGTGAATCTGTATAGGTATACCATTTTGATGTTATAGTAGTGAAAACTGCTGAGAAGAAATTTGGCCTGCTAGATTGTTCATCTCCACCTTTTTGAGAGTACTAAATAATATTAGGTGGCTATGAGCCTCCTCCCTTCTTACATACACACAGTGACTAGTCCTTGTAATATGCTAAAAAGCCAGTTGCCAGAATACGATTTCTAGGAATTTTGTGTAAATATGTTCAGGTCAACACTTGCTTGTTTCTACAGCTGATCAGGACAAAGTGTAAACCACTTTTGTCCCCAGTTAAACTTTATAAGATTGCTCATTTTTAAGAGATTTCTTTCTGAAACCAAAAGACTGCTCATAAACCTGTAATACCTTAAAAGACTTAACGTGTTTTATATTGGTGTTTTGAGTCCCCAAAGAATCAAGATGTTGCCTCAAATAAACAAACATCTGTGGGTCACAGCTCAATTTAAAGGAGAATGACATGCCTTTAGACTCAAACACTGAAATATAAACAGTTTCCAGAAGAGCTGTGAACATGCTTATTGATTTGGGAGTTCATCACAGGCGTAGGAAAATTTAGTATGCACTGTTAGGAGAAGATATGAGAGTACTGATGGATATAGGACAACTCATGCAGGAAGGGAAGTTTTCAGTGACCTGGCCCTATGAAAAAAGTGTCATTTTGCCATTAAAGAGCCTTCATCGTAATTATGCGTATATAACAAAATCTCCCAGAAGCTACTACGGGTCCTTTAAAGTAAGCAGAACTGATATAATTATCTAGAAGATATACCATAACAATTAGGCACAGAGTTAATGGCTGCACAGATTTGCTATAGGTGTTAGGAGGGAACCTAATGCCTGAAACAATAAGACAAATGATTACCATTGTTAACACACTACAACTATATATAATATATTGCTTAAAGAATCTATAAATAAAAATATAATCAGTCATACTGCATTTGAAGTAATCTGAAAAATATTTTAAAATCCTGAGTTCTGGAGCATTTAGGTAGGTAGAATCTGATTTTGAAATGTTTTCCTTATATTTAGGGAGAAATATTTTAATATTAATCTGCAAAAGTTTATTGTTAAATTGAAACAAATATTAATCTGAAAGTACCTAGGACATAAAGATGAGGAAAGAGGAATAATAATTATGTTCACAAATTCACTCTAATCTCCAGCAACCTATGATTTTTCTCTTTCAAATAGCATGAAAGAGCAGCACAAAATTCACAGCTTTGATCTTTTTCTGCTCAACAGAAGAAGTACCGTCAGCATCCATATGCTTTGAAGTTTACCAGTATTAAAGACACTCCTGAGATGATCCAGGCTAGAATTAGTTATAACCAGGCTGTGGATGTAAGTTATAATGTATATACATTATGATTATAAGAGTGGTATCCTCTTTGAACGACCTGATTGAAGCAGTGGCTTGCTCTCTCCCTTTCTTTCTCTGAGATTATCTTTGGGAATCATGAAACTTCTGTGTTCTGGTGTGATGCATCTCACAAAGAGCATGTTTCTAACTTGGAATGGAAAGTCATAGAGATCCCACAGAAGTGAATGGGAGTTTCATTTAAAAAGGGCTTTCTGTCCCTTTTTTTTTTCAGAAGTAAAATTTAGGAGTAAAAACTGACCTTTGACCTTTAGAGACTTTTGGCCTTTTGAGTTTCATTGAGGAAGAACCCATTTGGGGTTCTTTCCCCTTTTCAAACAGATCTTTCAAATTGCAGTTTCTGCATATTCTTTAGAAACAAAATGTAAGGCAGCTTGACAAGGAAGAAAAAATAAAGTATTTCAAGCTGTCATCCTGCTGAGAGAGAAATCCAGGAGGGGAAACCTTAAAGGGAAGAATTGAGGCTGTTTGGTGTTTAAACATGTTTATTTTTAATAGAAGAGCGATTTAAAAATATTGTAGACTTAACTGGGATAATACAGAAGTGAATAATAAGCAAAAGTCACTCAAAAAAGACAAGTTTCAAACATGAGAGGATGTTTTAATGTGAAAATAGATATTTTTAAAGTGAAGAAGAAGATGAAAGACTTCGTGTAAAACACATGCTATTGTAATACTTAGAGTGTCTATGCCTTTGGTTTAATTAATCAGATCCAAAAGGCTTACATCTCAGGCAGGATAAATATAATTCATTTTGTTCCAGTGAGCCCCAGTCAAAATCAGTCTGCTGCTCTACTTCTTCACACCTGGAGTTCTCATTAATTTTCCTCTTAGGGAGCTGCAGTACAAGTGGGCCTACTTGCTAAAGAAGGTGGCAGCAGGGTGAAATGGAAAGGTTCCTGCTAATCTAGAGGGTCTCAAACACTCATACAGAAACAATACTAACCTGGGAAAGGCAAGTGGGGTGGTCAAGACATGGGTCATCTCCAAGGCCAAAAGAAATGGTGGCTTTCTGTACTCATCTGGAAATTACAGTGTCAATGTAGGAAGAAACTAAGCTAGGAAAGGAAAGTAATGTGAAAGAGGTGAAGTCTGCATAGCCATTGTAGGGGAAGTTCCAGTTAAGTGTGTTGGACTCCTCTTACCTGTCTGTAGACACCTGCAAGTTAGACAGTCCTGGGCTAACCCTGTGTTCTTCCCCCCAAGGACTGCTATGAATAGCCCACATAGACACCTCTTTTATGATGGGATCAGTCACCTTCTGAGGTTTTTTAAATCTCTTGCCATTGATTATTGAGCACCCCCTTGCAACTAGCTCTGGAAAAAAATTTGGAGAAGTCACCCAGATAATTACTATCATATTTATCTGCTAAATATGTACAACTTTGGAGAGATGTGTTTGGGGAACTTCAACTCCCTCAGTTCCTGTGGCATTTCAAAGTGTTGGTGGGCCACTCATGGCTGCACACCCTTAATAAATGCTGTTTAGTCTCCCTCTCCCTATTCACATATATTGGAAGTCTTATCAAATTAATATTCATATATCTGAATTTTCATATACATTTATTTATACACGCAAAACTTCAAGGAGTTCCCCTGTAGCATGCTCTAGCTGATAGGTGTATCAGACTAACAAAGCTTTTTGCCTACTTTTTGACTGATGCAATTGCCAGTATTTATTAATGCTGCTGTCACTTTCCCGTAGTCTTTGCTTTCCATAAACCTATGTGTTACTGGTTTTGTATGCACTAGTGGTTGAATGTGTAGTGAGTACTTACTATTGAAATTCATTTCTATTTGCAGAGGCTGTACAGGGAACATGGAGAGAGCATAAAGCATCAGTATACACCTACGACAGATCTTCCTGAAATCCTTCAGGCCAAATTAAATGCCATGAATATCAGTGAGGTATAAATCTGACCTTTAATATTTTAAAGGAAAATTTAAAAGTTGATAGTGCATTGCTGGTTGTCCTACACAGGAAATCAAACTAAATTTCTTTCCTTTGCCCAGTGTATGATCATTCTATGGTCTAAATATTTCTGAAGTAATATAGGAAATCAAACTTCTTATCGAACTTCTCCTAAGTTAGCAAGATTAAGAATGGACAAGCAAATACACTTTTATGATGGACATTTGTCTCTTTGTCATATTCCTGTATTGATGATTTCATTTGTTAGCCCTTTGTGTTAGAATAGAATGAAACTGATGTGGACGACAAGAGTGCTGCAGTGTCAGCCCTCTGAACAGCAACTCTGCTTTATTCCTGTTCCATATTTCCTAGAGCCGCTATAAGGAGTCCTGGAGAAAGACGAAAGATGGTGGCTATCAACTGAAAATAGATGCCATTCCCTTCCAGGCAGCAAAGGCTTTGGGTGAAATCATAAGTGATGTACGTGAACTTACTGCTGATATTGTTCAGTATATCTGTCTCTCCAGACTGTTTCTGCTCTGCTGAGTGACTCTTAATGGGAACAGCATGTCCAGCCAACTCTACATCTGGGAGACATCTGGCCTCAGTCTAGTTAGTTGTGCTTTTGGAGGTTCAGCTGCAAAGAAACATTGTTGGTAACTAAACAAAGGAAGGTTTGTGAAAGCAAACATCCAGTAGCAAAGCTGACCAATTTACCTGCTGTAGTGACTGGATAATCACAGGGATTGTTCAGGAGCTGTCAGCCACTGTTAGCTGGGCGAGCTTTGGAAGAGAGAGTTCATTCAGGAGGTTCTACCCTTCTGGTCTTGTCTTGGGAGCCCTTTAAAGGTTGTAGAGATATAGGGATTAATTTCAAATGTGAGAGAGAGCCACTAGAGCTGATGGAGAGAGGCTCCTCAGAGGCTGACTCTGAGCAATTGCACCAGGTTCTTGTCTTCCACCACATGTGTAATAGCAGGTAACTAATCCAAGCTATTAGTAAGTGTACATTAGTGTAATTTTTTTGTGTTTTTCTCTAAATAAGATAAAATATTAGAATGTTTGCACAGGTGAGATTTTTCTAGCATCCAGTAAAGGTTCATTCAGATTTATTATCATACTGATTATAGCCAGAATTTATTGTCCCTAGCTCACTTTCTGTAATATGAAAGCCCTATTCACATCCTATTCACATTTCTATTCATCCCTATTCACATTTCTATTCTCATTCCCTTTTTAGCACAAGTATAAGGAGGCATTTCAGAAAATGAAAGGACAGATGATTGGCTCATATGGCCTGGATGGTGATATTCATATTGCTCATTCAGTCCATGCAGCATCGCTGCAGAGTGATGTAAGTACCAGAAAGAAGATGTGGGCATTTTGGAATTGGTTTCCTAACAGTGAGTAGTTCTTCCTGGAAGATGCACTTAGCCGTGAACTAGCTGTGGAATAGCTTACCATTTAAAACTTAGGGCTTTCGCTGCCAGTTTTGAGATATTTTGATGTAATCATGATATTCTTACTGTTCTTTTACATTATTTACAGTAACATTAATCTGACAATAAAAGAAGACTCCACATTCCTGCACAATTCTCTGCTGCGTATGACTGCTGCCTAGCACAGAATATTTTACTCTGTAAGAATATCACTCAGAGACAGGTCTAATTGAGAATTAGCAGTGGTCTTTGTACAGAAATAAACTAAATTTGGTAGAGATACAAAGTTATTCAGTGGTTATTTTCAATTTACTGTTTTCCTGAAAGGCTAAATGAGTTTATGGAATTTCAAGTTGGCTTTTTTTGGTTGGGGAATGGTTCCCAACTGGTCTTGGGATATGCGAAGAATCACATCATTTGTTCACTGCTTATAAGAACTGTAATTGTGCATTTTGAACACTGTGGCTTGATCCAGAAAGCTGTGAAATACTGGTATGACTTTAAGCACACAAATAATCTAAGAAGTATTTTTCTTCTTAAAAACTGTCTGTAGTGAGTCTGATTGTGGATATAGATGGGAGGGTGTTCATGGATTTCGGTGAGTGCTACACTCCTACTGGAATTCTTTCTTGTGTGACGGTATGCTCAGACATACAGGTAACAATAACTGTCTGAAGAATTCATCCATCAGTCACATTACTCTAAGTTAGTTTGATGATCATCAATAACTCCAGATGTTCGTTATCTGGATGAACAGCCTGAACATTTCAAATTTGCATAATCTGAGAGGAAATGTCACGTGAAAAAAGTTCTTTGAAGATTTCTACGCCTTTCTTTTCCTGGACAGAGACAAGCAGTGGAAAAAACCCCACCACTAAAAATGACATTTAAAACTATGAAAGGAAACTGATCAAATCAACAAATATTTTGAGTGAGGATTTATACTAATTCTCATATAAATATGGCTGTTTGCATTTTATCCTCAGGCATGTTCTTCACCTTTGTTGTGCTTTCTAGAAGTGCAGTGTATTAAGATTTCATTTATCAGTTTGGTAATTCTATAGATTCAATGTATCCAGTTTTAACAACAACAACAACAAATTAATATCTCAGCTTAATTGAATATAATATTCTAAGTATGGATTATTCATAGTGTAGTTATACAAGATAGGGAACTTACCTTTAAAAAGAATAATTTATCCTGGAAAATGGAAGAAATATGGAGAATGTCTTGTCTGATCAAACCTGAATTCTAATTACCACGCTGTGATATCTATGCAATGTGTTTTTAATTTGATAGGTGAAATATAAGCAAGGTTTTGAGGACACAAAGACTCACTTCCACCTGCCACTGGATATGATAAACTTGGTACATGCCAGGAAAGCCCAGTCTTTGGTCAGTGAGCAAGAATACAGACAGCTGCTACACCAGTACACTTCTTTGACTGATGATGTGAGATTGCGATGTGCCAAGAATGCATACAAACTGCAGAGTGAGGTAATGGCAAAATATCCCAGCAATATTTCCCTGCTGGTTCTGATGCAGGATAGTTCTGTTCCAAATCATGATAGCTGACAGTGCATATTTGAGCAGCAGCCAAGGGATAAACAATGGCTGTTCCCTCTTGATTGCATTCAGGAATGAGGCATTTATCTTACTGGGCAGTTGTACAATGTATGTGATCACACTATGCTGAGAGATAAAGTATAGTCGTCTTTGATGATTGGGCAGAGAAGTGTTTGCAAGTGAGGATGATTGCACTGTTGGTGAAATATTCTTTTTAAGATCTTGCTAACCACGCAGACTGTTTACCAACTGGTATTTGAGTTGGCTTGCATCTGGGTGAAATTCATGTGTACTTCCAGAAGAAAAATGCCTGTTGTGAAAAATCTGATTTGTGAGAGGCTTATAAACTCTGACTCAAGACATAACCACTGATATCTAAGAAGGGTGAGCTTAGGTCCTTAAGTAATCTTGGGTAGAATTAACTGGATAATGCCTTACAGATTCAAGGGTAGCCCTTCAGCAAAGGGCTTTCAGTAGATTACATTGCCTCCAGAGACCCCAGGAGGGACTGTGTCTTAAAACTATATTTGTCCCCAAAATGTTACTGTATATCAGTTTAACACTTTTAGCCAGCAGCCTTAAAGATGGCAGATTGTGTTCAAACAAGTGTAAACATCAGCTGCCAGTTGTGCTGCCCTACCTCAGGTAATCAGAGATTCTGAGGTAGGTTTCCATCCGCGCCTCTCTTTGAGTTGGAAGTGAAATGCTGATTGGCAGCAACATATCTCAGAGACCAGACATTATTCTCTTGCCTGCTAATGCTAGTAGCTGACAAGAGATGGGGACCATGCTCTAGTGTTGTCCTCCCTTGCCTTTTGACTCACAAAGAGCATTTCCTGTATGCAGCACCACAATGTCATTGAGCCTTAAGATTAGCACTGGACAGACCTGGCTGGCAGAGGAGCTGGTTCTGTTCTCCTAAGTGGCTGAATAAAATGAAGGCATAGTCCATTTTCATTATAAGTGGCTGACTGAACCAAAATGCCTCATTAACTAAAGCTAGTTCCTCCCTCAGTAAGCAGGAGCGGTTTCCACACGTCCATCAAGTAGGCAAATCTATGCTTTACTAGCTGTTTGGTCTTTATAGCTCTTTTGAAGCAGAAAATAAAATGATGCTTCTCCTCCTCCCCTTCTCATCATCAAATGAAATATTTGTCATAATGTAGCTACCAGTAAGCTATTGATAACTTTTGAAGAAGTAATATTTACAATGAGTCCCTGTTGCTTTTGGTGGTCTGGAAAATATTTTAATATTTTAACAAAGTCTTAGTGCTGTTTTTCCTTAGTGTTCCCTACTTGTATTATGACCATTCAGAACTGTTCAAAACCAAGGCTATTTTGTCTGCAAGTCCACTTAGTAAAAAGAAGTAACCAGCTTTTATTTAAAAATATTTTCATACACTTTTCTAAACCTGTCTTATTTTATATATATTTATAAATAAATAATATCTAGCTGTGATTTATGTATTATATATGAAGAAAATTCATGTATCTAGGAAAAGTTTTTTCAAGGTTACAAATGGAAGTTAGAGTCATTCAGTGTTCATGTTAGTACTCCTCAGAATCTTGCATCTGTACTGCAGATCTGTCAGGGCTGCATGCACACAGACACATACATAAACACAAGAACGCAGGGTAATGTATATGAAGTCTCTGTGGTAGATACTAATTTTAATGGATTTATTTGAATACTGTTATTGTGTATTTTTGGATGAATATATATAGGGCATCTCAAATGCAAACTTGTAATTACTTCTGCTTGGTTTTCCTTAGAATTTATACAGGTCTGACATTAACTTTATGCGAGGAGTTGGATGCATTACTCCAGGGGCCCTAGAAATTGAAGGAAAGAAGAAAGCTTCTGAACTCATCAGCGAGGTAACAAAAGAGGGTTTTGATTTCTCTACTACAAACAAGAGTTTGCCAGATGTCTTTCTATTAAACTGGGCTGGCAAAGTGACTCACTGGATAATGCTAGGCACCCTCCCCTTGTGTTTGATCGTTCCGTTCGTGTCCTAACTGCAGATGCATAAACCTGATGAAGTTCAAGGTTTTGCAGACTTTGCTAGCTGTTTTTGCAGATCTATCCTCCTATGTTTCAGACACAGGAGGTTGTTATTTATTTTAGAATTAAAATGGGTTTTTTCAACTAAAAATAAGGCTGTGCCTATCTCTAATAAGTACCTTGTACTGTTCCTCCAAAATTAGACTGACCTGTGGAGTGCCCAACACTGTCCTCAGCTCTGCTCCTGCTTTACAGTCTTAATCTGTTTTTCACTTGCTACTTTGAAGTGCTATTGTTTTTCCACCTCTGTAAATGTATTTTTATTTTTTCTGTTGTGTTCTCTTCTTACAGTCTCTTCTAGTTTCAAGTCTTAGATCTATTGCCCATATTTTCATAGATGTGACATTAAGAGAAATAAGAGTGCTCTTCCTAGTGGTATTCCAGTGAACGGATCCCTGCTTGCAGTGATCCTGCAGTTATTTTGTTCACAATTCTGACAGGAAAGGTGGAACCTCTTTTCTCTCACAAAAAAAGTTCAGTGGGCTTGTGCAGCACCTTCTCTCTGGGTCAGATTGCCTTTACTGTAATTCTGCCAATCAGGGTCAATGACACCAAGGAATGAAATAACCTCATTACTGTATTTGGCAGAGCGGCACTTCTTTTTTTTTTTTTTTTTAATACCTTATTCCTTATTTACTTTTCATTTCCCCTGTGAGGCTTGAATGCACCAAATTCAGAGTAGCAAAAGGTAAATTAGTCTAATGGTTCATAGGCACATACCCTTGGTAAAGTAGAGCTTTAAGCACAAGAAGCAATACTAGACCGTTGGTATTGGGAAAAGTACCTTATCTGACAAGACAATTTAGTTATTCTGTTCATTTTTCTTTCTGTGTGAACTCAGAGTAAATATCGTCAGCAGCCACATTCCTTCAAATACACATCGGTGACAGACTCTCCTGGCCTCCTTCATGCAAAATTCAGCAATATGATTGCTAATGAGGTAGGCTCTCCTAACGTGAATCAGAAAATATGCTTTCAAAATGCAGCGAGCTGGGGCTGGAGGAGCGGGAAAGAGACAACCCTGTTCTGAAAACAAAATGCATCAAAAACAAAGCAAGCATCACTCATTCGTGCTTTTTCACAGTGAGATCACATCTTATTATTTCCTACATTTAATACCATTTTCAATGCAATCTCTTTTAAAAAACTCAAGTAGCACCCATACAATGGAGTCCTGTTACTATGGTTTTTTACATGAAACACCCTCAAAAGATCAGGTCTGTAGGGTGTTCCTGAGGGAGCTCATTTGCATTGTATGATCCACTTTAGAGGGCTCCTATAAGAATCACTTCTCTAATATTTAGAAAAAACAAGACAAAACCCATAGGCAAATTATCAAAATCATCTATAATAACATCATGAAAAATCCAATTTAGAAAATACGGCCAGTCTACCAGAATTGCCTACCCTTTTATTTAACACACATTCGTGATGCCCTTAGTGTTGTTAGGTCTACTTTTGGCCTGCTGGGGACATAGGAGTGCAAGGCTGAGAATGGAGTGGGTTGGCACCATTTTATATATATTTTTTTATATATATATATATATATATATAAATTGGTGTGAAAGTTTTTCATGCAATTGCAATGGTATATTCTTAATTGGTTTTTGTGCTGGCTGGCTATAGTTGTCATAATCATAAACAACTTAAGTACTACTGTTATATTAATGAAACAATAGAGAAAATTAATTGCAGTTGTCTTTTTGATCTCTTTCCTAGCGCCTGTATAAAGCGGCAGGAGAGGACAGTCAGCATCACTATACACCAACACTGGGTCTGCCTGAGTTTACACGGGCAAGAATAAATGCAGCCAACCTCAGTGATGTAAGAATTTGTTCTGTATTTCTTATTTGGGATGGAGGATGAATTGTGCAGTGGCAAGAAAGATGGATAAATGGAGAACTTGTTAGGTCTATTCTATTTATGCTTTCCCTGATTTGATTATAATGATATTTGTTCCCATTAGCATATATTTGGTTGTGAGTAAATTAAATCTACATAAAGAACGAGACATGGTTTGTCTGAGTTAGTAGGATTTCCCAAAGACAATTTAAAAAAATCCTTTGATTATGAAGAATGAGACTGTAACACAGAATAACAAATGAAAGAGGGTTCCTTTGTTTGTTCCTTTGTGCATTTAAAAGTGAAACAGCAATCTACATGTGCTTTTCCTACTTTAGGCAAAATACAGAGAATCTTGGTATAATCTACGTGCTCAAGGCTACAAGCTGACAACGGAAGCACTCCCGTTCCAGACTGCCAGGGCCTCCAGAGAAATTGCCAGTGATGTGAGTTGAATGATTCAACCTTCCTTCTTGCCTAATTTCTGTTAACTTCATGTAAAACAATGTCTAAAGCAGATTTTACTGAATTAAAGCAACTCCGTAACCATGTGAGACAAGTGTGAGACAGAATATATTACTTATGAATGAGATTCTTTGTGTGAATTAAAAAAAAAAGAAGAGGAAGAATCACTGCTAATCGGGATCCAAGCTCGGTTAAACATCTTCCAGTGGGAAATAACTAGTGAATTAAAGTATTTGCAGACAGACAAATCAGAGGGGTTCTGCTCCTTTCCAGGCTTTCAGCTCCTCATATTATAAAGTGCCCACTAATTCTGTCCACCCTCCTTTGAGCTGGCTTTTGGAAGTGCTTAGTGCTCCTGAATTGAAATGAAGTCAGAAGAAGCTGAGCGTTCTTTGAATCTCTGAAAATCAGGAGCTGTCTGACCGGTTAGGAAGTGAAAATCAGTGCATGCTCCTGTAAATAAGTGTCCCCATAATTTCTGAAATAGAGGAAACAAATCTTATCATTAAAAATACCTTCTTGTTTGGATTGTTGTTTGCAAAACACTCAGACATGGTGGTATCTATTTCTTAGAGAGCCTAAGATCATCCCTTCCTCACAAGAAATTTAATAAAATCTAGGGAAGCCTGACAATGAAGCCAAGTTTAGTTTTAAAAGTCTTCATTTTGTGTAGTATTTAGTTCCGTATTTTATCTCTAATGTTATAAAATAGGAATATATTTCATGTGTATTTGTTTTACGAAGCAGCTCTTTCTAGCTGTAATTTATAATGTATGCTTAACCATATTTTGCAGAGTGCTTTTGGTTACAGCTTCAGATCTGCTCTAAAGGGTGCAAGTCCATAATAGAATTACATGCACTTACAACAGATCTGAATTTGGCCCTTCATCTTGGAAGCACTTTATAAACATTAGCTACTGTAATTTAATCCCTGCAACTCTCTTGTGTGGTAGATAAGTGTTATTATCCCATTTCAACTACATTATGAACTCTTCAGGGCCCAGGCCTTCCCTTTAAAGTTCCAAGCACCCTGTTGATGCTGTATAAATAATCATTATCATCATCATCACTATTTTACAGAGAGGATAACTGCAAGATCATAGGGAGAGTCACAGTCCCAGCTAAGATGAGAATGAGGGGTTGCTAGTGCTTATTCTTGTGCTCAGACCATCATCTGAGGCTTCTCAACATAGTTATTGATCCAGGAAAACTGAATTTACTCTTTAAAATAGCTGGGTGGCATTTGCAAATCTGAAGGCTACAGAGTGCATGATGTTTCTCTTTTGTATAGATTTTTTTTCTTCTGTCTTTTGTTTGTTTCTCTTACGTTCTCATTCCTAGCGATGGGAATAAAATTCTATGAAAGGTAATAAAAGCACATGATCTGAGGTTAAACATGATCAATGCTTTAGGCATATTCAGAGAAAGCCTTGAGATACTCTTAACTTTAATGTTGCAACTACTGTGTTTAAATTTGAGAGCAATGAGAGATTGAAACAATTACTTTCTAGTGCTGTATACCCTGGCTGTTTTTACAGCTGGTATAGATGTTTCAGTGACTTATCCTAAGTTAGTTAGAGTAGCCAGCCTACATTTGGCACTTTTTCACTTTTACCCATTTTGATTTTCAGTACCAGTATAAACATAACTTTGTGATGGAGAGAGGAAAGCACATTGGTGCCAGAAGTGTTCTGGATGACACCAGGTTGCTGCATTGCTTGCATGCTGCCAAATTGCAGAGTGAACAGGAATATAAGAAAGGATCCCAAGAAGTGTGGTCTCAGTACCATCTGCCAATGGACATGGTGAATCTTGTCCATGCCAGGAAAGCCCAGGCCTTAGTGAGTGATCAAGATTACAGAAGGATACTCCATGAATTTACAGCACTCCCAGAAGACATGAAGATGAAGTGGGCCAAAAGAGCGCACATGCTACAGAGTGAGGTAAAGACCTACCTTCTGTTAACAGCAAATTGAATTTAGCAATAACAAAGCTTTGAGTGACGAGGTTTTCGTGTTATGAACCTGACGGAAAATCGCTGTGGTCTATGTTACTTATTTTAGAGCTGAGGAATATACACAAACATCTCTCAGCTGTTTGGATTGCAGTCAGTAGGTAGTTTGACAGCCACTGCTCTACATGCAGAACTCTTTGAGCGGGAGGTTAAATGCTCAGGGGTTGATTTGGGATATGTTAGAAGATAATTTCGCAAACAGAAATGGTCATATCAAATAACCAGTTCCCCCGATGTGTTTGTGGAAATTGCTCATGCAAATGTAAGTTCAGACAAACTTTGATGACAGAAATGATGGAATCTCAGCGTGAGCTATATCCATGCTTGCTTTCCCTTGGCAAGTACCTTTGTTCAGGGACAAGCCATTGTCTGTATGTGCTTTCAAACAGATGTAGATGTTGAATGCGTGCATAAAGCTGCATGGATGCAGATAGCTGTATTTTGACAGTTTAGGGTCTTTAGCTGCTCTGTAGCAGGAAGCTCTGTTCAGGTGTTTTTTGTTTTGTAAGAAAAGATACTGAATCATTCAGCAGGGAAGTGAAAAAGTTTGTTCAGAAAGTTATGCTAACTCTTTGTAGGTCTTTAGAGAGCTGATCATTTACTAAACTCAGGATTTCATTGTGAGACAAAGTGATTTGTTGGACTTAGCCAGATCTGATGAGCAGATATTAACAGATATTCCAGCTATGAAAGTCAGAGTGGCAATCAAATCATTGGAGAACTTGTATCCTTCTTCATTACCCAGTGTACTTGCTACCTGGTATCGCAAACATACTCCTGATTGCCAGAACTTTTTTTGGGGTATTCTTGGGATGGTATAGAAGCTGTTGCTAGATGCACTTCTTTGCCTTTCCAACTTCCATTCCTCCCTTCTCCTGTGATGCTGACAGATGGCATACACAGGTAGTTAGATGCAGGAAGGCAGGATTTTTTTTACTATTTACTGATGTGTGGTGGTGGCTCACATGATAGAAAAGTGGCATTTCCAGGGACGTAGTCCTTAGAACCTAAGAGCATGTACTTCAGAGCTTGTCTACAGAGGGACAGAATAGGAGATGAGTTTGAGCCTCAGCACTTGACAGGGTAGTAGATGAGTAAGAGCCTCAGTGCCTGGCTCTTTGGCTTTAGATCCCACAGGTCAGTAATCCAGAGAAGTTATGGTGGTTTTGTCTAATACTCTCACTACCTAGTAATGTAGAACTAGCGGGCTGTTATGTCCTTTTGCAAATAGGGAAAAAATGGATGATTCGATTAAAGTCACACAGTGAGCCACTGTCACTCTGAAGGAGGCCAGAATTGTTGGGATTGTGGGTACTTTACCAGCTTTCACTTTTTATTGGATCTGCCTTGTTTTCTTTACTGAATTAGGAGGTAGAGTAAGCCTTTAATGTGAGTAAAGAAAGAGTAACATGTCCTTTTAGAAATGGGGTTAATGAGGAAGCATGCACCAGATAAAATAATTAGTATTCCTGACTTGAACTCACCTCAGAAAATTATTTCAAAAGGGGTTCTTTAACGTCCAGTACAAACAGGTTATTACTTACTGCTTTGAGTCATACTAATTCGCTCGTGGGGCCTTCTCTTGTAACTTGCATATGATACATTATTTAATTCCTGGTGGAATGAACAAATGCAAACAGTTTGGCTTTATGATGTGATATGTGCATGGCAAATGAAAAACCTCAAAATGTTAATATGAATCAGGGAGTCTTTTTAAAAAAACTTAATAGCTGTAGATACAAACCTGATAGCTAACGATTTTCATTTTTAACAGCTTCGCTATAAATCAGACCTGAACTTCATGAAAGGAGTTGGTTGGATGGCTCTGAGATCTCCGCAGATAGAAAGTGTAAAGAAGGCTGGAGAGCTCATCAGCGAGGTAACTGATAAATCTTTCATGGGATAGCACGTCTGTAGGAATTGTTTACCATCAAGGCTCCTCGTTACATGACACTTACGAATGTAGCTCATCATTTCCTTTTGATGTGGGAGCCTGTTTATACAAGGTGTAAGTTACCAAGAAGCAGTACGGGAGATGCAAGTCCACTGTGTGACACCTGCTGAATATTTTCCATTCCGAATGAAACACAAGAGTATAAACAAAACATGTAGCAATAAATAAATGCAGTAAACACCATTATGAAATTCTAAGCAAGTGGTTATGGAAGTGATATAGAAAGTTACAGCATTGACAACCACACTGAAGGGGCATTTGCCTGCTCAGTATCACGTATTAATGGAGAAAAATTATGGGCTGTCAGAAGTGTACTGTTCAAAAGCTTTTTCATGTGAATTTTCAGTGGGAAGCTCTTCTTGCACACACACACAAAAAACAGAGGTTAGGTGCCTGGACACCACAGCAATGATACAGTGGCATTCCATTCCCTAGCTGAAAGAGCAACTGAGACTAAAACAGAACAGTACACTTTCAATCCTGTGCCTTCAGGAAGGTGGCTTTTATGTTTTATTCCAGTTATCACACACTTGGAAATGTGCTATGTCATTAATTGTGGGGTTTTTTCCTTTATTTTTGTTGCCTCCTGCCCCTCTCAGATAAAGTACCGTCAGAAGCCAGAAAGTTTGAAGTTCACCACTGTGGTTGACTCTCCAGATTTGATTCATGCTAAAAACAGCTACCTCCAATGCAGTGACGTAGGTTTCATTTTACTATAAGTTGCACTAACTTTCATTGTACTATAATGCATGAAGGAATTGCTTCCAGTATCGGTTGCATTCAGTCACTTTTGACTCCACAGAGACTGTACAAGGCTGGAGGCTCAGAAGCCAGGCATAGGTACACCCTGCCTCCTGACCATCCAGATTTTATCCGAGCCCGCCAGAATGCACTTCTCATGAGTGACGTAAGTAAGCCTTTTACTGTGAGGAGTTGACTTGGTAAGCTTGCTTGGGAATGAAAAACTTCGATGCATATGTGGAAGCCACATTTTCTGAGCCTGACCGAAACTAAAAATGCCAGAGGCTGTGGACACTCAACACGTTGCTAGGTTTGGGCTGGAGAGATCAGAAGTCTGTTGATTTTTCTTTTGAGAATTGGTTTGGCTTTCCAGGGCAGGAAGCTATTATTAAGGATTTCGGTCCTTCAGTAGAGGTAGTTACAAATTTAAATCTTTTTATTTATGTTTGGGTGGGGGAGGAGGGAGAATCTTCTTTCCTTGACTACATGATCTACCTTCTGAAACTGCAACACTGTGCTGAACTGATCCCTCAGGCACAGTTGACATCAACCTGTCACTGAATCAGTGAGTAAAATTGGTTGAAAAGGATTTTGTTTCCACATTATCCCAGACAGAGGCACTCAGTCTATTCCTGATCTCCTGTTCTCTGATTAAATAGCTGTTGTCTTTAACTGTAGGGTCAGAGTGACCTTTGTAAGAATCCTTGAGTTCCTTGTTTGGTAATAGGTGCTCTATAGGTGAAACAAACTAATAGGATTTACATTCTTTGAAGCGATAGAAGAGAAGGTAGGAAGGCAAAAGGATGATTTCACACAAACAAAAGGTCAGCCCTAGACCTCTTAGGAGAATGTACAGTAATGCGTGCATTGCTTCTACCCAGGCTGTCTTACAGGACTTCTGACACCTCAGTTTACCTTCAAATTTAGCACTACCTAGCACTAAATTCACTAGTGAAACAGAAAAATATCTCTTAAAATGTGAAGTGGATTTTGTGCTTTTTTCCATATGGTCACAAACCCCAGAAAGGATGAATCAAAGACTTAGAGAGAGCAAATTAATAAAATCAGAAAGGGACAGCCAAAAGTGTCAGCTAAGATACCATGGCTGTGTATCAGGTCCTGCAGACTGGAAGCTATTTTAAGAAAGTAACTACTGGCAGAAGAACCAAATCTAGAGCAATTTCTCTTCAGGATGTAAATGTATTTCACATCCTCAAAGTCACATTAAATATGTTAGAACCGGCTGTTATTCCATATGAGTTAATGAAGCCACATGTGGCTGGGGATACAGACAGGGATCATTTGAAAAGCTTGAAATAACTGGTATTGAAATTATGATGCCACAAAACCCAAGACACTGCAAGTGGATGCATCAAAAGAGAGAATAAGGGCAATATCAATGCAATATTGATGTGACTGATGCATCACAGTTTCTAATAGAAATTAAATCACATCAAAACCAACCACATTGAAGTACAAAAGGAAACCCTGGTGGCACTTTTCAGATGAGGCATTTTATCATTATGGTGAATAGAAAAGAAGTTGAAGTGCTGTAGAACTGGATCAAAACCTTGGAGATGGTACTGATGACTCGATACAAATAAGCCCAGTAGGATAAAACATTTATTATTGCAGTTATGGGACTACGTTTAAGAAACTTCAGGGGGAAATGACTGTTTCGTTCTTTTCTTTTCAACACAGAAATTGTATAAAACATCTTGGGAACAGACAAGGGCATCTGGCTATGATTTTAGGATTGACGCCATCCCATTCCAGACAGCAAAGGCTTCAAGAGAGATTGCTAGTGATGTAAGAATTGTTCTGTTTCAAACACTTCCCAACCCTCTTCCCATGCCACCCCTACCCTGTAAAAATGGGTGACTTCTGATGTATGTGAACCTTGTTCTAGTTTAGAGAATCAGTGACCCAGTGAAACCAAATACTGGTTAAGTGCAAAGCTTTCCAACTAACGGCTCCCATTAATAATGTCCAATACTAGGCTGCTCTGTTTCACCTCAAAGAGGTATCCTTGGGAAGAAGGCATATTATGAAGTAGTTAAATAAAATAGGTACTAGGCTATGAATAGTTTAAGCATGGTCTAGAATAAAGTGGGTCACCTTTGAACACAGAAGACCACGCTTGGCAAGAAAGCTGAAGGTGGAGGAGCTTCATTGCTTGAGCTGCGTTTTGGGTGCACCCAAGTGTGCAACAATAAGAAGACCTCTGGATGCTTTTGAGAGATGGATATTTTGGGCTCCCTAAGTCATTGTACTTCTTTGAAAATTAGCACAAAGGGCATTCTTCTAAAGTGTCTTGTTAGATTAGGAGGTATAGTTTGATATCAAACAAAGCTTTGGTCTGTGTGCACCGTGCAGGAAGCATTATTGCTAGCTAGGGGAGGGTAAGTTATTTCATAAGAGAATTTGAAGGTAGTATGAATGTGAGACTGAGATTTTTCTCTGCACTTCCTGCAGTACAAATACAGAGAAGCCTTCCTGAGAGACAGAGGCCAGCGAATTGGATTCCTCAGTGCAGATGATGATCCCAAAATCAGGCATGTCCTCAGAGTGGGGAAACTCCAGAGCGACAACCACTACAGGAGTGAATATGCCCAAAACAGGCCACAGTTCCATAGTCACCTCAACCAGCCAGGATTCCTCCATGCTAAGAGAAGCCAGCAGCTTGCAAGCAATGTTAACTACAGGCAGCCTTTGCACCAATACACTTGTGATCCTGAGCAGCTAAATGTGAAGCACGCAAAACAGGCCTACAAGCTGCAGAGTGATGTAAGTATAGCTGAGCGACACTGTCCTTCCAAGTGCTAGGAGCTGTCTGTGGCAATGTGCTTTGCAGACCTTACCTATCAACGAAGTCACATTCTTGAAAGAACTGCAGTCTGTTTGCTGAAAATGAACAATCTGTTTATTATTGATGCTGTTACTCTCTATGTGATCTCTCTTGAATACCCGGGGCATGTGGGTTGATTAGAGGCAAACAAAATAAAACACGCTGGTATATGTTTCATTCTCTCAGGTAAAATACAAGTCTGACTTGAACTGGCTCAGAGGCATTGGCTGGACTCCCCCAGGTTCTCACAAAGTCGAAATGGCAAGAAGAGCTGCTGAGTTGGCGTACCTTCGGGAAATGGGATTGCAGGGTGCTTCTGCTCAGTATGGACCTGGAGTTGTGAGTAAACCGTTCTCACAAATCCCAACAGCTCTGTTCTCTAGAAGGCAGAGAGGCACACATCCTGTTTAACGCTTTTGAGTGTTCCCTGGAGTCTACAGTTCTCCCCACTATTTGAACAGAATATGTATACTTCTGTCTTGAAGCTTTGTGGCTTTGTGTACACCTTAATTTGATGGAACTTCTCAAGAGAATTCAGCACTGTCATGGATGAGGATTTCCTGTAGGGACTAGGAACTGCCACAGGATGGAGTTTACTTGTACTATGAGATTTTTTTCCCTTAACTTGTGGATGTTGTCAGATCTCCAAATGTCCTGGTACCTCCATGGGAAGCAGAAGTAGATGTGGAAGGGACTCCCTGTACAACTCTCCTTCTCTTTTCCTAATTTCAGCAAGACATCATGTGTTGCCATGTAATTAAATGTTGGCATGCAATCTCCACTGGCAGCTGTATTGACTCAGTGTAGACTAAGAGCACAACAGCAGACTCCTAACAGTGCTGTGGGAGGCACCCCAATACTTTTTGCAAAGGAGGAGTGCTCCAGCCTCCTCCATCTCTGTCCAGCTCAAAATGCAAGAAATCACAAGCTGGCATCTTCCAGGTTCTCCTTCTCCCTACCTCCACAGGCGTGACTCCCAACATGCAGTGTCCCAGCACAAGAGCGCAGAAGTCCATGCAGGGACCTTGTAGCCCCTACAGTTAGCAAGCATTACATTACAGTAAAAGAGAAGCTCTGCACTTCAAATACTTGTTTCATTTAAGTTTAAACTTTGGCAACAAGTCAAACAATAATCCAGCCCAAGAGAAACAGGACATATCCATGATTTACCTTCCCATCTGAAAAGTTACTCAGGAAATAAATTATAACTGTGGTTGAGTCATGCAGACGGTGGGGACTGCAGGCAGTATCTTCATAAGCCCTACGTATGATAATGATCTGATAGTTCCAGGGAAACCTAGGGGTGTGCAATCCACTTGGAACTCGGTGTTTGCTGGTTTGCTCTTTATTTAGGGCTCAAATTAGACATCAGGGCTTGAGCACGTTCAGTCCTTTGATACGTGTAATTTACACGAACGGCTCCATTTATTCCACTTTTCCACTGTAGGGATTTGCTCAGTGCAGAGCAGTGATTTAGATTTTGCTCATTTTTTTGTCAGTTGTGGTAATTTTTAACATGTAAATAGTTTTATAGAATAATAATGAAACCATTCTCCTGTCCACTGGCCATCCTCACAATTTACTTGGGTTTGATTTTACAGGACTGTTTGGAAACGGAAGGATCTCAGCAGGTCACAGTCAACCCTGATGCTTCCGAAATTCTGCAAGTCAAGAGAAGGAAAATGCAGCTGTATCAGAAGTAAACAGAAACATGACATAACACAAATAGATTTTCATTGTGTCCTGCAAATCTTGTAGCTTTTCCTGTATTCTGGGAAGCACAATAGATGGCATCTGAGAACTTTTTGTTTTAAAAAGCAACATAAACATTGCAATTTCTAACTGATCATTTTATTTTTGTGTGGATACTTTATGATTTATCACTGTATGTGTTACAGAATCTGATATTTATTTAAAGCTGTAAATGAAATTAATACTAGGTGACTGGCAGGCTCACCTTTGTACTACAGATCAATGATCCTGATTGGTAGAATATAAAATAATTTGTTATGAATATATCAGATGAATTTTATTCCATACTTGTAATCATTTTATGTTTCTGGATTATTGGCACCATTGACCTAAGAGAATACAAAAGCGTGATTCAGACGGCTTAACATTAAGATGGACAAGACAAAGGCCAGTGGAAGCAAAGTTCTCATTGACTAACCAAAGGCATGCCTTTTAGTGGACGTCAGAGAACTTGTTCGTCAGTAACAGGTTGTATTGAGATCGCAATTAGTTCTTCAGTCTTTTTCAAAAATCTTCCAAAGCGAAAAATCAGAATTAGTTTCTTAGAAGTTATTGCCATAGAGGTAGTTATTGGCAGATTAGTTAGGGGCTTAGAGAAATTCGGATGAAAGGGACTTTACTGTTTTAAGGAACTGACTCTTCACAAACATGTCTATTCTTTATGTTCTGATATATACCACACCCCTATTTTTCAAATTTCCATGCAGAATCATTGGTCAAAAATTACACAATTTGACTTGCAAAACTTATGAAAACCCAAGAATTATCCAATAGCTTTAGACCCTTATTTTTTTACGGGTTTTAATATCCCCTAGGTCTCACTGGTGTTGCAGTTAAGCACATATATACCATTGCAGATCTGGAGTGTAATAAGTAATTATCCTCTAATCAGGATTAAAGTGGGTAATTTTAATATTGAATTTATCTATTTTTTCTTTTTCAATCTGGAATGCATCACTGGTGGAATCTGTGGTTATATGCCCTACGGAAGTGCTTTTAAAAATAATTCTGCCTGAATCTCCCTCTCAGATAATTCCAATGGCCACAGTCTTGCAAACACAGGCACGTGATGATTTTTATGTATGTGAAAACTCATACTGGCTTTAGGAGCTTATACCAGTATCTTTGAGGTGTCAGGGTCTGACAGAAAAAACACACCTTAGCCAGGGGGGTGAGGGCAATAGGGAAAGGGTGGCAGCCGCTGAGCCTGCAGAATTTTCAAGGCTTGAAAAACAGAACTGGAAACTTTGGCAACTGTGTCTACTAGAGTTGCTTTGCTTTCTTACCTGTTTTGCCTACAAAATGTGGGCTTATTTCAAAGCCCTCAACAGGAAAACTGTCACTGACATTCCTGGAAATGCTCTAAGGCTATTTTCAAGATGCTACAGAAGGATACCCCATGTAGGCCATGAGGAAATATCAGTAACTTTTTTGGTTGAAGAGGAAGCATTTGGGGAAATGGTAAAAATAAGTAAATATCTCAAGCTTACCATTCATCATTCCAAAGCTGTCTCCTAATGAAGAGACTTTGACTCAGACTGAATTTTGGATTTAATCCAACTGAGAAATGTTGTCACCTGAGTATAAACTCCCGGCTTGTTTTTTAACCCGCACCCATCACCCCAGCTCACAAGGCCATATACATAGTAGGAGCCATTTTCTACACAAGTTAGTGGGCCTCCGGAGTCTCCCTGAAGAGAAAAAACACACATGGTCAAAACATGAAGCAAAACGTTAGCCAACATAAAATGCTCCTCTCCTATCCTAAACCTTTGAAACTGTAGTGGAGTTTTTTCCCTATTGGAGATGTTTTTTCCTATCAGATGCTGCTCAGTCCCTGAGTAGCTTTGCAGTTCTGGAACCAGGTCAAATGATACCAGACTTTTTGAATGTAAGTTTTTGTTTGTTCAAGTTTGTGACATGCATCTGACAAGGTCACATGAAATTTCCCAGAAATGAAACTTACCAGGCATTCAGAGCCTAAGCCCAGAAAGATAAAGTCATGATCCCTGTCATAAGTGAAAACACATGATCTCTCCCTCACCCCTCAAAATAACTATATTCTCAGCTAATTGGTCTCATTTTTTTGTTTTATTGGTGATTTCTATTGACACTATGCTTCCAGTGGTGGTTTGCACCTTAGAAACTGTTGAAACTCTTCCCAATATTACAAGGGTGTAAATATGAACTTGCTTCATATTTGCACTAGCTGTAATGAAAAGAAATCTCGATCCTGACTTTCCCAGCAAGTCTTAGCTCTGATAGTGAAAACCAGATTAGAACTAGTGCTCATGTCAGAGGCCATAATAAAATTAAGAGAAAAAAGACAGGTTTTCAGGTTATTATGACAAACTGCCTCTGAAGCCAGACTTTCCAGGCTAGTCTCTAGCTTCCATAGATCTGCCTGTGGCTGACAGTGACATTAGCTCTAGGGATATACATCTCAAACTGTACTGAAGAAAGTCAATGACTGTTGGAATACACTGATGGGAGAAACAGATACATATGCAGTACCCTGCCAAAGCTATTACTCGGCACAGCCTGACTATTTACACAAAAAATTACTGTTCAAATACAGAAAAAGCAACAGACCTGACAAGAATCACCTCTGGGTGTCTGAAGATTTCCTGCACAAAACATGCTTTCATCCAGTAAGTGATCATACGCTCTGGGTGCGTTGCATTTCCTCTGCGAAATCAGCTTGACGTTGGCATCTAACAGCCGATGGGATACTTCATCTACGGGATGTACACCAAAAAAATGGAGTCAAATTCCTCCCAATTCTGTTACATGTTGTCTCTGTTCGAAGTACGAGCTTGCTTGCCATTTGGATGGGTAGGGGGAAGAGTAGGGGGATGCATGTGCTAGCCTGGGAAGAAAAGAAGTATCTGTCTGAAATGATAAGGGTTAAGAGTTGGAGCCTGGAAGCTTCACTCAGGACACTGAGTTGTTGCCTAAATAAAAGCCAAGTCAGGTATTCAGAATTTGGCTCCAATCAGCTCTACTCATGTAATCCTGCTTTTCAAAGGTGTTGGTTGTCTGCAGCTCCCACGGGTCCCAATGGGACTTTGAGCTGCTCAACACTTCTCAGCCTGCTGCCATTAGATGTTTTAACACGCAAGCTAATGAAACAGATGAAAACTGAAAATCATACAATATTTAAGGGCAATGATTAATTACAGTGCATCTAAAGACATAACTTGACATCTAAAGGCAATAGCCAGAGTTTCAAAGCACTACATCTGTAGATAATTAAAGGTGGTTTATAAGTTTGGTTCTGCTTGAGTTTCAGGAAATATTCCATTTCTGCAGTGATTTCCTGAAATGCTAATAATAGCTCTGCTCAGAGAAGGAGCCATCTAGTTTGAACATGTGCAGGGTACTTGATATTCTTTGTTGGGGAAAAAAAAAATAAAATTCCCCTACCCTTTTTAAGAGAGACTTTTTATTTGGAACTTTTAAAATATGTCCATTAAATTCTGTTGGTGCATTCTGATCAAATGAACACACTTGTCTCTTGTGGACTTCAATGAGAGGTACATCAGAAGGGAGAATTTGGTCCTATGTATCGTATCAGGCTGTATCAGTTACAAAGCACTAGGACACCTACTGCAGCCTCAGTGACACATTTTCCTTCTGCTGCTTTACAGCAACACATCAATCAGAACATGAGAAAATGCATTTTTCAGAAAATTGCCATTATCTTTTTTTAAGCATAGTAATTTCTCCCCTTAGGATTTACTGCGGGCACGAAAGGTTTTGGACAGAGCTGGTTGAACTTGAAAAGATTTGGATTTTTTTTTTTTTATTTTTCAGTGCATCTGAAGATCCAGATGCTGCTTCTGAAAAGCTTTATCTGACCCAATGGGCTGGAAAACCATGTGAAAGTTCCTGTCTTTCTTGGTCCTGTCTTGAATCACACAAACTATACAATAGCTTCTCTCGATACCTTCTTGCCTCTTTTGCTGGCTTCAGATGAAACCATGACATGGTGTGTCAGATGGCAAGCGAAAAAAAACGCATCAGGGATTTTTACAGAACTCTGAAAGGTTTGGTTGGTCTAGCAGCTGGAGATTTCTGCTAATGAGTAATTTCCATGGCAGGGCTTAGCTGTCCTTAGTTTTGATTTCCATATCTTGGTTTCACTAACTGCCTAGGTCTGCATTTGGGTCTGGCAATTGCTACTGAAAGTACCAACCCACCTTGCCAAGAAGTACCCACCAAAATCCAGCTAGCCCACAAATACCTGTCTCTGTCTCGCCCCATCCAGAAATGAAGCAGTCGGTCCCAACAGGAAAGAAGAAATTAGGCAGACATGCTGTTTTCACATACTTAGTTTCAACTGCACAGTGACCATCAACTGGCTTCAATTTAAGTAGTGCTGGAGAGAAGATAAACAACAACGAAAAGTATTTGTGGCTAATTTAAATCCCTAACCATCGTTACCAGTCTGTGACACAACCCTGTGCAAAGCTGCGTATACCTGATGTGCTATTTGCACTACATGCTGGACCTGTCGTTGTTGTTTTGCTCCTCCCACACCATGACTTCTGCTTGCCCTCGCAATTTACATCCCAAAGATTCAAATGGGTCTAAACCACAATTTGGCCTAATTGTTTCCCAAATAAGCCTCAATGGGAATTTTAAATTGACTTTGGTTGGAGAGAGGCACTTTGAACAACTGAGGTTGGAGGTAAGCCTCGAGAATATTCAATAAAAGGGATTTACCAATGTCATTGTGTGGGACACCATCCTTCTCTCTATATTTGTAATGTACAATGATCTTCTCCACATCAAATATTTGCTCATGATGCTCTGTCTTTTTGAGGTCTTGCTTTCCAAGGGCTACCTGGAGATCTTCTTCTGGTTCTCTGCAAATAAAAACGTAAATAACACGCAGACATTGTCTATCGGTGGTGAAAATCTGCGCCTTGAGTATCTGGAAGCCAAGATATTGCTTCCTGTTGTAGAGCATGCCCAGAAGATTTCCTAAGATTGTTTCAGGAGAGCTTAGACAGGGAAGTGGTGGTGTTGGACAATATGTGTGCTCTTAACTTGCTGCGATCATGAAATTAAGTTATTTAAAGCTGCATGAACACGGTTTTCTTTGCCTTTTAAGACAGAGTAGCAGGATGCACAGAGTCTATTACTGTGGCTGTGATGATGAGTGGCAACCCATGGAGCCATGGAGTACAATTGCTTGCCATTATCTGGACATACTTAAAATCATCTGTGCTTGCATGATCTCCAGAGCGTAAATTACATTTCCAAGGATGTTTGTTTCCAACCTATTCAACAAAGGTGTTGAAGGAAACATCATATTCTAAGCTAGCTGTCACATAGACAATTTAAAGGAAAATGCATGTTTTGGCTGCTCTGGAGATCTTAATTGTGATGCCATATGTTATGTCCCAATATCCCCTGAAGTTTTGATAGAGTCCTTCTTTTATATATTGCAAAATCTTGTTACTTTCCTCCTTTTTTCCTCTCACACAACTATTTCAGCTCATTTTAGGTAACTGGGGGGTAAAGTGTAATTTATTATTCCAGCAAGCACCATTTTCAAGTTTATATATATATTTTCATGTATAAGTTAATTTTTTCACGTTTCCTTTTCAATTTGACTCCCAGCAATCATTTGGATTGCAAATAATTCACATTCCAAACTGTCTTTAATAATCATCTTGAATTTCATATGTTTATCTACCCTAGGCATAGGACATGCACCTACTCAATGCAGTGCCCAGCAGTAAGAACCCAGCATGCTTTAATTAGCACTCCACCACAGAAATGTCTGCTCCTTTTTTGCAGAGAGGCCATCCAGGGATGTTTGCCAGCTTTAGTCTTAGCTCCACCATAGATCTTCTTGAATGTCCTTTGATTTTCTGGTTGTCCACATGTTTTGAACATTTCATTTGATCCAGGTGGATCTGTTGGGATGTCTGTTGGCCATGGAGTCTCTTCAACTGCATTGGAAGAGACACCAGATGTATAATGCAGAGATAATATCTGACTGGAGAAGTTAAGTAACAGAGAGTCACCTGCTGCTCTGGACCACCTCCACACTGCCAAACAGCTCACGTCTATTTCTTTACCTGTTCCTGAGCAGGGTGAAACATCACAGAATTCCCATTTCACTTTCTGATTTTTTCTGATGTAGCACCAGGGTTTTTCATCCTCATCGGGATTCCTAAAGGGAAGAGTTGACAGCATCAGCCAGTGGGAATGGGGAAATCTCCATGAAAGTGAAGGAGCTGAGGATACTTAGGGGAGCAGCCTCATGCTCCCATATGAGAGCCAGACTTCCAAAAAGACTCTTTCCTAAGATTTGATGAAGAAAATGCCTAAGACAAGAGAGCGGGGCTTCTGCCATTTTACTATCCCCATACCTATCTTAACCCTAAGAAAAAAGAGGGATTGATTCAGGGAAAAGAGGACTGCTTCTGGAAGCCTCGCATCAGTACAGTAACTTAGGGAATGAGCCTCTAACATCCTGATATTTTATAGACAGGCAGTGTCTAGAAAGTAGTGAGATCTTAACACCATCAGTTTGCCAAATTCATGAGCAGTTTGTCCTCAGTGCTCTCTTTGATATAGACCTGTAGAGCTGCTTCTTCAACATATTACCTGCAGAAGTTATGTTCACCAATGCCATAAGAGTCAGCGTCCTCCATAAAGGCATTAAAAGGGTAGTCCAAGAGAACATGGGAATTCCAGTGCAGACAGGTCTTGCCATTTGCTGCTTGGTTCACTCTTCCTCTGTATGTAGAGGAGACTGCTTTATAACAATCATCCAGTCCTGTAGGAAGACAACGCTGATGTGAAAATGACTTTTGTGTTGCTCCTTCCCCAAAGTGGTTCCTCTTCCTTCCTTGCCCTGTGTTCATATTGTGGAGGATCAGAAAGACCTTCTGGGTCCTGTAATGATATCCCTTATCCTACATAGGCCAGAAATAAGAGTAACATCCCAATGTGTGTCCAGCTTGAAACCTGATTAACTTCAAATGCCTGAAACATCTTTGCGTGGTAAAGACCTAGCAACTAAGAGGTGTCTTAATACAAAAGCAGAATATCCGCATCGGTGGCCTGGGCAAGAAATGATATCATCAGAATTAGACAGAAGTGGGCACAGAATTGCTGTCATTCCAGGGCCATGGACGTGTCAAAAGATAGGTTGTACAGTTGAGAACATAACCTGTAGATGAGGTGGAGGAAAAGTCACCTGCAATGTGGAGCGTGTAGTGGTACATGGAGTTGGAAGTGCAATCAACTTTTAAAGGAGAAAGAAACAAATCTTGGAAACATGTGATGGGTTTGGTGCCCATGGTGGTGCAGTAGAGGCAGGAGGATCTCCATGTAGGCTGGGGTAATCCCACACCCTTGGCCACTTATTATTATCAGTGGCTGTCCCCTCAGCCTGGGGAGTCACGGGCAACTGGACATAAATCTTCACCATATCAGCTTTTCAAGTGTGTCAGGTGTTTCTAGTGCCTGACGTTCCTTCCCCATGGGACACATGCAACCTCTGGGAAACGTGCTCACTCAGTATGTACCAGTGGCACCTTGCTGGAGCACGCTTGGAGAACATCAGTATGGGAACTGCTTTGAGTCCCTTTGCCAAGAGTGGCTGCAGAAATCAGCCTCCTCCTCCAAAACTCTTCCCAGGGAAACTGGTGCCCCACGTGTAGTCAGGCACTTGGTGCAGTGACAGCATCAGTTAGTCTTGCTGCAGGGTGAAGCCAGCCCTTGGCTGTCTGGAAGCTTTGTCCCTACCCTCTCCCCCAGAGTGGTGACATACCAATCTCGCAGAATCTCCCTCTGAAAGGTTCAGGGCACTCACAGGTGAATTTTGATCTGATTTTGTGCCGTATGCAGATACCTCCATTTTTGCAAGGGTTTGGCCTGCACGGTGAAGATGCTGTCAACATGGAAAACAAGAACAGCCTTGTCACTCTGAATGCTATACAGCCACTTAGATGCCCGATGGAAACTGGGAAGAGCTCCCACTTGTACCCTGTTGGCTTTGAGTTCTTACGAATTCTTGAAAAATGCTAATCATCAAGGGGTTTTACCAGTGACTGAACCTCCACCCTGTAAATAAAGCATGACTGATCACTGAGCAGCCCCATGGATGGGAGCTGTAGCAGGCTCAGGCTACGCTAAGGCAGGACCAGCCTCTGCAGCAGGCTGCATGTGATTTCCCACCACTGACTGGCCATGGTGAGGTGACCTTGACGTGCTAATCCCACCACAATTCAATCTGCTGAGTACTCACCTCGTTGGCAGTCAGGCATCTTATAGGGATGATTGCAGCTGCACCGAAAATAAGGTGGGGTTGATGTAATCAGGCAGTCTCCCCTATGGCACCTCTTCTTCAGACACTTGTCCTTCACTGTGAAAAACAGAGACACAAGGTACTTCATCAAAACTGGTGTGTGCACAAGAGCTGTGCCCTCTCAGAGTTCAGAAGACACTCTTCCAACGATCTGAGGAGGCTATCATTTGCCCGGTGTAGACAGGATTTTCCTTCTTGTTCACAGCATCTATGGCAAGGACTTTCCTTCTTGTTCACAGCATCGACTGCAGGACCAATGAGCTGCTCCCCACTTCCCTCCTGGCAGGGGGTAGAGGGGTGCTTTCTGCACACCTAAAGTCTATTTTACTGGAGACTGCTTTAGACGGACCTTGGTCTGGACAAGGAGCTCAGTGTGAGACCTATGAACATGACTGCGGTGGGCTGTCGAAACCCTCGAGCCCACCGAACACTGGGTTTGTAAAGCCCTGTGTTGCTTCCATTGACAGAGCTGCAGCAGCAGTAACATTAGTTGACAAAACAAGGAGTGTAAGTTAGCAGAAGAGTGATTACCTTTCTCGCACGTAGTCCCAGCATATGGCTCGGGGCAGAGACAGCTGAAGCTGCTTCCTCTGTTTTCACACCTACCATTGTTCTTGCAGGGTTTGGAGGAGCATGGGTCTGCTGGGGTAAGGATGGAGATCTTTTAGTTTTACTTTCAGCTTCTCTACTTCAATCACCTGCTTTTTCTTCCTGCATTTTCTGACTGCAGAATGTTGCCTTCCTGGGCACAGCATCCCATGTAACATGTACCATGCTTACTCATCAGCTCAGCAGCCACAGGAGCAGCTATGGATTGTTGCAGAGTTTATTGCAAGCTCTAACAGCTCACAGCTTTGGGTCTGGAGCTCCTCAGCTCCCTTTGCCATGTCTACAATGGAGCTGTGATGGGGCAAGTCCCTTCCTTTGATCAGGGACAGATTTAACACTATGGCAGTGGCAGAAGCAGACGCCTTAAGAGTCAGATCTTGCCCTGGAAATCTGTCCTCATGCACTTGGTATGGAGACATCTGGATTTGACATTGCCCTGGTCACAACAGGGCACTAAATCTCCCCTGGAAAAGCCATCCGCCACCAGTATACTGTATAATACCCCCGGGAACCTCTTGGCCTAAGGCAGCAGGCACCTGCTGAGAGTCACTTGAGTGCTGCTCATTTTACCGTGGTCAACCTCTCCAGTCCGCTCCAGGCTGCCAGGAGCAATTGGTACTGGGGACAGCCATGTACCAGCTGTTACAGGCAGAGATGTTACAGGCAGAGATGTTACAGGCAGAGATGTTACGGGCAACCTCCCTGTCTCTCCTTTTGTGTTCCCTGAGCAATCTCAAGGCTCCTTTCCTGCTCTCCTGAAGTTTGGCAAAACAGAAAAGAAATGAAAAGAAAAAGCCCTGCAACTGAGAAAAAAGGGGGGGGAAAAAAAAGCAACCTGCTCTACATTTGGTTCCCAGCATAAATACAGAACATATATCCCATGAAAACAGCAATTACATCTTACAGTGACTATAGACAAATAAGCCTGTGCTTTTTTGTAGTAGCAATCAGAAATGTTCTGCATGATCAGAATCCATCCTGTGAAACCCAGAGATAAAACACAGGCTCCTTACAAGAGAAATACAAAGGAGAACACTGCAAACAATCCTCCTAACTCATCCCTTTGATGCAGGCATTTCGAGAGCAGGCTGGCAGCCGAGGCCCGCCACGCTCATGCTGCAAGAGCAGCGCTGAGATTTTACCCCTTCCTCGTCTTCCTGCCCACCCCTCAGGGGTACCTGTTCCAGTATCACTGTAGCCAAAATATGCCTCAAACCAGTCAGGGTCCTCTGAGGTCTGCTGCTGGAGGAGGGCATCCTGCTCTGGTTGCGTGTACTCATCGTAGTACTCATATTCATCTTCCTTGTCTGCAGGGAGGGGTGAGAAGAGGATGAAAGAACAGACAGATTAAAACTGCTAGAAGGAGAGAAGGTATGAAAGAAGTTAATCCCTGGGATGGACAGTCCTTTTCTCTTTCAGCTCGCTTGGGATGTCAGTGAGTCCAGAATAAACATCTTGAGGACCAAAGGTGCTCTTCAGCTCTTCCTTGGTGCGGGCGGAGCTCACCCAGAGCCCAGCATGGCCACCACCACAGGCCGTCAGCCCCAGCTCTGCCCTAGTGGACACTCCTGTAGAGTGCTGGGGACCTGACTGCTCAGCCAGCTCCTGTGGTGACAGCCAGGATGCCCCAGAGGGGACACGGGTGGGGGCTTTGCAGGCATGGGCTTGAGCCCCCCATGCAGCACCGCAGCAAGGGGACATGCTGATGGCAGAGCACACTGAGAAAAGGAAGTTTAGATTCTTGCAAGAAAGGGTTTTCTTTGTCCGGCTGCTTTGATCACCAGCATCGCCGCCACTGCAGTGCGAGGTAAGATTTTCTCTGGCACGTTGGGTGACTGCTGTGTGTGGTGACACAGAAACCCATTTTGAGGGAAATCAGAGGGGAGCGAGGGCCCAAGGCACCCAAATACCTATATGGCTTCCCGTTCACAAACGCCCTTTCTAAGAGCGAGGGCCTGGCGCAACAGACGTGCTGAAAATCCCATCCTTGCCTCAGCCGAGCCTGCAGCCTCCCAGCAGCCAGCACCCTCCCCGGCAGCCCGGTGGGACGCACAGCTTTGCCAGCCTGCATTTGGGGGGGTCGGTTGATCGGTTGATTAAAGTGGGCTGGAAGCTCCTTGCACAGGTACGGCTGCCGCCCGTGGAAGCCACTCCAGTGTTTCAAAGACAAGCTATGGTAATGAGCAAAGCTAAGCTACGTACAGAGACATTTTAAAAAGCTCTCCCCTAGGGCCGGACCGATGGCCCCATGGATAATGCTTTGCCTTGAACTGATTATCGACTGCATTATCTTAGTTTTCTCTCCTCATTCATTCTCTTGCAGCCTTCATCTTTATTCTTTCTTTGCTTCTGGAAAAAAAAAAAAGAAATTCCACTTCTGTACAATGGGTGTTTTATATTTCATATTAAAATAGAAGTGTCTTTTTTCCTTCTTTTTTTTTCCTACATGCCAACTCTCATTTCTCACCAAAAAAAAAAAAAAAAAAGTTTCACCTCATTTATTGCTATGTCAAGTCAAGGCTCCTTTTCCTCAGCTCATTATTTCCACAGGAGCTGAGTCTTGACACTGTGCAAGTGTTGCAGAAGTGTGTGCCTTGCTGAGGAACAGAAGGATCTAGCTGGAAGATAAGGACATTGTCTACAGTGAACAAAATTAAATTTAATATGATGTAGTTAAGAAAGAAAAACAAAAAGAGGGGTTTGCCTGAAATGCAGCCTGCAAGCTCACTTTGTCAGAGTGGAGATTTTGCAAGCGGACTTGGGTTTGAGGGTATTGTCAGAAGGAGTCTGATTTTGTTTCCCCTGTTTATTTTCAAAATCTTAGTGGGGAACATTGGCTTTTATTGCACAGATGCTTTAAAGAAATATACTGAGGGATGGGGTAGCTTTTTGTGTAGAAATGATATACCTGTTAAATGTTATGAAGGATGAACAGGGGAGTTGCGGCTGCCAAAAGCAGACTGCAGACATGCCCAGCATGCTTTACAGAGGCTGGTGAGGACTCTCTCGGGTCAACAGTGGAAAAAACAAGTGGTTTGAATGAGCACAAATAGCTAAGCCATTGTAGAAGATGGGCTTTAAACCAACTGCTCAGTGTAAGTATGGTGTTAAGAAATGATGATACTGTCACTTCATTTTGTTACATTGGCATCATTCTTAGCAATGGATTAGTTGTTTATTAACAACACTTATGAAATTACTTATTGACCCATTACGGACTGTTATAAGTACACCTCTGTGGTAAAAACCAAGTTGGCCAAGATGCAATTTGTTTTGCAGGACATCTGCTTCTGGTGGCTCTGTGATATGGAGGAGCACAAACCCCAGTTTGCACTAACAGGGCAAATGGGAACTTCTGGGACAGGCTAATACACACCTGAGGCCAAGGTGGCACCTGGCAGTCCTCAGGGAGGGCACTTTTGGGTGGCCAAGGCTGAGGTCGAGTGGGCAGCACTGAGCAACCCCCTCATGGGCTGGCAGTTACCATTAGACAAAATTATATGACGAAGCCATGGAGTTAAGGTTGCATGCAGCAAGGGCTTGGAAAACATCAGGAAACCTATTTGGGTGCCCTGGCTTCCCATGTGAATAGTGGGAGTCAGGAAGCTGAGCTGCCTGAACAGGAAACCAGCCAAGATTAGAGTGCAGCTGATCTGAGAAACCACCAGTGTCCCTGCTTTCTTCATCACCATCCCTCTTTGTGAAACCGTGAAACAGAAACAGCTTCTACAGGTCATGCGGGTGATGCTTCCCATCTCCCAGATATTCTGTGTCCTCCCCAGTGACACAAAGCAGTGAAAAACAAAGAACAGAAAACCCTGACTTGGGTACATGACATCAAACTAAAAGATGTCTTCTTACTTATCATCGCTTTGACACTATTTGGCTTCCACATCTCTTATTTAAGAAGTGCACCCATTCCATTTTTTTAATTATTCATAACAAACCATAGGTTTAGTAAAGCAAAAACAACACTTTTTTTTATCTGAGCACATAATTAACGCACAAAGTCTGATACTCTAGTTGATTTAAACATATTACTAAATCAGAGTGTTCATTCTTTGTAAGTGCTGGGAAACCTTAACATGCTTAAAAAAAGCAGTGATCTGACATTTGTCACTGAAATGTGACTATTACATGAAATTAAATTAGACATCCTGCATGCAAATTTTCAAAGAATAACTTTCCTCTGTGTAGTACAAAAAAATCCCCCCGTAATTGATAGGCAGAGATTGACTTTTAAAGCTTCAAATCAGCTTTGAGGTCTGGGTGATCTTTTAAACTGCTTAAGCTTTCATCTGCAGTTTTTCACATTGCCAAGAGCTGTCAATCAAGTGATGGATTTCTGATCAATATCCCCTCGTTCATTAGCTTACATGAGCCCTCTGTTTCGGAGAGAACAGATATCCCAGTGCCGGCAGTCACACTGTTTTCAAAACCTTCTCTGGATCAAGTCATGACTAGTGCTCTGAGCAGGAAAGTGATGCATTAGGATGCCATCGAGTGACCTGAATTGCGAGGTAACTTTGTTGGACTGCAGTTGTCAGGTTGAGTGATGTGCAAAGTTAAAGCCTATTGCCAACACACATCAAGAGCACCAGAAAGTACCCAGCGTTTATTCAAGCTCTCTGAACCTCTGGGGACTGACTGAAATCTGGCCTAATTTAAGCAGGATGAGTTTTCCTACCACCTTTCTAAATACTTTTTGTCTCCATCTCTGAGAATCCTTTTTATGAGGCTGAAATCCTGATTGTATTTTAAATGAGATGTCCCCCATTTAATTCTGCAGAGACGAGACCTCACAGTATTTTCTCCCTTCCATGTGGGCTGTGGCTTGGAGTATCTGCAGCTTCAGAAAGAAATTGCAAAAGAAGTGAGACCAGCTAACAACAAAGCCAGCAAGCCTTTCAAATATCTTTGTGGCTGTTACTTAAAAGCAGTTTTGCAGCACCTTTTCCTTGGAGGGATGGGTGCTGAGCGAAGGCGGCTGATGATGGCTGAAGGAGTAGGGACTTGTAGGAGGATGGGGATCTGGAGAGTGCAGGGACAGGGAGGGACAGAGGTAAGGACCATAAAGCATAAGGGAGAGAATGAATTAAGTAATTGTGGAAGGGATACTCTACCATCAAAAGGCAAATCAACCAGTTTGCACAAGGCTTGAGCATAAAGCCTGAAGCCAAGTGCATGACTGTGGCCACATATTTGCAGAAGCCAAATACTGAGCACAGGTGCACAAATGGTTTGGAATTGTGTTTTCTGCACACATCTTGTTAGAAGAGCAACCTTGATTTGGGGAAAGAAGCAGTGCTGTATGAGCTACAAGGCTGCTGGACTTGCAGGTTTGACCTGGAAGCCAAAATGCCACTGGAAAGAACAGGAATGCAGATGAATAGTGAATCCATAGTAAACACCACACTTTTTTTTGCAGGAAAATGAGCAAAATTAATGTAATGCTTTATTAGGTATAAATTATGAACTCAGATCTAAGAACCATGGAAATCAAGAAAAGGAGAAGCAGGGCTTATCTGCAAAAATAGTAAACTTGTCAATAAAACCATAATCTACCTGGGCCTAGTAGGTTGTGAAAGGATGTACAAATCCTCACACAATCCACACATCCTCACACAACATTCATCACAGCTTTTTCCTTATCAACATCTGAATGTTCCACAGCCTTTAATGATTTTTTGCTGGCATGAGGTTGTAAACACTTTTTGAACCTTCTTGCATTTTGGACAAAACATTGCAGAAATAAGTTCTGCAGTTAGATATATGCTGCAAGGGAAAGTTACCCTTCACTTATTTGACCTTCCATTTTCATGCACAGCTGGACTCTCTGCTGATCCTTCTGTTGGTCTTGTAGCCCAGCACCAGGACCTCTCCTCCAGCCCATGACCCACTGTGTCACCCATGGGTCCACAAAGCTGTGTCGAGCACAAGAAGCTGCAGAGTGGCAGAAAAGTCCTGGCTTGGAACAGAGCTGTGAGTGGCAGGTGCAGTCTAGGAGTACCCCATGATCAGCTGCAAACTGATACTGCTGCTGTACCTCTGCTTTGGGCTCCAGTGTGCCAGACATACTGCTGGATGGGATCTGATGCAGTGTTGTCTCCTGCACCAACTCAGAGCACCTGTAGAGGTCTGGAAGTGCTCACCATCCTACTTGCCCAAGTCAAGTAGAAAGACAGACTTTCTACATGATCACAGTCCTTATTTTAATCTCAACAAAGCTGTGCATGAAGTTAATAAAACTGAGCATTAGTGAAGGCTCTTGACAGTCCGGGTCACCAGCCTCTCAGTTTTGTATGCAGAAGTTAGAATGAAGAAATTGAAAGCACTTACCATTCACCAGGTAGTCCAGGAAAAGCTGGGAAGCCTGCATGAGAAAAAGAGGGAAGAGAGTCATTTTCTGGAAAAACAAAAGCCAGCATGGAGCTTGGTTTACTGCACAAAGTTTCTGTTTGCCCCCAGTGCTGGACATCCAGAGAAGATCATTACCCAGTTTGGAGCTAAGTGGGCTGGATTTTAAGAGCTCTTTCAAAAGACTAAGTAAATGTCTTAAAACGCCCACTACTGCCAACAACCCACGTGGGGGCTCTGGCTTTTCTGAGCATCCAGCCCAAGCCGCTGGGCTGGTATGCTTTGGGATAAACCTGTCCTGAACGACTTGAAGTGCCTCTTTGCTTATTAGGTGAGCACACACTGACTATTTGTCTAACTTCTCCGAGATGCTGACTGAGGCAATGCTCCAGCTGCTGCCAAAGCTGGGGGCTGGGGCACGCTCAGTCAGGGCAGAGCAGGGGTTGGGCAGCGCAGCATGGCCCAGGAGCCTACGCCTGGTGCAGCCGGTGGGGTCTGGATCTCCAAGCTGGAAGGCTGTCAACAACCTTTGGATGGAGGAGAACATTTCTGGTACTTCCCATGAGGAAATGCCATGTATCTGATCGTGAACATGGGGCTCCAGCCTTTCCTCTTTGGCTCATGATCAAGGACAAGCGACAAAAGGGAACAGAAGGAGGAAAACAGCTCTCAGGCTTTGAAGAGTGTGAGTGAGGTTTGTCTGAAAGGAGACACACTGACTCCACACCAGGACACATCCCCTGCCTGGTGATTTCAGCTCACTTTCCCTCTCACTCTAAATCCCAGTTGCGGACAGGATTACCTGCCTGTGAGGAGAATACGTGTGCTAACAGTAGGTGTAAAGAACAAGATTTGGAGCTGCTATTCTTCATCCCTCACGTGATTTGTTAGAAGAAAACATATTTCCAAACAGTTTAACACAGGTATAAAGACAGCGTTCAAACACACGCACTCACACACGATTATGATGTGCACCTACGCATTGCTACAGATACAATTAACTGTAAACATACACCCTGTTCAGTTGTGTGTTATATGTAGAAACAGTGTATAGAAGACAGACATTCTCAGCTAATGCTGGTTGTGACTAAGAACGAATGAATCAGAAGCAGTGAATAAGAAACAGGACAAAAAATGCTCAGAATTCACATTTGTGAATATGATCTGGAATGTATAAATGAGTTTTTGCTTCAGGCACGTTTGCGTCCCTCTTGTGTTTGAGCCAGGGAGAACAGACACTCCAGCTCTCCCCTTGCCACTGACTTTAATGAGAGTGCTGTCCCCTGAACTGCTCAGCAGAGCCCCTTTCCAGGTGCACTGAAGTGAGCCACACACACATACAGAACTAAATCCTTTGCAGCTGGAAGGACATGCACGCTCACACAATCGCCCCTCCTGAATGAGCACCGAGATGACAGTAAATGAGAAGGCTTTAAAAGCTCTGCCCTTGGTGTGTATGTTTCTGGAGTGCAGGTACAGTGTTCGTCAGATCATTTGCCAGACCCCAATGGAGACTGTGTAAAGAAAAAGTCTAATTGCTCCATTTACAATTAATGGTAGTGATCATCCATAAACACAGACCAAAACAAACCCTGCCAGGGTACTCCTTTCTTTTGGAGGAAGAGTTGAAACAAAGAACAAGGAAGCAGGAACGGAAGCAGGATGAAGTAAGAAACATTTCACCTCCCTCCCCAGCACTCTGTGGTGCCCTGTCAGGCTGTTTGCCCCATGGGGTGGGAAAGGGTTTGGGGACAGAAGGATTTGACTTCAGTGAGGTTGCCCCTGCCCTCGGGGCAGCCCTTGACACCACGTGGGAGTGTGGTGTTTCAGCCCAGAGGGTTTCCTCCCAGGCTGAGCAAGGTGCAGGACGTGACTGCATCATGCTCTTCTGTGCCTCAGTTTCCCCCAGCTATAGAGCAGAAATAATAGTCGCACTACACCAAAAAGGACGGCTCACACTGAGAAAAGAAGAAAAATAAGACACCTAGCACTGCGCTACAATACTTTTTTTTTCCAGGTTATCTCCCTACCCGCCCCATCCAAGCACTCCTCCTTGGGCGGAGCTGACTGCGAGAGGGCAGATACCCTAAACTCCCTCTTTCAATAAACTGGTGCTCTAGGAAATGTGCAGATTTCCAGGGACAGACCCTTAAGAACAGGCAGTGGCTTGTACTCTAGGATGGCTGAGTCCCAAATTTTGATTCCTGCTTTGGGATGAAAGCCTCTATCTGCTGCCACAGTACAAATGTTACTGGAAACAAAAGCTCCTGGGGCACCCAGCACAGTGAGTCCAAGAGTTAAACCTAATCGTTACCGTATGGCTCCCCTGGAGCTTTCCCCCCTCATTTACTTGTCACAAGTTGCAGCAGCAGAGCCATAGGGGACAAAACCCCAGGCAGGGCTGACCTCTTGGCATGGAAGCTTTTCGCCTGCCTTCTGAGGTCCACTGGACCTCTCACCAGGTTTTGAAGCATTTTCACCCCCACTAGCCAGCCCAGGGCCAAATTTTAGCCTTTTGGCTCCCTGCATGAAGCTTTCCATGGTGTTGTGCAGCAGAGGAGGGAGAAGCACTCGCCTCCTCCTCCTGCCCGCTTGAGCTTGCCCTTTCCGCCATGCCTGGAGGGGATGCAGGACGTGGGGTGCAGGATGAGGGATGCGGGATGCAGGATGAGGGATGCAGGATGAGGGATGTGGGATGCAGGATGAGGGAGGTGGAATGCAGAAGGAGGCTGTTAGGAGGAGAGCACAGGTTGAGGGCTTCAGGGTGGGGTTCCAGAAGGGGGCTGCTTGTGGGGGTGCTGCAGGATGGGGCGTGCCGGAGGGGGTGCAGGCAGGGGCAGTGAAGGCAGGGCCTCCTGCCTGCCGTGCCGTATTTGCTCATGGCCAGCAGAGGAGGATCTTGTCCTTCCGACGAGGTGCAATACTGAGCCCGACCAGGAGCAGGATTCAAACAAAAGGAGGAGGGTGGGGGGAGAGAAAAAATTAGACTGTGGGGCTGGTTTCACCAGTCTCCTTGCTGCAGCTCGACAGCGATACTTTGTGTGTTCTCTCAAGAGGGAATAAAATCTCTGGATTCTGTTCATAGCAGGTCCACAGAGACAAGGGATGAAGCTGGAGGAATTCACAGAGAGCAATTTTAAATTTTATTACTTTAGGCTCATGAAAAAAAAACCCTACAAAAAATAAGAGGGACATTTTATATGGGTACCGGTGCATTGCTGAGTGTGGAGCTGATTATGATTGTAGGGATCCTAGAAAAAATGGTGCAAAAATAGCTGAAATTCAGAATACCCTAATTTCACCTGATCTTTGTTGTCATCATCATTGTAATGATTAGCACTTCACCAAAGCTTCATTCCTCCAAAGAACCATCAAAACTTTGCTAATTAGGCTTTGTACCAGGGTTAAACACTGCAGATATAAGATACTCTCCATTTTTCCATTTCAACTCCTCAAGAAAGAGAGACTAATGGAATGTAATAGATCTCAAACAGGAACACCAGAATCATGAGCTTTCTTGGTCTCAGGGCAGAATCCTACAGCTCTTTCTCAGACAAAAATGTGCAGTTCATCTCTGGTGACTGTTTCTGAATAAAGGCAGGAAGATTTGACCCCAAATTCAAGGAAAATTATTTACAGCTGCCAAGGCCATTCTGCAGCTGAACTGTTGGTTGTGTCTTGGGTACACTTGCTACCCCTTATTACAATCAAAATGAATAATTAAAACACAAAAGCAGGTGGAGAAACAAGCAGCACAAAGGCGATAACCCAGGGTTAGGCTGTGAATTTACATGTATGCAAAACAGAAGTAATTCCAGAGGAAGAAGTACAGCTACTCACGGTGGCATGACAGACTAGCAAGAGGTAAGAAAACTACCTCTACACATACACACGCTTTGCAACAAAGCACTACAGGAGTTCAAACATTAAACTGTGTTGGTAGGAACTGGCCTAGTCACTTAATTGCACTAAGTCCTGCAAATTCTGCTTGCAACTTGCTGTGAAGTGGCCTCCACGTCAGAAAAACAAATATTACCCTTTTCATTTGTTCTTCTGTGCAGTCCCAGCTTTGCAGCCGAGAAGGAGTTGGGATGGGGATAAACTGGAGAATGAGGATGGATATTTGATCAACTTCCATCCACAACTGACATAAGGCATGAAGGAGCCATGAGGGCAGACACAACTACTGCCTTTTCGTAGTGAACCCCTTGATCCTGCTGACAGCTCTCAGTGGGAACCTTTGTCTGGGCTTCTCGCCAAAGGAGGAGGGAATCGACAGTTCTGATGCTCTTACAATCGGCCAGATTTTTGCCTGCAACCATCTTGGGTACTGACAGTCTTTGAACTTCAAGGGAAAGTGGCTTTTCCAGCAATGACATTGTGTTTCTCAGCCAAGGCCATGGTTGCAGTACAATGAAAGCAGGGCATATTATCATCTGGAGCACACATGCAACACATGTATTTTTAGCCTGGGAAACTGTTCTCTGAAAGGATTCCACCAAAACCTCCAAGTTCTTTACCTCTCTGCTAGCAAGACATCTCCTGCCTCCACACTGAACTGCAACGTGTGCCGCAGAGTAAATGACATGTTCCTTAAGGACTTATCCCAGGGTACCCAGAGAAGCTTACAGCCCAAGTCTTTATTTTGCTATGTATTTAATTGTGAACCTTTCCCATGGTAGCACCTGATACAAAACCCACAGGGATCCAGGGAAAAAGCAGGAGCCCTCAGAGGTGCTGCTGAAACCAGCTTGGTTCTCTGCACAGGAGTTACCTGCTCTTGTTTTCCAAGAGATCAAAGTTTCCAAATTAATCTTTGCACTGTGAGAGATGGCCTGATGGCAGCTGGCTGTTTATAAAGTTGCTCACTGATGGATAAAGTGTGCTTGTGCTCCTAGGTGGAAAACGGAGTCAGCCTTGGATGCCACAGCAAGGGGAAGCTACAAAATCTGTTTTATGGGGCTGTAGGAGCCATCCTTGTCAGACTGACACAAGTGCGCTGCGCTATCAAACACTTTTGCAGGCAGTGCCAGGAATGCAGGTTATACTGCTAGACTTAAAGCTTATGCAAAGTCATTAACTCCCTTTAGTTACACGGTGTATCAGCCTGCATGCTTCAGGGCATAAGCTGATTGCCTTCAGGGGTCAGCGAGGAAGACTTCCCTCTCAGAGAGCACGGTGCACAATTAGCTGGGGGCACTCCCAAGGCTTTGTTGCTTTCCTGCTGCACTAGGCAAATTTAGGTGAGCAGAAGGGCATCACACCCGATGGGCCACAAATCGAGACTGGCTCGACAGCATTCACTTCTCTTTGCAGTGATCTGTTTGCAACGCTGTGGAGCATAAAGCCCTTGCATGAGTGATGCCGCACTGAAGAGAGGGTGAGGAGAGCAGAAGTGGGAGTTTACTACAGGAATAGAGGTGTTGCAGGGTAGAAAAAGATGTCAGAGTCGACTTTGGGACACCCTAAAATGTTGGTCTCCAAGTGTCTGAGGCAAAGAAAGACCTGTACTGCTGGTAACAGTTTCCGATCTGCTGTGGGCCAGCTAGGAGATAGGCACCGTTGAAAAGTTTTCTTTGCAATTGTTTGTTCTTAACGTGATATCTCAATCCTTTCCACTACTAAGTGCACTTGGTTATTGGACTGGGCATGGCTAGTGACTTCAAAACGCCACAACTAAGCAGACATCAATTTTTTGGAGCTCTGAAGTATTCAGTGAAGAGCCACCTCTGCTGCTCTGCCCCATGCATGTTTTCCTCTCTGCTACCAGGGGTTTTGAGTTTGCAGGGAACTCTGATACAAGGAAAAAGCCTGATCTCAACATCTGTTGATTTAAAAGTAACTTTTTTCCCCTTGTGAGCACTTTAGAGCATTGTTAAATGGGAGCTACAGCCTGGTGTACGAGCAGCTCCCTCACCAGAGTGTTGTGGGATCCAACTCGGTCCTGTCCTGCAGCCCAACTCAGCACAACATTTAAGCATTCCATTTAATATCATGTGGATTTCAGAAAATTTGCTTCATTACAAGTCTGAATAAGGAAGGATATGCAGCTGAACTGCACAACCTGCTGCAGCAGAGCTCTTTGGATTTCTCTTTGGCTAAGTAAAGAATACTTAACAACACAATACCTTATGGCAGGCGCATTTCTGCTACTGTATCTTGCTGAGCAGAAGTATAATTAAAAGTGAACACCGCCCCCCCCAGCAACCTGAGAAGACCTGTCATGTCTGAAGACAATCTTCGGTGCAGTTTTCTCATATATGCTAAAATAAAGGACTAAAGTTTGTTTTCGCTTGCACGCATGATGCAGCTTTATGCCTTTTGTGGAAATAGTTTGGATTCATACAGGTAAAAATCTGTTTCTCTTCAGGTAATACAAAAGAACCAAATGGAAATTTTTGCCTTGGGGATCTGCTCCAAGCCCACCGGATCCATGAATGTCTGAGTGCTTTCCTGTTCTATTTTGATTGACTCAATACGAGATACTGCCTAAACCGGCATTTGACTCCTGCTGTATTTCATCAATAACATTTATTAATCAGAACGTTACTTACAAAAACTCCTAAAACCAGATTTGAATAAAAATGAGAATGATGATGATAGATAGGGAAGGATGGAAATAGGAATTTAAGGGTGTTTTCCATGGTTTCAGCAAAGTGCAAATGCTATTCTTTTTTCATTCAAAATATTTCACTGTAACTTTTTCTTTGGAACAATCATTAAGGCAAAAATGTCCTCTCATAACATGTTTGTCATGCAATGGTCACGTCACGGCGACTCATTCTTCTCTTTTTTTTTTCTGGGCTCCATGCCAAGTGCTAAGCCAGAAAACCTTGTTATATTAATTATGAAGAAAAAAACCATGTTTTATTAAAAACTAGCCTGCTGAATATTCTGTCATGCTGCTTTTCAGTGACAGCAGAATTACTTTTGCATTTTAGCAACGCTAATGAATTTTCAGGGGCGTGGGGAGATATACGCTACATTTTCCACAGCAATATTTAGAGCAAAGTCAGATTAGGAATGCCAAAGCTAATGAATCAATCTAACACTTGGGACTAGTTAGAAAAACTCTGTGCGAGACTTCGTGATGTTTAAGACTGCACCTGCATCTTCTGCACTGAGTGTGAATTAACACAACCAATTAATTATGAGTTTATTTATGTTAGATTGGGTTCCCACAATGTCTGTGAAACTGGCATTGAACTACCCTAGAACTGATGGCCTCAGTAAGCTGCCACATGTACTGGAGAATTGTGTGCCATATCCTCTGCTGTCAGAGGTTAGATAGCCCTGATGAGACACTGATTAATAAACACCCTATTGTGCTGCGAAAATCACTGATCACAAATACACTGAGCTCTTCGAAAAGATTTATAACTCATCAAAACCCCTCACTATGTATTTTTCCCAAAGGACTGCATTTAAACATGTCAACATCTGAAAATTTTCAAGGCATTTCAGTAAATACAAACCTACACGAGTAGGAGCCATCATTAAGAAAGCGAAGGTTTGAAAGAACCTCAGATTCCTTCATGAGAAAATGTACTTGATCGCAGTGCTTGGAGGAACAAAAGAAATATTTTTAAAACTGACTTTTAACTTTGCTTTAGTTACAAGTCATTCTTCCAGACTTCTTTAAAGAGGAGATGATTGAAATATTTGGGAAAGTGTATCAAACTTTGCTAGAACAGAGCTCTGGCCATCTCTAGCTGTGTTGAATTTTTTGCTGTTAACCTTCCTTCCACATTAGCAGCAATGGTAATTAAGACATCCAAAACATATGGCTGGGGTAGATGTTCCCTTTGACGAAAGAGCTTGCAAAACTGCCGAGCCAGCCCATACCCCTGACCTGTTTAAACTGGTATCTAGTCCCTTCAGCACGAAGATGAGCAGCCCGTGCTGCAGCCCAGCGGTTTGGGGCATCTCTCAGTGCCCAGGGCTGAGGCAGTTACTGCACTCCCAACTACACATGCCTGGGACCAGGGTGACCACTGAGGGCACCCAGATGGGCCATTCCTTGTCATTGTGGATATCTGCTGCAAAAACCATGGGGCTTCCCTCTTAAGCAGCATTTACTTGGGCACCCCAGTGTCCTGAAATGCGGATACTCAGCTAAAGGCTCCAGCTGCCTGGGAAGGGCTCAGCAAGGAGCAGAGCTGACACATGGCAAGAGAAAGCATACAAACACATACTCACGCACAAATGTGTGGTCCCTAGGAGAACGACCAGTGGGAGAACCTGAAGACTCAAGGCACCGTTAACCATCCTTACATTCATTTTTTTCTTGAAATTAGCTTTTTCTTCTACGTTTTTTCAGACAAGCCACAATCATTTGGGGATGAGCTAATCTAGTGCAAATAATTAACTGTGCTTCAAATATTGTTTAATGTTCAACAGATTGCCCTGATCAAATAAGTGCATCTGGTCCAGATGATCACCGCGTTGACCAATGGTAAATATTTCAAATCAGTAAGTATCAAAGAGGGGTATAGTCCAAATTAACAATGAAACAAAGTATTTTCCTTGTATTAGAATTATATTTTGACTGTTATTGTCAGTTGAAAAAAACCTATGAATCAGACTTACTTCTCTCCACCTGAAAAAATAGTGGCATCAAATTATAAAACGTAAGATGTTGAGAAACATGAAAGTGTGCTTTTTATTATTTTCTACATTTCAGATATCAAGATTCGTCTTCTCAAGCATTTGTCCACAAATGTGAGATCTTTTTCTAATAAAAAATGAAATTCTTGAGTAATCCCCAGCCTCCAGATCCCGAAGCACTTGTAAGAGCAGAAGCAACTGAGGAAATCACAATATTATTGCAAGAATAAACAACCCTCTGTTGCAGAAATGCTGACAAACTTTTACTGATCAGATCTTATTTGTGCTACATGTTATGAAAACAAATGAAAGGACATATTCTTTCTCCCAGATAGTTTAGCGCCTGAGAAGGAAGAAGGAAGATGATGATAGAACTATGGTGTTTTCACATCACAGCCCAAAATCACTAGGAAGTCCCTAGCAGTATGTTTTCTCTATGGTTATAAAACACATAAATAGGAGAGTGCTGAGCACATGACACAACACCGGGAGAAAAATGAATATGGTTTTCTGTTCAGGAGGACCTGAATAGTGTCCAGTAATTAAAATGGATGGGTGGGGTGTCCACATGTTGAAATCACCGGGGCCTCTCCATTTCCCACCCTGAATGGGATTTTCTGTGAAAAAGATAAGATGTGAGCACTTGATTGCAGACTCTGTGACAAGTGCTGAAATTTGGTTGATCTGATGATTCCTCACTTTGGAGCCTGAACATCCTAAAGGAGATTTCATATATCAAAAAATACACAAAGAATTTAGGTATGCTAATTATGCCACACGCGCATAATTAAGCAGGTGCCTACAAGCAAAACATGTTTGAGATTCAGTCTGTTGGTGGCCACACATACAAGTTTAAGAGATTCCAGATTCTTTAACTAGTTAGTTAGAAAGACAGCAAGATAAAAGGAGTTAGATAACACATGACTTTATGTAATGTGTCCTTGAGTAAGCTGATTTGCACTGAATTTTAATAGAGCCCTGATTCATCAAATCTCAAACAGAATTAAGGTATGGTCTGGATCCTAATAACATCATGCTTTATATCCATGAAAGATAAATTAAAGGATGCAAAACTGCTATTGACAAACATTGATTATATGTACTTTGATGGACTTTGAAGTTGTGCCAGATGCGTCTTGTCAGCCTCCAAAGTTTTCTTTTAAATCTCATTGCATAAGGCTTTTACTTTTTAATTATTTTTTTCCCTCAGTCTCTTTGATCAAGAAAAAATGTAGATCATATTTGCGTGATGCTATTTCCTATGCATTTTATTTAGATATGCCCTTGTGCACAGCTCATGATATGTAAAACGTTATATGGCATGTAGTCATCTCACCCTGTTACCCTGGCTGCTATTTAACACTTCATTGACCTTCTCAAACTGCTGAGTGGAATCTCACATGTGCAGAGGTCTAGCACAATGCCCGTGTCTTTTTGTGCCTCAGAAATCTACATAATAAGATGCAAGCAACAAGGTTGATGGTTCTCCTTCTATGTTCCCAGGAGAATTTTGACTGGTAGGAATGTTCTATGGATCCTTTTCATTCTGCCCCTCTATCCGTGGCAAAGTGGTGCTCATGTCAGACCCTATGGAAAGACAAATCCACTTGCAACGACTGCTGGTTTTAGAAGGTGGACTAAAATTTAAACTTTAAAGTGAAACTCCTTCCTCTTTCCTATATGTGGAAAAGTCATCCGCAGGGAGCTTCAAGAAACTGAAAAGAACCATTTTGATTCTTAAAAGTTGTGAGCCCACACATAGCATCTTGCTTTCCTTGTCCACGGAGTGCATCAAGTAAGTTGCAGTGTGTGGCAAAAGGCTTCACGGTTGGTGCAGGATTTGGGTGCAGATGTTCTTTTTTGGGGAATGGACCCATTCCCTACATCTCCAAGCCCATCTTAGCCATGATGGTTTGCTCATCAGACATGAAGAATTGCTCTGCAACAGTCTAGGTGTTTTCAGCTAATAAATATAGAGGAAAAAAATAGAGAAGAACTATCAAATCCTTTTAAATTGAGCCTAAGTAGATGAAAATAACTGTTTTAAGTACTGGATCAGAGCTGTGGTGGACTGGCGGGTTTCTTCACAGGTGTCTATGCTGCCTTGAACAAATAATTTACTCTCAGAATTCCTTTGCTTCTCACCTGAAGAATGTGGCTAGTAACTTCTGTTCTTTCATTAAGTGTTGCCTGTTTAGATAATAAACACTTCTGACTCCGTATTTTTCCTTATATTAAAGAGTAGTTCTTGGCACAAGGAGTGCCCTGTCTTGGCTGTGATGTCTAGTATAAAGAAGGAAAAGAATAACCTAAAAAGACTATAGTCTCAGTGATTTATTTGAAATTACTACTAAATACTGTACTCTATAATGCTTGAGTAGTTTTCGTTGCCAAAATAAACAGCAGCAATGTTACTTTGCCCTTTTTCTTTTTCTCTAAAATGGGAATTTCCACTGAAAAAATATTTCCCTTGGACATTTTTCTGCCACTGTGTGCAACACTTGAATTCTGATCCTGGAAATCATTTCAAGTCCTTTCTGGCTGATAACTCTTCTCCATCCTCCAACAGGAATGAATATTCTGTGCTGGATCTACCTACGTGTGTCTGGGGTGTGTGTATTATTATAGTGTTAGATACACTAGCTGCAGATCTAGTTATTAACACCAGAAGAATGAAATCACCCCAGCTGTGCGTGAAGAGAGAAAATCCTAGGGTAAAAGAAAAATAAAAACATCTACTATGCAACTTCAATAAAAACAGCAGTTCTAGAAAAACTTGCCTGCATCAGCCATCAACACCGTGCCCACAAGAGCATAAGTCGGTCTCTTTGAGGGTCAGGACATCTTTCTTCAGACCCAACAGCAATGCCACGGAATATGCAAGGATCAATACTTTAACTTTGGCCTTTCCCACTGCTAGCATTTTGTGGCTTTCTTTAATTAACCTAATAACTCAAAGGCCTATATGTTTGTGCTTCCTTTTTAGTGTTCCCTCCACTTCCATTAAATACAGGAAATTTTTGACCAGCAAATGAAAATAAGAAAGCAGAAGCCTTATCATTCCTCTTTATACAGAAGGACCAGAGTTGAGTGAGAGTATAGGGAATTGACTTTTAATATAAAATCTGGGAAGAGGATTAGGGGTATTCTCTTTAAGAAATCCATCTTGGTGCAGAAAACCAGCATGAAGTCTAGACACCCCTTAAATCAACATTTAAATTGTTGTGGCTGCATTTTGTTTTGTAATTCTCTCTAGCAGCACATTCCCAGTGATGGTTTCAATTCTTGGGCTCAGATCAAAAGCACAGTAAAAATTGAAAGACAAGCAAACAAACAAAACCCAGAATAAGTGCAGGCAGCAGAAAGTTCTGTTGGACATGCAAAAAGGCTCTTCCCTCATCCCCACTGGAAGTAATTCTTCAAAGGCTTTATGCAAGCTCAAAGCTCGTGCAAGAAGAGGCACAGCAAGTTAGGGAGAGAGGCAATCCTGCTCCAGCGGTATACGCCAGGACCTCCAGTCTCTCTCTGATGCTGATTTGGTACCAGACCTCTAAAGGTTCATACAAGCCACTGAGCTGTTGAAGAACAACCTGCCATGGTGGAGCTTTGTTTCTGTTCTCAATCACAGACTGGTGTATGCCCCGGCCAAAAGGTTTTCTGTTCCTTTCTGGCCTCTTGGGTGTTCTTGTAAACCTTCCCTGTAACAACCCCAGATAGCTGTGCAGCTTTCTGAGCCCCTTTTTGCGTCTTGGAGCTGCCTGCTAAAATCATTAAAATTGTAAAGTGGTGGATGAAGGAAGACAGTTTTGCTTTCAAGCTGAAAAACACGCGTCAAAGCTCCTGTAGTAAATTTACAGAGTAATAAAAACAATAAAAACAAAATCTGACTGTCGGGTAACATCATTTTAGGAAAGATGCAATGGCCTACCTCAAAGTCTGCATTAAATGCATAGCTCTCACTTAACCTGCCTAGGCTATAAATCCCAAGGGCCAAGTTCTGTCCAACCATCCTAAACCAGAGATATTTTTACACTGCAAAGGTAGAGCTAATATAGTTTCTCTGCTCCGGTTACAAAACACCTCCTCCACAGGCTCTGCTGGTCCTTCTCCAGACAAAGTGCAGAGCAGAAAACATCAGTCTGAGCGAACATCAGTCTGAGCGAACACGTACAAGCCATGCCCTCATAAGGTAATCTCTGATGGGGGAGTTAGTCAGAGGTGGGAGCAGACTCAGGTGAAAGCTGGCAAGAGCTAACCGTGCCATCCTGCTGCTTTGGGGGAAAAGATGCGGTTTTTTGAAAGGTGCAACATTTGGCTTTTAGTCTGACGGCAGCAATAAGAGCATGGGAAGGAAAGGAGAAATTGTAACTGCAAAGACCAAGTGATGATGCTGGACCTAAAAGAAGGTGACTGCAGGACCTGGCACTGCACACATGAGGATTTTCTTCATGGAGGGTGTGGAGCAGCAGCAGAGAGGGGTGGCTGGCCTCAGCAGGACACCGGACTGCAGCATGCACAGCGGTGCACGGACCTACCCCATGCTGTTCAGAGCCAGGGTCTTCTAAAACATGTCAAATAGCAGCTGGCAAGTCAACTGAAGGTAGTAACCTCTGCCACCCTCCTGGAAGGTGGCCCTTGTAGTACAGTGGCACAGACCAGCTGCTCTGGGCTGCATTTGATGGCCCAGAGGTGTTCCTTGGCCAACAGCCTCACAAGCTGCATAAGATTGAGAGAAGGCAAAACAGGGTTAAACAGAGGTGCATGGGCTTTCAGAGAGTCTCCATCTCCTTTCTGTACTCTGAGAAAGGCACAGACTCCACCGGGCTCTCAGGGTTGCGAAGCTCTAACCTCTGCAATCCCGGAGCTCCTCCAGGAAATGCTTCTGCAGTCTTGGGTGCTGCCCAGCTGTAGTTGTCACATACCTTGGTGCTACTTCAGCCAGCATCCGTGTCTTTCTTTTCTCTCACACCGCAGTGTAGATGACACCACCCTCATTACTAATTTATTCTTACAATCCCAAACAAGCTGAATAGAATGAACCTTACGGTAACCACGTTCTTTCTGTTGAAGAAGCAATGCTATAATGAAGTCTGACCCCTCTGCTATTTTGCATGCATTTAGAGGCAAGCACAAACTAGAAAACACTTGAATTTAAGAAAAAATATATGCCTCCAAAATGCATCTTTAAAACAAAAGATATCACAATTCTTTGGATGATTTTTTTTTTCCCCATTCACTGTAGTTTTTTTTCTTTAAACAGGAGTTACACATTATTCAGTGGGATATCATCTGTTTCCAGGAGGGCAATCCAAGAGGGGTTGTACAGTAATACATAACTAAATATCTGGGAATTCTTTGGCAGAATAATTAAATATGTTGTTCAATTAATTGTCTAAGTGACTAAAATAACAGAAATAACTTCAGGTGGAACGACACACAAGTATTGTGAGTACAGCTATACAGTTCTGATAGAGACAAGGAATCCTACTTGAGTAAGAACTAGACACCTACTTTACTCTCTTTAGGTGTTTACTTTTCCTTATGCAGTGCCCTGAATAGGAATATACAAACAATTTTCAGGTTTCATGTATTTACTAATGTTCACTACTACATGTTGACAGAGTTAGCCATCTGAATGGCCCGCTGAAAGGATGCACAACTGAAGCAGCACACGATTGTAGCCCCTGCCTTACCTCCTTGGCTCTCAGACGTGGAGGTGATGAAATGTGTAACAGTTCTAGTACTTCTGTCATGTTTATCTTGGCTTCATGTTTCACTTGGCTGGTCTAGCGTGATGAACAGGGCCAATTAGGCTGAGCATAAAGATGTTCATTTCATTTCAAGCCCATGTTCACAAGGTTACAATTCCTCTTTCAGATCCATCATCTCAGATCTATACTTTGACTCTGGATTTTCTTTCTGAAAAGTAACTTTTCTATGGACACTGATCCAGTAATCAAGATCATTTTTTACATAGTTGAAATCAAACAAGTATTTTTTAAATTTAAGTCTGATACTTGTAACAGAAGGAGCAGAGCACTGTTTGCACTTTTCTCCATGTAGCAGTAGAAACCACAAGTAAAATTGATTATGATTTTTATAAGACTGTGTGGGATAAGAAGGCTGTCTTTTGAGAAGCAATACCAAATGGGAGCTCCAGATCGATAACCGTGGGGCTAATAGCTTGTATATTAGTCTATTACTGGAATTGTGAGCAGATCCTAAGGGATTTTGTGTCCTGCTCCCACTGAATTCCCCCTTAACATCCTTTGAAGTGCCTAATCACCATTCCTCCTCCTTGTTCACTGCATTCAGCACTATTTGCCTGCTTCCCTCCAGTCCTTTTTACTGGCCCTTTTCTTGACTAAGCTGCTCCCAAATCAATTTGATCCCTTTTCCACTCTCCACTTACTACCTCTTTTCATTGTGGTCAAACCAGTCATCCTGCAGGCTTTAAAGTTACACCGATGGCAGGTACCTGAAGGCAAACCCAGCAAAAGCAATGGGAGCATGATGCTTGCAGCCCAGAGCATCTCTGCACTCACACCACCATCACAGCCTCCAAAGGGCCAAATCGGGAATGGACAGACCCAGTACTGTGACAAAACAGTATCTGAGATTCATGAAGGGAAGTGCAGACACTCTCCAGGGAGGTTTCCCTCATTAGCAGCCAACAATTGTATCAGTTCATTGGAAAGTCAGCGTGGTTTTTCTCCTTCAGAGTCCTAAACTAAAAACCGCATATTTTCAAGGTTGTGAAACTTTGGTATGAGCACACCATCACAATATTTCACAGCAGAAGTGGTCAAATTCCTCCTCCCCTAAGCCCCAGTAGTAACGTGGAACTCCTGGTTATTAATCTTCCTGTGATGCACCATCGTCTCCCAAAAACCAGAGAAGAGGTAAGAGTCACCATGTTCCTATGAAACGCTTCACAAAAAAGATATTAGTGACTCCTTTTGGCTGATGTTAAAAAGAACTTTCCGGGAAGAAGTTGAGATTTTGTGTGGAAAGCAGGACTTTTCAGTCAGTACGTTTAGACAGGCACCTAAATTTTCACTGCAGATTTTGAATGTGGAGGTGCTGGTGTGAGCGGCAGCATGTATTGGGGTCTGCATTAGAAGTAATTACAGTGATGTTATAATCATCCCTAAGCCAGGCATTGCAAAACTGAATAATTTACTGTTAAACTTATTTCAAATGTGCTCCAAAGCAGAACTGGTTCTTGAATAGCCTGAGCTCGGCTCTGAAATGGCATCCTGAACCTAGAAAAGCAATATGGTTACATAGTCTGTGGTCTGTGCTAAGAGTACACCATTTTTCAAATGTGTATTTAAATGTGTATTTATTTCTTCTGGCCTCTGAAGCTGCTCTGAGGTACCCTTGGGAGAGCTGCCCAACTCCTAGTGTCATGTCTGGCAAGGGGTCTGAGAGACAGGCACTGCACATAAACCCCCTTCGCTCTGCACATCTTTGGGGCCATCCTTCCAGCAGCCCGCCCCATATATTTGGTACTAAAATAAATCCCTGGGGAACGAAAAAGCATGTCTGGAGTTACCCGTTCCCTTTCCTTTTCTGCCCTTCCCTCCCTAAGCAGCTGTACCCACTCCAAGGCCCACGTTTGCGAACTTCTTGCTTCTTTGAGTGATCTCCCTACTCCAAAGCAGCATCATTGAATTTTGCTTAGTTAAGGCAGGACGGCTCATGTCTTGAAAATGTTTGCTAGATTGGATCTCATTTTGTAACATTTCCCCTCAAAGAATCATTCAATGATGCATCTTAGAATCAGATTCCAGAGAGGGAACTAAAAGAAACATCAATAAAAAAAGAAACTGTGAGGAAACTAAATATAGAACAGGCCAATATGAATTAAACAACATCCTAGAAATCTTCACACAATAATTGATTTGCTCATTTGTACTTCTTTCTATTCTTTAATCTTTCAGCAGAGCTTCAATCCTCCCCCCATTGCTTTTTTAATATTCTCTGTTCATCTGTTGTCTACAATATTGTTTCTGATCTCTCTCATCCCATCAATCATCTCTAAAAAGAGACTAGTCCACACACTCTGGTCTCCAATCCTAATGACTGTAGAGAACTAATCACCTAAACTGAGTGATGTTCATTGTTGTAAGTGTCTCTTTGATTTATTAAACATCTCTGTATAAATTCCTGCATGTTTTGCAAGTTGTTTCCTAGAACCTGTATGAAGGCACTTTGAAATCCTAAAACTGTCTGCTTATGGGGTTTTTGGTTCATCTAATAAATGGATTCTTGTCATGAAAAATGAGCTTTTACTTAACTGAAAAGGACTGCTCAATTCCAAATTCAGGTCAGATCCTCGGTTTGAGCTTTCTCTGAGTACACAGCAAACTTACAAAGGCCACTCATATACACTTTATATTAACGTGAAAATACTGTGTGTATCACTTCAGCACGTCTGCCTGCTGACGGAGAGACATAGACACTACGGAAATACTCCTAATGATGGCATTTTCCCTAGCTGTCACTTTCACACGCTGTTGCAAGCTCTTCAGTTGAGCAAGGAGACTTCCAATCTGATTAAATAAAGTTTAAGAACTGAATATGTTCACATTCTGTCCTAGTCAAAGCGACATATTCAGCACCATGCTGTCAGTGTGCAACTAATCCTCCCAGTGACAAGGTTTGATATAAGTGCTGAAGCTGGGCTCTTTGACTGTACATCAAGGTGAGGCCACCAAATCCCCACCGAAGGATCTGGGTGTCACCAAATTTGGGCATTCTCAAAGGGGTACAAGGTCCAGGTTCTGCCAGTCACGTTGAGGACTGCCTCCCCATCTATCCTGGTCTCACTTGAAAGAAAAAAAGATACTAAGGACAGAGCAGAATTCAGCATGAGCAAGAAATGGTCTGAAGATGGTATGAGGCTTTTGAAAGAGCCCGACATGATATTGTCATGAGCTAATTGTGAAAATGGGAAGTAGACAAAATATTATATGGGCACAGCTCTTGGCAGAACCACGCTCAGGGTCAATACTCAAAACTGAGGACTGGTTTGACCAACAACTCCTCTCTAGGTCTGCCTTTAGACTTGTGCTATTTGTATTTTTTCACTGGCACCTTAGGGTGCAGGACTAGAAAGAAAAAGAATAAAGTGTTTGAATGATGCCGTTCTGGGAAGGTTTCTTTGCCCCTGAGAAGTTTATAAATTCTGTTCCCCTTTCCCATGCTGGATTTGCTCAGAATATTGAGTGTCTGCTAAAAATAAATGGATATTCCTTAATGTTCACCACACTCTTTACAGCAGTCCCTGCTAATGAAGCAGCTACTGTTACAGGCGGGTGAGTTTCATGCATTGATTGTCTTAGTGCCTCATACTAAGTAAAAAAGATGTTAATAATCTTATTATTACAGAAACATCATGGAAACTCATAAATATATATTCAACAGTTAACATCACAAATCTGTGAAAACTCTTTTTTCAGCACAGTATGGGCATAGTTATGTTGGCAGGCAAAAGAAGTAGGGGAAAATTATGTATAATTTATTCTATACCTTTGCCCACTTTTTCTGTTTACAAAATGTGCATTAATACCTCACAGCTTTTGTGTTCCGTAACCATTAGCAAAACAATCTCCTACAACCGTCTAGTAAGGGTGGATTAAGCTGGGCTAGTAAATCTTGGTGTATAGAGCTCATACAGCTTTCCTTTTCACTGCCTTGATTAGCAGATTGTCAAATGTCACTCTTAGAATGAGATTTTTTTCCTTACATTCACTTCAGCATTCAAAATTTGCTTTCTGCGTGTAGCTCAGGATCTCACGCAAACATCAATGTTTTTGAGATTACAGTTGTCAGCTAAAGTAGCCATAGAAAGTTATTCGCTCCCCTACAAGTGCATACACTCAGAAAAGGCTGCAACATAGAAACATGGCAGAAGAGGGGACTTCTCCCTCTCTCTCTTTTTTTTTTTCCCTAAGGAAAATGGAGCAATGATGTTTGACAAAAAAATAAATCCCCAAATAACTGAAAAACAAATACAGAGAAAGAGGATTTAGGTTTCTGGTCAAACAAATATTCATGGAACCGATTAGCAAAGTTTAAGATGTCCTCATCATCCGTACTCATATATATAATGTTGCTGTAAAAAGATATTTCTATCAGGTGAGAGCACTCCATTACCCAGTCATGAGAACATAAATAAATAATAGCCATCTGCAACACTGGTGTCAGCATCTTTATCATAGATGCTGATTTGGGCTAGATGATTTCCAAACTCTCAGGAAGGGGAAACTCATTTCTATTCCGAAAGGCTCTTACTCAGAGGACCATCACGCAAATGGACAGAGACTAAGAACAACTGACACATGAACTCACTGCACTACAAAAGTGCTTGCAGCGAGAAATGTTTTTAAAGAGCTTAAGACGCAAAGTGCAGGCAGGATAGAGGCTTTGCATTGTGAGAAAAAAAGCACAAACAGGACAGTGGAAAACATACAAAGAATTTAACCCCCAAGAAAGTCCAACCAAAATTTGCTTAGAATCAGATCACACCACTCAGTTGGATCACCTATATTAATACCCGTGTACTTAAAATACCTGCTGATGATAGACTCTGTCTACAAATTTGGTATCAGTAGTTTCACTGAGAAACGATCTGTGATTTTCCACTGTGCAACAGCACTGACAATTTAAAGAAGTCTATTATCTCACAAGCTACCTCAATCTTAAAAATGATTTTTTTTCTCTCTTCTCAGACATAGGGTTCCCAAATCTCTGTGAGATAAACATGGTGATGATTTAACCTGGTTTACAATTTATTGAGCTTTAAACATGTCAGCTCATCTAAGAATGGATATTATAAATTTTACAGCTCTGGTTTGGGAGAAAATCCTATGTCTTGAAGAAAAGAAACAAAGACTTTCCTATTTTGATTGGTGGTTTGTTTTTGTTTTTCGGGGGTTTTTTTTTTGTTGTTGTTGTTTTGTTTTGGGGATTTTTTTTGTTGTTGTTGTTGGTTTGGTTTTTTTGTTTTGTTTTGCTTTGCTTTGTTTTTCCTAGAAAGATGGTTGTTTCTTGAGAGATGCTGAACAGTAAAGAAGGCTGGAAGCAGTTAGTCTTGGTGGAGGTGAACTGCACGGTTAGAGGGCAGAAATAGAGGTCAGAGGTATATATGATCAATACAATATTGCACAGGAAATGCCACAGCGGACACCTCATACCTACTTTGTGTGTGCACTTATAAATACCTGTCTGTATCGCCAATCCCTGGCTCAGCTGAAAAGGGTTCTGTACCTTTGACGTGAGGCAAGAAGATCTCCATCCCCGCAGTTCTACTGAGATTACTCAGCTGTGAACAGATAACTCGATACAAAGAAGAGGAAGAAAAAGCAAGGAAAAAAGTAGAAGCAGACAATTTCATAGAGCCCAAACCAGACAAGACTCTCTCTGATGACCAAGGGAAAAGCTTTGATAAACGGTAGGGCAGCTCCTCAAATCCAGGTCTCTGAAAGTGGGGGTGGAACACTGCAGGAAATAATATGAGAGTCCCTGCTGTGGGAGTCAAGGGAGACAGGGAAAATAGTTCAGGTAATAAAAAAAATGTTAATATTACAAGAGTGGAATGCATCTGAGTATAATTCCAGGCTTTTAAGTTCAGTTTTCAAATCTTGGAGAAAGAAAGAGACAGCCTGCTGCCATCTCACTAGTTTGTCACATTGGGTTTAAGGTGTGGAATAAATCAAAACTTTTTTTCGGAACATGGTACAAAGAAGCGCATTAATAATACATGAAAAATGTTCATCATATTGGTGTGTATCAGTGGAAACACTATTTTAAAGAAGCTATGAGCAACACATGAAAAGACTTGACCTAGGTTTCACTTCTGATGTGTCGGGGTGGGGGCAAGGCAAGCATTTCTCCTACCCTATAACACCGATGTGCTATATCTGCGACTTCCCACTTGGGTAGAGGAGTTGGGTTCCCAAAGCAGGAATGATTTTTTTTCCCCCACAAGCAAGCAAGGAAGTTTGAATCCTCTGAGCCATCCCCTCTAAGTGCATTCAAGAGGAACAGAGAGAGAAATAAAACAAAACCTCCCAGGTAACTGGTATCTGCCATGCCTTTTCTTCATTGGCGTGCTGAATGCTTAAATGTCTAAAGACTCTGATGTTTGCCAAGAACAGCAGTCATTTTTGTGCTCGTCTTTGAACACTGTAGTGCAGAGGACTGGGACACATGCACATGCCCATACACTGTGCCTTTCTAAATGGTTTTACTTGCCTTCAATTTAGCTTGAGATACGCACATTTAAAAAAAATAACAAAAGTTGTTCTGATTAAAAGTATACAATTGCTATTTATGGAAGAGCATAGCTGCAATACATATTTGTTTCTAAGCTAGCTGAATCTATCAGTAATCAGAGTGTGGGAAAGATCAAAGAGAAGAGAAGATAAACACAAAAATTATATTCGTGATTCAGATTGTGGTAGTGCCCAAACACTCCACACAAAAATGAGACCTCCTGCAGTTGATGCTGTACATTCAAATAGTGGGATTTTTTTTGGTCTTCTGAAGCACCTGCAGTCTCGTAAGGCAATTTGGACCAGAGGGGGATGAAAACAGATGATTTCTCTTAGTGACCAGAGTGAAGAAATTCTTGGTTTGCCAGGCTGTCTCCGCTCCTGGGACTAATTCTGTTTGCAAGAGCTGTGGGCACTCTGCTCAGCTGGTGATGTAGTAACAGAGTATATTCAGGTCCCGCTGCCTCTGTGGGGCAGTGCGTCCATGAGAGAACCCTCCAGAGTCCTTATGCTTGAGGAATGCAAGAGATTTTGTTCCACCAGCTCTTCCATGAACAAATTGTGCTCTCAAGGCTGGTCAAACACAGTTGAGCTGGACAAGGAAGGAAGTCTTCACTTGACGGAGGTGGGAGTGGGGAATGGACAGTCACTTGGCTGTGCAAACCTGCACTGCAGTCTCTGGCATGCCCTGCTCTCCCACAATTCTTGGAGGATACTTCAGCTGTTCCGGGTAAGCACAGAGGGAAGAAGTGTGCTCTGCATCGTGTCCCACTAGGTAGAAGAACTACAGCTGATGGGCCTTCACATGGCACTTCGCATGCATTTCATTCTTCTCTTCCCACATGCTGCAGCTCCATTACTTTCCTCTGCCTCTGGGGTTACCGGGAGCAAGTGTGGTTGCTGTCAGACCACGTCACAGGCCACACATGGGGATGTGGCCATGGGACCTCTTTGCAGTGACCTGCTGGTGGCCATCATCTCCCCACTGAGCCAACAGAGCAATCCTCAGCAAACTCATGATCCTGAGCGAGGAGCGGCTCAACATCCAAGTATTACAACGTCTTTCCTTGCTGGACCCTGATTTTCTGTTAGCGGGTGTAAGAAAGAAGGAAGTCATTGCTTCAGCAGACGCTCATTGCATTCCTTATATATGCCTGGTGTTGTCACCATCTTAATTTGCAATCTTGTGAACTACTTTTACCCTATTTAACAGACTCTCAGAATAGGAAAAAAGACCCTAAGGAAAGAGAAGAAAAATTCTTACTTTGCTAAGACCTTGCCTGGCAAGTTTCAGCTCAGAAACCCCAGAGAATGCAGAAGAGATTAATGAAAATGCTGAGAATCACCATAATAATTCCAACTACCTGCACCAGTGTCAGCAGGCTCAGCAGGGCCTGTCATTAGAAAGCCCCTTTTTAAAACGGGTGTCCCTCTTATTAGTTAAATTATCTAGACTGTGGCGAAGAGTATTCCAAGGTGACAGAAATCAGAACAGCACAGTCTGCTAAAAATGAAAATCAGATAATTGCTCATAAATTACTTCTGGGGTCTTTCAAGATCTTTCAGTCTTGCTGACTGAAAGGCAAGTCATTTGGACTGCAATAATTAAAATAAAAGCTGCAACACATGGGAAAAGTAGTTGGAAGAAAGATATTATGAGATATATTGTACCTACATAAATTATCATCTGGTTTCCAAGAGCCTCCTGAATTTGTTCACATCTTCCTTAAAGAGCAAGTAAAGGTGAGAGCCTTGGCATGGAGACCAACTCTGGCTCTGGTTCCCAGTCTCCTTCCTGGACTTCACACATATTCCACCCAGGCAGAAGAAGAGGCTGGGTATTGTTCTCCTTCACACTTGTTCCCCAGTGCTGTGTCTGGGAAACACTCACTGGCACCCACCCTTGACACCGGGGACCAGCACACCTTCAAGGGTGGCACAGCAGCCCTCAGGTCCCCTCAGCACTTCAGCCCCTCCGGAGGAGGAAGACTACCCTGCTCACATGGGTTGAAGGGATAAACCAAAATTTCCTCCTTTGAGATGGGACCTCGTGTCTTCACTAGGAAATATTTAAAACACAAGGCTTTTTCTCCTAATTTGCCGCATCTGAGGGTAAAATTAATGTCACTAGGTGTTCAGCACAGCCACCTCCATATTAGCTTTTTTCAGTAGTTTTAGATGAAAGCTGCGTAGAGACAGAAGATGTGCTCTGGTGAGCTGAGGGTCAAGACACAGTCACCTCTTTAACTGTATTCTCTCTTCTTTTTCTGATCATCCCACACAGCTACCAACTGTTTGGAGGAGGATAGCAATGTAACTCCAGAAAATGTCTGTTAAAAATCCCTTTGACACTCATTCACTGCTGACCACGTTTGGTCTAAAAACATTAAGAAATTATTTCACTCCTCTTGGCATTTATTTGACTTCATGGAGATACTTTTTCAGACTTTTTTTTTAAGCCAGGCTATATTTTGTTAGTTGCCCAGAGGATTTAATGCATGGCCTACTCTATAAATAAGGCTTATTATTCCCCAGTGACAAATGTGGTTTCTTTCTGAGAAGCTGCATAATAGCTCAAGTGGGATAAATGGGAATTTTCTGATGGTGTTAAGTTTCACAATTAAACAGGGGACAGTTCCCTCTATAAGACTGATCGCTAACCAGTTTTTAAATGACCTTTTTATTTTGTACTGAAGCCAGCAAGTCCTCTGCCCATGTGTTACAGCTGGGCAGCGAGAAGGGGAGGACGTGAGCCACCAACTTGTTGGTCTCTGTGGTTCCCCAGAGGTAAGTATGGTTCTCCCAACCAAATTTAGAGCTAGGAGGGGTTAAGGAAAGCTATAAATTCTACCACTGGGCTGGCACTCTTACGCTAGTCTCTGCAAGGCCAAGGACCATACCGGTAGCTGAAATATCCCGTGCTGTTCGAGGAGAGGCAGGAGGCAAGCCTGTGGGACAGTGTGAACAACACAGTCTGTTTCTGGGAAGGAAAATGGAGGATTTCTGTCTTCAGGGCTGCTTCTCTGCACATTTTGCCAAAACTAAATTAATCCCATGAACACAAAACAAATATACATATATTACAGGGCTTCTTTCATGAATAAAGGATGACAGGTCACCTAACCCCCATCCAAATGAGCAACACAGGAAGGGAGAGAGGAGAAGTGAAGGTTATTTGAAGTTACAGCAGGGAGGAGACAGAGGTTTACTTACAGCTGAATCATTCAACAATACAATCTGTCAGAAATCAGCAAATATCACAGAAATTCATGTTTCATCAATCTGTCCCCTGCCCTAGCACTGCCAGAATCTCCTCTATTTGACTCTCTGAGACCTTGCACGGCAGAGATGCCACAGTCTCCTGGCACAGTCCCTTCCAGCGCCGATCGCCCTGCAACACCAGACCTCAGCGCAAAGAAAGGGTTAGGGATGATTTCCCCACTTATGACATAATTTCCCCACAAATGATGCTTTTGCCCAATCCCATCACCTAAAGCTCCCTTAACACCTGGTGGTTTAGTACATGTACAAAATTTCCATTAGGGTAAGTCTTTACACTTCTTCCTGCTCTTTAGGTTTAGGAAATACTTTGCAAAGGATTCAGGGCATGTGGGTGAGAGTGTTCTTGCTGGCTGACCTTGCTATGATCTGTAATTCTCAGTGGTCATGGTTTCACCTTTATCTGGAAACTTACAGGAAAAAATATCCTTTGGAACAATGAGGAAAAGACTGATATAATAACTGCCCATCAGCTTCTGGGATGTGTGAGAAGGAGAAGGATGGTTATTCCTCAGTGACTGCCTGAAATTAGCAGTCAAAAAGAAATAATGAGCTCATACTCTTATTTTATGACTAGATCTCAGCATTACATTGAAATGAAGTCAGTTATACTGAGTAGTACCTGGATCCTTCAGAGTTTGACCACAAAGCACACCATGGGGATGATGCTCAGAGGCCCCATTGAGGTTTTGAAGGACAGGGTTCCTAGCTAAATGCATTGGGATGGACTGCATGTTGCCATTATGTATGAAGTATGTGTGTGCTGCCCGGTGGATATCAGATGTATTTGTACACAGAGGAACTTCGACATCTTTCAGTGCGGAAATCCTCTAGAGAGCAGAAGGACATCAGGCTGCAGAGCTGGTATTTCATGATAGGTCTCAGTTCCAGCATTAGCAGTCTTATGTGCTTCTCTTAAATTTCCCTGCTCCTTTATCACACTTTTTCTAAATATTTACAATTGAAAAATACTTACACGAAAAATGTTCAAAATGGAGAGAGGTTACCAAAACTGTCAACTGGGCTAAAAATATTAAGTAAATCTCTTCTGGACTCCATGAAATAATAGATTTCTAGTGTTGCTTAGTCAGGACTTATAGCAGGCTGCTGTACTCCCAGGAGGCTGGTTTCTTAGCTTATTTTATGCATCGGTTTCATGTAGAATAATTGTTTGCTTCTATAATGAGGAACACACATTTTCTGATGGAGATTGCCTACCTCAAGGACAAACTAAATGTAGTTCTTCAGCTTGGAGAATATTAACTTTTTGTGCAATTTAGCTAGCAAATGTAACACTGTATTTACTCTTGAGGACTTTATTCGAGCTGGAGCAGATACATCCTCCGACAAGACTGTGAAGATTAGATGACATTGACTCAAAGCTGTGTACTTGAACAAGTATTAATCCAGGTCTGGGAGCTCCATTCTGATGCATTTTTTGAGAGGTAGACATTTACATGCACCTCTCTACTCAGACACAGCTTCATTTTCCTTCAGCAAGAGCAGGTACTCTTCAGATAAGCATCCAGTCACCTAAACAGCTGTATCTAAGACAGACATACAGTAAAACTCAGGCTGTTTTGGCTGCCCTCCCACAAGGTAGTCCTACGTTTTCCACCTTCACTGCCTCTGCCCAGCTGATCAGGACTCGTCCCTGCACCCGATTGAACTGGGCTGTATAATTGGTGAAGAAATAGTGAAGAAAGAAGAGTGGATGTCCTGCTGTGCTGCTTGAAAGAGAAGGAAAAGAGGGAAGAGGGAGGAAGCGAAGCTGCCAAATGCAGCTGCAGCTCGTCCCATTGGGACAGCAGAGAGGGCACAAGTCCTCATGGGACGGACCAAATTATGTAGTTTGTTTACTCTGCAGTAATGGAAGAGAAAGGTCAGTTTCTATACATACTGGCTTACAGGCTGGCATATATGATTCATATATACGTATTTTAAGTCTTCTATATCTCTCCAGCTCAGGCTGCCACTCATTTCTAGTCTTCTAACAAGCAGGCTTTTGAACAGCGTTCACGCTCACTTTTTAAGTTTGAAAAGAAGTGTCTCTTGCTGCAGAGGCGGCTGCTAATGAGAGATGAGGCAAAGTGAGGAGACAGCACTGCTCTAGGTAGTCTGTGCTGTGCCGTCCTGCGCAGTGTGAGCAGATGATAGCAGTGCTCTCCACCCCTCTGGCTGCACGCGTGGGTCAGGGTCTGTGTTAGCACACAAGTAACCATTAACCTGGCCTTTGCTGCTGGCTTCCAAAACCATTTCTGAGCTTTCACCTCTCGTTCTGTAAATAACAGTTACATTCAAGGAAATGTCAGTGAGCAACAAGATAGGGCTCACTAGACTAGGAGTCACAGAAAAGCAGGGTCATGGCAACACAGGCTTCACTCCAGTCTGGGCAAATAAAGAATCTCTCTCTCACCAGCTTGATCTGTGTGAAGGGAGCTGCAGGAAACTGGCCAAGCAACGGTGCATCTGCGCTTCAACTCTCAGCCACAGGAATAGGCTGTGGCCACAAAGCCCCTCTTCCCACCACTGGGCACACACTTGACAGTTAGGTGGTGCGACCTGCAAGTTTGTCTGGTCTACACTGACAAGACCTATTGAAATGGGTGCTCAGCATCTCTTAGCCCTTGGTCCTTTGGGATTTCACTCACAAAGCAGTGGATTAACTCCTCTATCCAGCCACATCCACTGCAGACTCAACACTAGAGGTATCTGAAATACTGAGGTCTGAAAAGAAGGTATCCTAGATTCATGAAATACAGGATCGAGAACTGTGTGTGCATGGTATTATTGTTAATAGAATCAGCATGTCTTTTTAACAGGGCTGCCAAAGTTCAGGGCTTGTGAGAACAGAAGGGCTGACAATTCTGATTGCCCTCCTCTGACTTTCACCAGCCCAGTCCTTTAAGCTGTGGCCCCTGACACTGGTCCTCAAGTCTGTTGTTTCACCCCTTCACCAGTTCTGCTCAGCAGCTCCTGGTGCAACAGAGCACCTAACTCCCAATCCAGTCTGCGTTTCTGCTGCAGTCCTCAAACTCACCAGCAGCTCCCTTGAGAGTCTGTCTCAAGGAGAAAACAGTTATCCAGCTTTGTGCTTCTTACAGAGAGGAACACGGTGAAGGTGCTGGCAGGGCTTTGCTCATGACCTTAACCCAAATTCTTGGTTCCTGAATCCTGAGGTGAAAAGTCTGCTGACTCCCTCTGAGTGAAAACCTGACCCACGATGGCCCTGCATAATCACAACATAAGGGACAGGGGAGAAAGGCGCTCATCCCTTTCCATAGGTGATGACTAGCAGCATAATAGTGAGCCTAACACATGCTTGTGTGGTGTCACCTGAACCTTCTCTTGGGAGAGCATAGGTGGGTGTGGGTCACAAGCGCAGGACTGGGGATCTCTCCCTCAGTCATCTCCTGAGGAACGGAGTTTTCCCCTTGGAAAAGTAGGCAGAAGTGGCAGCTACCTTTGGGTCACTGCTTCTCTCAGGGTAAGGATGCCTCCAAGCCTGCCTCAGTTCCACCAGCACTTTATAATCCCTGACCAGTCAGAGGCACAGAGAAACCCAGTACCTCTCCTCCTCCTCTTCGCAACAAAGCTTTCGTGAGAAATCTTCACACACCAGGATCATCAGTTCATTATCAGCAGAATGTAAAACCAGTGATGCAACAGCATCTTACTGGGAAATTCCCACGCCTTTGGAGGACATCAGTAACAGAGGAAAAACTCCACCCAGACCTGGTCTGGCTTCAATTTGCTGTGACCCTCAAAATGAAGTGATCTCTACACAGTCTCACAGAGACCTGAAAAATAAAGAAAGACAACTCTTGCTCTATTAATTTTTTCTCAAAACCAACAAGCATTCTCTGCCTGCTGTCTCTTTCTCAGCGCAAGGCTTCAGGGGCTGGGCAACGCGCTGCTTGGTGAAAGTATTGAGCAAAAGCTCTTCTCTTTTACAGCTCTCCTACCTTCAGCAACATTACAGCAGGGATCCGTTTCACCTGCAGTACAGAGCTGTGCAATTTATACACTCTCCTCTGTCTTAAAATTCCCAAGCTGCACCGTACAAACACAGAAGCAATAAAAGATCATGCACAGACAAGACTTACAGCCTGCACTCAGTTCTGATGCTGTAAAAAATGCCTAGCTGAAACCAAGATCTAAGTTTCACATCATTTATTTAACTTTCAAAATCATATTCTAGGTTTTATGGTGATGGGCACTACAGAAAATATGATGAGAAATAGATGGGTAATTATGGTGGTGGTTTTGACTTTTACCATCATCTAAAACTGTAGTAAAGTCAGAAGACACAGGTTTATGCTTCTTGAGATATGCGTTTAAATCTTGTTTGTGTCATAAGTGATCTGAATGTAATGGTCACAGCTTGACTCCAGGCTTAGAAAAGTGACTTCGATTGAGAATTAGATGGAGTTTTCTGTATCAGAGCATGTGTACTGCACGGTTTGGTACAAATCGGCGTGACTGGCAGCAGGTTTGGGGACTAGGAAAGAACAAGAAACCCGATTTCTGAAAGTTGTAGACAGTGTTGTGTATGGGCTGCTCCCCGGGCAGCTGTAACCTGCCTGTTCCTCAGCCTGCAGCCCCTCACACCTGGTCCAAGCACTGCAGTATGTGAAAGGCACTGCTTGGATTGGGAGGAAAGGAAGGGGCAGACAGAAGAAGCTGGTGGGAAAAAAAAAGAAAAAAAAGAAGAGAAAATCAGACAGGAAAGATATTTTAAATGCATTGTACGTATAGATCACAGGGTAACTCTGAAATGCACAATTAAGTATTGAAGTGGCCATCGTACAGTGCATAACCCCTGATGGTTCCAGAAACCCCCACAGGTAGGTCCCGCTCGGCTGCAGCATCCTTTGATACCCGGGTACAGGACAAGAGCGTGAGTCACCGCACAGCGAGAGCCTGGGCAGACCGGAGCCAGCCCAGGAACGGGGTCAACGGCAAGCGTGACCGCGGTGATGGGCCATGCCTCCTCCCGGAGGAATGGTGGTCCCGGCCCTGCGGGGGTGCGACCCAGAGCACGGGGACCCGCGTGGGGTGATGGCTGTCCCCCATGCGGCCCCGTGGGGACGGTGGCGGTGCCCACGCAGGGTTGCCATGGGGTGCTGACATGACTGGCCCTGCTGAAAGCATGGGAAGGCGGCGCGGGGCGTGGGGGGTGCTGCGTGGGGACATCCCCGGGTGGATGTCCCCCGTGTCCCCACGGCGTGCGAGCCACGAGAGGGCACTGAAACATAACTGAAGCGCTGAATCCGCTCAGCCTCCGCGTCAAGGGGGGGGGGGGTCTCCCCTCGGATGGAACTGCCTTCCCGCAATTATATCTTTAGATAAAATTCCGGAACAAAGGACCGATACAAGGGTATATTCATCACTGCGTGTTTCAGCTGTCCATTATGAGGTCTGAAACAAAACCAGGGTTCATAAATACACTACAATGAAACGCTTCATGCGTCGGGAACTCGTACGGTGAAATACGACTTTCTGTTTTAGTTGTTTGTCAGGCTAAAACAATAATTGTATTGAAATTCGTTTTTAATTAAAGTGTTTGCAGTGCTCTAGGAACCTGCATTGGCATTTATGTAGTGTCCGTCACCACTGTATCGGTGTGCTTTATCTGCACAATCAGTTAAGCTCAGTATATTTTAATTGAAATTCTTTCAGTCTTTCAGCCGTTACTTCCCCCTTCAGATTATCATTCATATTATAGCGGCATTTCATGCTTATCCTACTCTGAGTGATTACAAGAATTATTCTGCCATTATTTTTAGTTCTTCCCTACTTCCCCCTCACTTTCACAATCCCTTTTTACTATAAGCTCTCGCTGTTATGAGGGAATTTGGTGCAAATCAGTTCACACAATTTTTTTTTTAACTATAAACCAGATGTAAGAAAGCCCAACATTAAAAACATGCAGCAATGTCATTCTTGAGAACTGAAAATATGCCACTAATATGAAATATTTTAAAATGCAACCAGAATATATAAGATGTAAGTACTGAAATAATTTTAATAAAATATGTCCTCAAAATTTCCAAGAGACAACCTCATCAAAAAAGAATGAAAAGAGAGCCAGTTACTATCTTTTTTACACAACTTCTTTTCTTTTACTTCATGTAAATTAAGTTTCTTCTAAATTTTTTGTTAAGTGTTCTTAGCTCTTCTTACTATAAAAAAAGGAAGAAGAAACCAGGATATTCACAGGTGTCTGCATGAAAGAAAAATGTTGAAATAAAAACTAATTGAAGAGAGATTTTGATTCACATTTGTCCAATAATTCCAATATCTTGACTTAGTTAAAAAATAAGTACTGCAGACAGCTATATAAATTAATACTCTCTTAGGAGTGCATTTTTTACTGAAACCCCTGGAAATATATTTTTTAAATCTCTATTTGATACTCATTGTCTCTTATCTCACTGGTATGGCACTATTTACAGTTTAAGGCTCAGTGCTGAAACCCTCAATGCTGAACAGCCTGCATTCCTAACCTCTGTTAGAAACAAAAGAGACAGGATGTGGAGGAAAGCTCAGAGGAAAGAATAGCATCCGAGTTTGTTTTTACTTCAGTGGGAAGCATCACATAAATGAGAACAATTTGTGTGAATAAGGTTTCGCAGGACAACGGTCCACATTCATCGCTGGCAAGGGAGAGGACTTAACCTAACAGGTTATTTCTATGTCTCACTATCACGAGCGTAAGTAACATCCACCACATTCAGACTGAATGAGGCATTTATTTCAACTTCTGAGAGCTAAAATCTGTAACAGCATCGTTCCGGCACTCAGCATGGACCTGCGGCTTCTGTCAGCATCTGCGCGCGCCTTGGGAGCGACGCCGTACCAAATAACCCACGGACATCCGCCCAGCGAGATTACAGGGAACTTTGCCATTCGTTCGTCAAACCTTTAGACCTTGGGAGTTTTTAGACATCTAAGTCCAGATCGCTTACATGAGTGTGTGTGTGCCAGTATGGCAGGGGAAAAAACCACCTTTAAGAATCTGTGTTGCCTGATGGTGGTTTTTCAAGGAAAATATAGTTTTTGTCCTGGCTTGTGCTGTGTTTCAGAAATCTCATACCAAGGCAAAAATGCAGCAGGGACACCTCTTTGTGGCTTCAGTGTAAGCTGTGGAAAATTTTATATTGTTCTTCCAAACAGCTGGTTTGCGTCCTCAATGTATCTCAAAATATAGAAGAAATACATAAACGCAGAGGGACAATACTTGCATATATTAGAGCAGTACATATTCTGTAAGATTCTATTATATATCTATATATGTATGCATGCATGGAAATTCTGCCTACCGCAGAGGGGGAACGAAACACTAAAAATGCATCCCAGTTTAATCTGGTAAATTCCTGGTTACATTGATTAAGGAGTGTAGAGGTTTGTCTGGCTCCTGGGCAGATGACCAGTCTGTAGCGCACTCGGTATTTTCCAGCTTCAAATCTCCCTTGGCTCATAAAAACCTTTGCAAGTATTTCTTATTGTTAACTGTGGTATCTCACGATGCAGGTAAAGCTGATCTCTGGAATGATTTCCTCCCACTGAACTACCCAGCAAAGCTAACCTGACATCAGCACACCCATCTACACACGCTTTTCTTTTGCACCACTGGGAAACATGCTGAGCGATATTCTGCCCGCCGGGAGCAAACACCAGCCCAACAGTGCTCGAGACGCACTTTCCATCAGGGGAGGAGGGAGACAAAAAATCCCTTTTCAAATTCTCTGGGAAGATTCAACTTCCTCCTCTTTCCCCTCTTTTAAATGTCAGACTCCTACACAGTTTCTTTGAAAGTTCGAACGGTTAGTTAGATCAGTCTGGAAGCAAACAAACCGCAGCACATTTCACCTTTTGCAGAACTTTCCGAGAGACGGCATGCATTTCAGAGCGGTGACTATTCAGCATTTAGCTCTCTGGGGCTGGGGTGTAGACCTAAAATTCGAAACATTTTTTTGTACATCTGTGTTGAATCAGGACTTATTTCTGATTAAGGTGCCTGAATTTTTAATATTAAATCCTTTTTTAAATTGATCACTGTTGTATTTAGGAACATCAGATGGAAATGGATAGCTCTGCTGTAGAATTGCTCACTCTGCTTAGGATCCAAGTTAACTGGGTTGGAAGGTTTCGGATTTTTCCCTCAGCTGTGTTTTGCCTGAGGTAGAGCCTGTGACAACACAGCCTAGACTCTTTGACCTCCTCATGGCATTTTCTTTCACTGCGCATGCTTTGAGAGGCTCAAGCTGCTGCTTTGTCCCTTATCCTGATGCTCAATGGGAATTTCATCTCCTCTCCCCCTCCCTTCCTGGGGGAAGCTGGGTACTGGAGCATCCCAGGCTGATGGTACATGAGGCACAGCTGAGACAGGGCTTCCCAGTCAATGAAGTGCTATGGGAGATACTGGTGTGCTTTTGAACACTGAGCTTTGAAGGGGAGTTGCTTCTGCTCCATCTTGCTGTGAGATCCAAACCAGAGCAGCAATCTCGCCACCTACGTACTTGGAAGAGCAAGGGATGCAGTGCAATCGCCCCCACCACTTGCTGTGGGGGATCTGTAAGCAGCCAAACCGACCCAAACACAGAGCATAAAGACGAGGGAACAGAGGAGAGACACAAGTCTGAGACCTTAGCGCACCTGGTAACAAGAGGAGCTTGTGTTTGCCTGCCCTCCATTCCCCAAAGCAGCATCAAGCTGGGGCTGAACTAGCAGCTAGTGGGCTGCCAGAGTCATCTCTGGTGTGAATGGGTCTTGCGTGTGTGTCATCACCCCAGCAGCATGAGCCAGGAGGGTCCCTGTCACTTTTGGGGGCGCACAAGTGGACATGGCTGTGATAAAGAAAAGTAACTAATGAGCCACGGTGGATCTGAAGGGCCCAGATAATGATGTGCGGCCGAGGCAGATGATGCTGCCAGCTCACACATCATACACACAGGCTGTGGGAAGTGCCCAGCATGATGCTCCAAGTGCCACTTGCTAACTGCCAAATGCGGGTCAGCGTGTTTACGCTGTTTCCAGGAGTGAGCAGGATACTCTCTGGGCAGCAGGCAGGGCAGGGGGCTCACGCAGGCCACACCGGGGAAACAGAGAGGGCAGCAACACTGTGTGTCCAGTGTGGCCAGTGGAGTGCAAGGGCAGAAAAAGGTCCTGCCTCCCAAGCTGAGTGAAAGCACTCCATTTATCAGTAATTGAAGAGGGCTTAACAGTGGTTTGTATTTGCCAGAACCTGTCACTGAACAACTGGGGCTCCCATTTCCCTGGACCAGGGCTGCCACAGCAGCTGCCTGCCAAAGCCAGGGTGGAGGGACAGGAATGCTTCTGCCCTTCTGCCTGACGTTCATGGCTAGGGTCGGTTTGAGACAAGAGTTTATGGCACAAATTTAGATGTGCTGAAAGGTAAGAGGTTGATGTGCCAACATTCATTGTATTCGTATCAGATTTCTACAGATGTGATCATGCTTATGGAGGTGAGGGCATAGGTGGAGGCTGGCAGCAGATAGGCAGCCTGCTGGGCAGCAAAGCTGCCTTCTGGCACAACCACTTGGATTGCCTGGTATGGTGGGATGGTGGGAGGTGAGTGACAGGTGCATAAATCACATCTGTACAACACTGGCAATCACAATATACTGCAAGTCATCTCTGGCAGCACTGCTTGCCTGGAGATGATGGCTGAGTCCACCTCTCCAGTGTTTTCAGACTGTTCCATGACTGGTGGTTATACATGCTGAGATAATGAAGAATTACATATTATTTTTTTAAAGGAATGCATCATAAGCCTTAATAACCTAGAAAATACTGTGATTTATCTATCTATAGTCACCGGATTTCCCCACCTCTTGTCAAACTTTGCTATTCCCCATCATCATCCATCGTGCAAGAGGAATGGCCAAGGACACCCTCCTCTTAGCCCCCGAGCCTAATTCTGTGGCAGCCTAACAGAATCACAGAGTCATCCGGTTGGAAGAGACCTTTAAGATCACCAAGTCCAACCGTTCACCCTGCACTGCCATGGTCCCTAAACCACGTCCATCAGCGCCACATCCACATGTCTTTTAAACGCTTCCAGGGAAAGGGACTCCACCACCTCCCTGGGCAGCCTGTTCCAATGCTCAGTGACCCTCTGTGTAAAGAATTTTTTCCTGATATCCAACCTAAATTTCCCCTGACGCAACTTAAGGCCATTTCCTCTCATCCTGTCATTAGTAATGTGGGAGAAGAGACCAACCCCCACCTCACTGCAACTTCCTCAGGTAGTTGTAGAGAGTGGTAAGGTCTCCGCTGAGCCTCCTCTTCTCCAGACTAAACATCTCCAGTTCCCTCAGCCGCTCCTCATAAGACAAGCTCTCTAAACCCTTCACTAGTTGCACTGCCCTTCTTTGAACCTGCTCCAGCACCTCAATGTCCTTCTTGTAGGGATGGGCCCAAAACTGGACACAGTATTCAAGGTGTGGCCTCACCAGTGCTGAGTACAGAGGGACAATCCCTTCCTTCCTCCTGCTGGCCACACTACTGCTGATACAAGCCAGGATGCTGTTGGCCTTCTTGGCCACCTGGGCACACTGCTGGCTCATATTCAGCCATCTGTTGACCAACACTCCCCAGGTCCTTTTCTGCTGGGCAGCTTTCCAGCCACTCTTCCCCAAGCCTGTAACGCTGCAGGGGGTTGTTGTGGCCCAAGTGCAGGACCTGGCACTTGGCCTTGTTGAACCTCGTACAACTGGCCTCGGCCCATCGATCCAGCCTGTCCAGATCCCTCTGCGGAGCCTCCCGACCTTCAGGCAGATCAATACTACTTCCCAACTGAGTGTCCTCTGCAAAATTACTGAGGGTGCACTCGATCCCCTCATCCAGATCATTGATAAAGATGTTGAAGAGAACAAGCTCCAAAACTGAACCCTGGGAAACACCCCAGTGACCAACTGCCAGCTGGACTTAACTCCATTCACCACCCCTCTCTGCGCCCAGCCATCCAGCCAGTTTTTTATCCAGCAGAGAGTGCACTCATCCAAGCCACAGGCAGCCAGTTTCTGCAGGAGAATGTGATGAGAAATGGTGCCAAAGGCCTTACTAAATTCCAGGTAAACAACATCCACAGCCCTTCCCTCATCCACTAAGTGGGGCACCTTGTCATAGAAGAAGATCAGGTTGGTCAAACAGGACCTGCCCTTCATAAGCCCATGCTGACGGGGCCTGATCACCTGACTGTACTGTACATGCTGCATGCTGACACTCAGGATGATCTGCTCCATGATTTTCCCTGGCACTGAGGTCAGACTGACAGGCCTGTAGCTCCCTGGATCCTCCTTCTGGTCCTTCTTGTAGATGAGTGTCACATTTGCCAACCTCCAGTCAAATGGAACATCCTCTGTCAGCCAAGACTGTTGGTAAGTGATGCAAAGTGGCTCAGTGATCACTTCGGCCAGCTCCCTCAGAATGTTGATGATGAATCACAATCAGTATGTGACATCACAAACCACCTGTGATGTCACAAAACCACAGGCGGTTTTGTGACATCACAAGCATTTTTGTGACATCACAGGTATTTTTGTGATGTCACAAGGGGGGGTTTTGTGATTTACAGGCATTTTGTGACGTCACGGGGGTTTTGTGATGTCACAGGTGTTTTGTGACATCATGGGGTTTTTGTGATGTCACAGGTGGTTTTGTGACATCACAGGGGTTTTGATGTTACAGGCTTTTTGTGATGTCGCAGAATTTTTTGTGATGTCACAGGGGGTTTTGTGACATCACAGCATTTTTGTGATGTCACAAAAACGCCTGTGACATCACAAACTGCCTGTGACATCTTGCCTTAACTCTCTGCTCTCCAGAGAGAATCCCCTCAGCTCTGAATGCAAGAGGTGACAGCAGCACTATAAAGAACAGTCCTTCCGTAACAACTGTGACTTCAGACTAAGTGGTTTCTTCTCCACATTAGCAACACAGAAACACTCTCGCTACAAAGCTCAACCCTCCACAAGCTCGACACTTTGTGTACAACCTTTTAAACAGCTTTCACTGTAAAACACACGTCGGTGTGTGCTGTAGCAGAAGCATTTCATTCCTCACCATAGAATAAAAGAGTTTGCTGAAAGAGAAAGGGCATTGCAAGTCCCTGCTTTGTGCTCTGAATTCTTTTCCAGCATCTTCCTTTTAATACATCGCAAAAGGGGGGAGAGAAGAAAAACCGCATTAAAAAAAAAAAGTGGTTTAGAGTGTTTTCCCAAGAAATATCACATGCTGAATTGAAACACCTTATCTACAAGGAGGTCCTGGTGGCAAGTGCAGAAGCAACACAGGAAAAAAATCAATACAGCCTGCAGAGATTAAAAACATAGCGGAAAAACATAAGAAAAACGCAACAATTAATGCCAGTTGTACACGTAATATGTGAAAACAAAGCAGAGAGGCATTAGTGTCTACACACAGATCTATTGGATAGGTAATGCTTTTATCTCACCTTCACAATTGAAGCTTTATTAGACTGCTTCCCCTCAGGAGGCATCATACCAAGAACAGTGTAAAGCTCTAACTAGCTAAAAGCCTCTTCCCCCCACACTTCCATCCCCATCACTTTGCATACGGGTGAAATTCCAATGGCTCAACCTGAGACTGAGGTAGTGTGAAACAGGGGTTCAGATTTGTCAGCTTGGATGAAACCACACACTCTCCCTCCAGTGGAAGACACGGACCAGCCAACCAAGACGCCTTGCGATAGGTGGGAGCATTTGCTCTCTGATTTAAAAAAATCCTCTGTGAAGTTCAGCTAGAGATTCTCTTGTGGTCACGTTGCGTTATGCTGTATCAGCAATTATTATACAACTGACTTGAATAAAATGCGTTACACAGGTTTTAGCTGTGGAGGGTTTCGTAATAAGGAAAGATGCTCACACACAAAACCCAAAAGTAAATATCTAAGGTGTCGCTCAGTGGAATAATTCCTAAAAATTCCCTCCAGCAACTTTGCATCCGTACAATAATTAGACCAAATGTTACCAATTTACCCAGTATCTTGAATATAAAGCTCAGGAAAAGGCATTGTAACTAACAGCTCTGTCTTACTCCACTGCCTAGTGTTAAAGTGCATCATGAAGCCTAAGTGGAATATTTGCATCCTTAGTTTTCTGGATCAGGAGCAATAAAAGGGAATATCCCCCTTCTCATAGACACCTATATCCACACAAGACTCACAGCAGGGCTACAGATAAGAATAAGCATTGGATAGCTTGGCAATACTGGGAGAACAGCGCTTTAACCTTCCTTCTGCTACCATCCCATCAAAATAGATCAAGATTAAGACCTTTCCTTTCAAACCACAGAAACACGACTTATGGTTTACTCACTCCCTTCCTGACACTGGTGAGTGGAGAGGCAGTATAGAGTCATGCACATAACAATGGCTTGGACACTTGGTCCTACTTCATGTCAGTAAAAATGCTGAGTTGGCTAAACCACCTGAGAATCCTCCCATTGCAGGGGCTTTAAGGACTAAGAGAACATAAACCATCCAGGCCTCTAACTTGCGCTTGGTACAATTTATATCCAAACACACCTACCATACTCAACATTGCACAGAGGTGAGCAACACAGCAGCATCTTTAATGGAAGTCTCTGCTGGGCAGTCACACCTAGGGACAACACGCACAGAGCTATGGTTCTGCGCCACTGCAAAGGGAGGGATTTCGTGGAGTTAGGAGCTGTGTTTCACAGAGATTTCATGGATGGCTCTCGGAGCTAAGCTCCTACTTTGTCCTTGCTTTTTGTGGCAGAGGCACCTCATGCTTTGGCCAGGCTCCCATTTTAGCATCGTATAAATCCAAACGGATAAAGAACATACTTGGGCACTGGTGTTCCCACTACGGACAGGCTGCTTGCCAGCACGGATAAACAAAAGTACTTTTCATTTATTAGTTACTAGATTTCATTCAAACTCCCACAGCGCTGATTCTTTTACTTTGGACCACATCCCGTGATTCCACTGAAGCCAGTTGTAAGATTCTCCTGACCACGCTGAGAGCAGATTCCCTTGAAAAGCATTTTAAAGGCTCAGCTCTGCTATTCTTACACAAGAAGGTGTAAAGCGACATCAACGGGTAATTCCCGAGGATGACTTTGCACAAGCCAAATTTACAAGATTTTAATGAGCCTTCAATAAGAATACTAGCTTTTTGTCAGTAATGCTGTCCACTCTCAGCAATAAGTCATAAACATCCACAACATCCCATGAGGCAAGAAGTCATAGCTGGGCCTACTTTAAGACGCGTAAGCTGCAGAAAAGTTATTAAGGCTTCATAGCGAGCCAGTGCTGGAGCCAGCGCTGGAGCCAGCGCTTGGAGTGCAGGCAGTCCTGGATCTTAATGCACATATGAACCTGTTAGTGCTGAGGTTCAACTTTGTCCTGTCAGACGTCTTGAGTGTTTACTAAATCCAGATGGCCTGAGGAAATAAATGAGATTAAAAAGAGCCTGTTTCATTCTCACACTTCCCAAAGCCCTCGGCAAAGTATCGAGTTACTACAGATAATGCATGTACGTGCAGGCAACGGTGCAACCATTATGAACACGCTGAGGACTTCATTTAACTTGTCCTCAGCAAAGCTTAAAAGCCTTTAACACTTCCAAGCCCGTAAAGAAAAGAAACACGACATTCTGCCTTCTCTGCTCATTTTGACAAATGCTGCCTTATCTCTGGTTTTCAACTGTACAGCACCTGGAAAACATTTTCACTGACAGCTCCAAGAGTCCTTGGTGGCATTTCCCAAAATGGGAAGGATGGGGAGGGATCCTAACCCCTTTGGGAGGCACAAGAAGAACACACAGGGGCCATGGGTTCTGCAGTGATGAAGAGGTGGCAAGTGGAAGTACTTGAGCTCAGAGACTGCCCACTCACATTCTGGATGCACCCATGTACAAATGGGCTGGAGTTTGCCAGCCCTGCTCAGAGACAGAAAAACAGGGGTTTGCTTAGTCTAGCACAAAAGAAAAGAGGCAGAGAGGATGAACTCTTCCACGTATGAATGGCTGTTATGAAAGAGGGATGAGTTACAACCCTCTGTGTTCCCCAGGGAGGTAAAGACTTGTTGAGTTTGGGCCATCAGCCCCCTGGAGCAGCAGGAAGATGCAGGATATCCTTGATAGAGATGTTAAGAGATGAGAAAAAGAGGTCCATCAGGAAGAGCTCAGGACTGCTCAGTCCCACCTCAGTGCGGGAGAAGGACTAAATGGCCTCCTGAGGCTGTCCCACAAAGTCTGCGCAGGGATGAAATCAGCCCTGCTGCCCTGTGTATGAGGGGCAGAAAGAGCGAAAGGGAACTTTGCAGCCACACAGTCTGTAAAACAGCACCCGGCTGTGCTCTGCACTGGCTTCCAGAAGCACAATGTTCAGAAGTGTGTCCTTTGGCAGAGAGCAGTACCATGCAGGACCAACCTCTGCTGCGCTCCTGGGCACAGCTGTAGAGGCATGCATGAACACCACGGCTGGAAGAATGAGGAAAATATTTCAGTCAACTCCTCACCTCCTGCATGGTGTTTGCGGTCACGGGCTGGACGAGGAGTAGCAGAGATGGGCAAGATCTTGATTTTTCCCTTTGAATAGCTACCCTTTACTTGTAAGCCCTTCTCAGATCTCCTTCCCTATGACTCACTTCCTTCTTCCTTTTAATCTGACAAAACATTTTTCTTTTTGTAAGGAAAAGGCATCAGAACAAGAGCTCCATATAGAATGAGAGGAGGGTAACATCCTCAGGGTAAGGGGTTGCGACTCAGGGAAGCCCAGATCACTGCTACTAGAGACGTGGACAGGTGTCCTGCCTGCTCCCCACTTCAGCTCACTGCTTGCAAGTCAGAGATAACAGACTTCTTTTCTTCCAGCCATTTGTCTGGGAAGATTTGGGGTTACTGCACATCCAGCAAGAGGTGGCTCAGGCTTCAGTGGAGATGCCGGAGTTTTACCATTGTACAAACAATAGCACCTCTGAGAAGCAAGCCTTTGCTTTGTATATTTACTTCGTTTCTTGTTCAAGCTTTGTTAGGGAACTGAGGCACTTAGGCTGGTTACTAAAATAAAGAAGTGCTCTAAAGAGAGATCAGCTCTTGCAGGGAAATCCAAGCTGCAGAAACATGAACAAAGATCCATTGAAAGGCAGGGTTAAATAAATACAAATTAATTTTGCATAGTTCCAAAGTCCTTCGGTCAATTCACGCCTGTTCTCATTATTATTCAATAACATTTAGCTAATATATTTGGATTTGCAAGGCCAATGTTTTCAAACATTTTTCTAAATTAGCACAAATCTTCTGCTTCATTTTTTCTTCATCTACTGTCAGCAGAGCAAATAATCAGAGAACAAATAGATACGTACTCTGCTTATAAATTCTTCTTGCCAAAGTCTCGACCTCTAGAGACTTGACTTCACATTTGCTTTCCTGTAGAATTTAACAAAATTAGTCAAGTGCGATTTGTTGCGTGTTTATTTCTTTTCAAATGACGGCAAAGCTCAGAAATGTCTAGCTCTGGTGATTAAAGGAAGAAGGAGATTTTATTAGTAATGCTTAAGTGGAAGGATATTAGAATGCCAGAAATACTTATTAACATCTTCCACCTGTACGTAACAGCTTATAAGATTTCGTTTTCTTTCAAGACTGAGGTCATATCCCACTTACTGCCACAAAGTCAAAAAACAAGGGGACAACCCCTAGCCTCAGCTACACCTGCATCTTCCTGGCTGGGCTGCAGGTAGGATAGGCTAAATATTAAATTTCATAACAGAATAACATGCAAAACACCTGCATGATGTGGCCCTACCCCGAGGCACAAGCAACCTGAGATGATCATGTATCATCAAAAGTGCATCCTTTTCCCTCTTTCTCATTGGAGCCAGAGGAACGGACTCTGGCTGAACCATTTGCTGCACTCAGTGCAAGAAGGAGACATTTGCATTTCAATAGGATACTTGTCAAGGTTGACAGCAACTGGAGAGTTACTTGTTATAATGCCATGTACTACAGTTGCCACAGCCCTACTGTTATGTTTCTGCTTACTGCAAGCACACTCGCTTGTCTCTTGGAGGCCTTTAAAGCATGTGGAAACAGGGGCTCAAACACTGCAGAAAGGGAGGAGAAGCAGAGAAGATGGCCAGCTTCTTGAACATGGTTGTGTCTTCATTTTTATGAATCAGCCTTTCCAGTCTTGAATGATAATAGATGGAGGGTTTGGAGATCAAGGGTATTCTGATTTATGAAAGAAAACTAACTGTGATAAACATGCTGGATACATTTCAAGTCAGCAACATTAGGGAAATTATTCAGTTACTGCACTAATGATTCTTCTGTAAAACTAAAAAAAGAAAAAAAAAAAGTCAGGAACTGGAAGTCCTGCTCTGTTCACTTAGGAGGGGCCATCCAATCATCCCACACTGGCCAAAGTCAGCAGAGCAATGGGGAAAACACTTGGGAAGAGTCCCAGCTGTCAACATCTGGCAAGAAATGGTAGATGTTCACTGAAGTGATAAAGAATATAAATATTTATAGATCAATATTTTAATGGAATAGAAATAATTCATAGAAAATTCATATCTGTTACAGATCTGGTCTTCTGCACTCTGTGTTCATGGTCCTATGATAATATGTATTACTTCCTAACCCAATGGTATCAACTTTTGCAGCCATGCCGGCTCTGGTTTGCTACCTATAATCAAAGAGGATTCAGCCAGTATTTTGGTATTTCCAAAGTGCCAGCTGACTGACTATCCACCTTTCTCTTTTCATCTCCATTCCTTCCATTTTCCCTCCTACTCATCTCTTCTTATCCTCTTTGGCCTTGCCTTTCCTCCAACCCCTTCCTTTTGTGTTACTTTTCCATCATTGCCTTTCAACATTCAGCTTATTCCTTCCTAATTCCACTCAGGGAAAACCAGAAGTTCATGAACAACATGTCTACAGGCTGCTTCAAAAAGTAATACCTTCATAAACACAGCAAGCTCACTCTGAAAGGTATCAGAGGCAAGAATACAGATACCGCCCATGTAGTGCATGTCCACATCCATGGGCAGTAAAGGCAATGGGGAAGGCTGCTCTGCGGGTAAGTTCACCAGGACAAGCACGGCAATATTCTTTGCTTTTTGTGCTTTTTTCCTTCTTTCATCTGACTAAAGGGAAGTCCTTGGACTGCACAGCTTTCCAGCAATGGTATCTATAGGTGAGCATTCCTTTGATTTCAACCCTTCTTTCTTTATAGAAGAGTTCTTAATTTCCTAATATTTTAAAAGGAAACAATCCATCTCCTTTTCAAAACACATTGTGAAATGAGATTTCTTATTCTCTTCACTAGACAGCGCTGAGCTGCTGAAGGGGCAAACAGCTGGGGTCAGCGTTACCCAGGTGGTAACACGCAAGTTGGCAAAAACTTGCTTGTCTTCACTAAGACAAGTATCTTGTTTGAACATGCATGTGCATTTAAGACATAAATTATGGAAGCACCTTCTCTTGTGCTATTTGGAGAAGCGTAGACCTAGATAATTATGTATTGTAACCAGTTCCCTAAAGCCACCAATAAGTCAAAGGCTTTCTTTTGAAAGACAGACCAAAAGACTCACTTGCACAGTGAAATGACTGTTCCTGACAATAATCCTGTCAGTGTTGTTACATTTCATACTTGCAGCCCAGCCCCCTCCAAAGACACAAGTACTTGGTGCAATGAGCTGGGCTTTCAAGTACAACAGTTGGTGTCACTCCCATGATCAGCAGTGTCCCCGGCATGCTGGGCCACCTGAAAATGCTGCTGGAAGAAGGAAAACAAGTAGGAGTGCTCAATGGTGGCATCATTGATCCTCTTTGATATTAGGAAAACTTATTAAAAACCAGAAAAATTAAACAGGAACCTTATAATCAACCAATGAGCAAATCCCTCAGTGTTGACTTTTGCAAACACATTTGGATGTCCCCAAGACAATGTTTACAGGCCCTCCTTAGCCTCGCCTGATGAAGGTCTGGAACTCAGCAGCTGCCATGGTCTAAAGTGAGGTTGCAGGTTAGCTGAAATCTTTGTTTCCCTGGGTTAAGACCTAAATAGTTGGATCTCCAAGGAAATCCATCACCTTCCTTCTGGGCATTCTGGAAGCAAATGGCAGCCCCAAAAAGTGTGTCCCTTCTGGCTTTTTTAGTTCTTCTGATGTGCCCGAAGGCAGCAGCAAACCATTGTGCGCTTCGATGGACAGAAATACCCAACAAGTCTTGGTAAAAAAAGCACCATAACACAAATAAAATGTTTGAAAACATTTCAATAACCTTCTGCAGCTGGAAGCTTAACCCATGTTAACGGTTTCAAGAACTTCACTCCACGTTTCAGGTAAATTCAGAAGATATTGGATCTAGTCATAACCAAAACAAAGCTCTGAAACTGGGGCTGTTTCCATTGGCCTCAGCGGGCCTTGGATCAGACTGACATTTATGTTTGAAACAACTTATTTAACAGCCTGTACTAAGTGAATCTGTTCTGACTGTTACCCCAATCATGTGTTTATATGGAATTATTAGGCTCCTGTTACTTCACTGAGAATCCATTTATAACCAAAATAGGCGCTTTTTTATGACTCAAGTTGTCCAGCTCCTCATGGTAGATAGAAGTACCTCTTAACCTAAGGGACGGCTGCAGACGACTCAGAAAAGATTGAACTATATTAAATGTTTTTCCTTCAAGGATGAAAATCACTTCTTCTCATTCTTTTAAAGACAAGCCTTTTGGGTTTGGGTGAGTTTCCTTGTTTGTTTTTAATGGCATGACTGGCCGTGTTCATTCTTATGAAGAAAAATCTTAGAAACAAACCCAAGATGAAATAATCTGCTGTAAGCTTTATTGAGTATGAAAAACACCAGAGGCACAGTCAGCTGCTCACAAGGAGTTAAGCTTGCTTGGGAGAAATTGCTAAGCACCTTCCAAAATAAATGAATAATACAAAAATAAACAAATAAAAAGTTTGTCCGTCTTAATCTTCTTTGTTATCACTGTATTTGCCCAGAAAGCTTCTGTAATTTTAATAATGCAAAAAATAATTTCTTTGTCCTTATGGACAAAAAGCCTTTTTTCAGCTCATTGTACACTGGAAAAATCTCGTCTATAAGGTGCTTTGTAATTTAGTTCTGATACACACCTTGGCTCACAGGTGTAATTAAAAACCCATTATAATCATCCAACAAGCAAATCAGAGCAGTCCCGAGAGGAGCTGAGCTGTGAGAGCCTCTATTTATAAAATCATATTTAATGTAGTCTTATCTCTGCACTGAAAAAAACATCTGTTTAACATACTGTAAACAAAAATATTAAGGGTTCCCTGGCCTTTTTGTCAGAATGACTTATGACATGATCCATAACATATGCAATTAAGGTGTAGCAGAAGAACTGCCTAATTTCTATGGAAACAACTACAAAAACATTGTACATTTGCTCCTGGTTGATACTTTCAGCTCAGGAGTGAGAAAACAAGGACTGATGGGGGGGGGGGGGGGGGGGGGGGATGGAGCTGGGGGGATTTACACGGGGCTTGGTCAACAATTTGCAGCTTCTTTTTTTTTTTTTTTTTAATGTCTCAGCTCTTGACAAAATAGAGGTGGCAACAATTTTTTCTATGATTTCATCTTGAGACTGCAGGGAAAAAACACGTTGCCTCAAGTGTTAATGAGCTCAGATTTGAAAAAAAAAACCCACATAAACCAACTACTACCAGCACCATAACAGAGTAATAAGCATATTTGCATAATCCACTCTCTCCCATGCATTTATAGATAACCATGTCTTATATCCAGAAGATGAGATGCAGTTTGTGCTACCATGAGGATAAAAATGGGAATATAAGCATGTTATGATTTAAGAAGTTAGACTAAAATAACACAGTGAGACCAACAGAAATTGGCCAGCAGCTGTTGTCAGTGTCATTCCAGGAAAGTCAAGCATGAAGTTAAAATCTGTGATTTCAAGTCCCCCACCAATACAGGGTATTTAAAGTTGGTAGATAAACACTAAGCTGAGTGCTGGGATCAGGAGGGACACTGATGAGCGGGGCTGTGCTCAGACACTGCTCTGCCTGGGAGTGGGACAGGTCCAAGCAACACCAGAGCACAGCAAAATCTTCCGCCTGACAGTAGGAATCGCACAAGCACAGGCAACGGTGCTGCTTGGGCGGGTTTTCTGGGGAGCTTCATGGGCCAGAGTGGGATATCACACCCGAACTGATGTGTGCGTGGAAAACCAGAATGAGGGTCAGTGCTGGATCTGACAATGCTCTGACCAGGTAGAGGCCAGAGCTGCTGTCATTGCAGGAGCTCGGCACTGACCATGCCAGTACGCCCTGCGCCTGCAGCACCCGGTGCTGCTGTCACAGACAGGGATGGCTGGAGCTGTGCCGGGAACACACGCACCCCGAAACACCCACTGATTTATGCTAGCCTGGACCAGCTGCCATCCAAACCCGGCGTGTGCGCCTTTCTTTGCCCATGTGTGATTATTACCCTCTTCTTGCTCCTCAGAGAGACCCAGTGCAACTACACTCTTGGAATGAGCTAGCTTATCTTTAGGGATAAAGCTCTATTTCCCTAGTTTATTGTGGCCAGGCTCTTAGAAGGGTGAACATTAAATGCAGCAATAATTATGTTTTTGAGTAAAGAGACAATTGCCTATGTTTACATGTTGATAAAGCACAAGATGCAGATGAGCAGCATCCCAAGAATCTGAGGAATTTAGATCAGAAAAGCCTTCACAGCGAGGACATCGCTAAAGACAGAGAAAGGAACTGAGACATCCTACATTGCCTGGTTTGTTTACTTCCATTTTCCACTTGCAGTCAATATCAAGTTGTTTGTATGGTTTCTGCTTTCTGGAGACACTCTTTTTTGGTATGTTAAAACGCAGTGTACGAATGGGAAGCCTCTCATATGCAAAATCCAGAAGCAAACAGACAGATGGCACTTCAGGTTCCTTCAGAAGTGCCTGAATATGGTAAGTGTGTAAGATACACAATTACTTGCTTGGGCAAAAGGGTGTCCTTGACTCCCGGCTTTCAAGATCATGAAGTTCTGTGTTAAATGGCTGTAACAGGAAGCAAAAACCAACCCAGGGTAAGGCAGCAGCACATGTCAGTCCATTGAGAAAATGTCCAGATTTAACACTACCAAAACCTAACGGCATGTATGGTGTGCTATCAAAGCTCTTCCTAAACAATCCCTTGCTAAGTGCACTTAAAGCCGTGGCTGAAACTCTGGGGCTATTGAAGACCATGAAAAATCTCTGACCCGTGTTGATAGCAACAGGATCCTGCCCTGTGCGACGTACCTGTGTTAACGGTCTTCTGTGCGGGGATGTGTAGTTAACTTTCAGCATCTGCTCCTGTGGTGATGAACTGGTGCAGAGGGTAGCTTAATTCAGACAAGAGGTTGGTGATTATCAGCTCTGGAGGTCTCCTGGCTGATCCACCTACAGGAGCAGGATTGCATGCTGTGTGTTCATTTCCGAATGGGTAAATTGGCAAACAGATGGTATGTGGCTTGCTTGAGATTACATGGTTACAGTTAACAGCAAAATATATGTGCTTAAGAGAAATTGCAGGGCAATCCAGTTTACAAGTGCCATTTTTCTCTTAAAAGCACTTCTAACCAGCTCTAGCTACATAGCTGAGCTGTTTCCCTGCTCTTCTCAATAGCACAGTTGAGTGAAAAGGGAAGTATTTCCTCTGACGTTCACTTGAGCCAAAAAAAACCAAAACAAATTCAGAGCTGAATTTACCACCCTCTCACAACCACCAATTATCAGATGGGACCATCTGACATCACAACTGACACAGAAAGGAATTAATTTGGTGTTGACACTTTGCAGTGCTTTGAGATTGTAAATCAGAGGCTGCTTGGCAGGTAACAAACACAACCTCCCTTAAACACAGGAGCACAGCAGCCGAGGAGACCTTTCTGAGTCATCAGGCACAATCCCCCACTATCATAGATTGCAGCATCTAATATCCTTGCTTCCTTAATAGCCTTCATTATCACAGCGGCTAAGCATCTGGCAAAGTACACAATGCTGGCACTGCCCTCCCACAATGATCTGAGCCTGTGTGCCTGTTAAGAGGAAAAAGAGATTCCCCAGTATATTTTGATATACCTGTGAACTTCTGAAAACAGACAACAGTCACTTATAGCCCAATGGAAACCTGGGTAGGAAAGATCTTTGAAATATTTCTCAGATGGTTAAGACGGGAAAAAAAGCAAATTATTCTCTCTCTCTTATACCTGGAAGGATCAGAGTATATTTAGGCAACACATTCCTTCCATGCAAAAATTTAGTCCCAGACATTAAAAAGAACAAATAAATCTTTCTAGCCTTAAAAAAGGCTGCGTACTCAGCTTACATGGGCACATGGCAGTGTCAAGTGGAATGTGTATTCCCCGTGATAATAAATCTCATAGCGGAAATCAAAGCCAAGTTGAACTGCACTTTAGGCAATAAGTGTCCCAAACTGCTCATCTTGCTAAACCTTCATAATAAAATAACATTACAGTCTATAATTACATGGTGTAATGATGCCACAGGAGTAATGCTCAGGAAAAGCTTAATTTTCCAGGCTTTGCAATAAGTGCGAATTGGCATGAGGCTTAAAAGGCTTTCACAGTCTGGATCCAAGCCTAGGTGCAAATAGGACTTATCATATGTGACATAAACCAGACTAATGGTAAGAGTTCATGCTCCCAGTTGCTAAGCAAGCACCGGGAAAGCAAGTTCCCCAAAGCCACCCAGATTTATTGGCACAGTGTTCTCAATGGCTGCACCTAAGGAGATGTTTCTGACAGGTCCCAGAGGGACCTGGAAAAGCTGGAAGACTTTATGCATTGTTGCTTCCAACAAACTGTGAGATTGTGAAACAACAGCAGCTAAAACTGAAATGAAGGAAGATTTAAAAAACACAGATTTTTCTTTTAAAAGGATCCTTTTTCCTAAAGTCCCCATATGTGACCATTCGTGTTTTTAAAATGCAGTGCACTCTTTCAAGTTAAGAGAACCTCAAGACTTCTTTGGTCAACACTGATCTGGTACTCAGACAAAACTGCAGCATGTTACCTGCAATTACCCTGATGGCCCACGGTGGCACTGACACGTCTCCAGCAGCCAAGAAGCCACCCCAGGTATTGTGCTCAGAGCAGGCTGCTCCTGCTTCAGTAATTCAGCCATCTCCCAGGCAACACATCCTGCCAGGGCATTTGTATCTCCCTCTTTCTTGCAAAGTGAACTCAATCACTCAAGGTTTTCAATGCTGTCACTTGAAATTCTCCAAATACCACCTGAATATTGGTTTTAAAGTTTAGTGTCATAAAATTACACTTCAAATTACTTTGCTCAGAAATGTGGTTTTTTAAGAGTGTTTTATACCTACAGAAGGTCTAAACGCTAAGATAAATCTCATTAAAATAGCAATCTCAGGGGCAGGATCCCAGACTGGCTGCTGAAACAAAGCATAAGGTTTAAGTTTGCTGAGTAAAATTACAAGGACACGCTTTATTATTAAAGAATGATTTAGGTTGGAGAGGACTTCTGGCAGTCTCTAGTCCAACCTCCTCCTCACAGCAGGGTCAGCTTCAACAGGTCACGTTGCTCATGGCCTTGCCCGGTGAAAGTGTCCAAGAGTGGAAATTTCCCAGCCCCTGCCCCTATCACTAAAGTTTGGTTAAATCAATCCTTTGGCTCAGTTTTTCCCTTCACCTCCTTTTGGAACTTCTAACCCATGGGATACACCACTGTTGTGAAATCAATGTAAGATGTTGAATTATCATCAAAAAGCTCATGGAACAAATTGTTCAGGAACAAACACAGTCAGAAGTAGTAAATGTTTAATTTCAATATCTGACTAAACCACTGTTTTGGGATTATGGCAACATTTAATTTTTTTTCTTTCACTGACCTGAAATATTGTATTTTGAAGCAAGACATGTCAAAATCAAAACAAAATTAGATCAGTGTTGTACTAAGCAGAAATAAAAAGTCTTATTTAGATTCTTCAGAGAGACCAGCATTTAGAAGGAAAACAAGTTTTTTTCCAATCGTTTTGATCTTGTAAAAGCATCACCTACCCATTAAAATGATCTTCAGAATTCTCTAACAAGCCCTGTGACTGTGTGAGATGCTAAAGTTTTAGACACTTCTGCAGATTTTTGCTTTCATTATACCCAAGGACCAGAATTTAACCCTAAAGTACCACTTAAAATGAAATTCCTGTAAGTATTTCCGTAGCCCGCCTTAACCTCAGGTATTGTTTTTTGTAGTGGTGTTTTTTCCTTTTAAACCAGACTTGCTGAAAAGATTTCCTTTTACAGATACGGACTCCCTTTTACAGAGCTAAAAGATATTAGTAGGAATAGATTCAAATAATTAGCCCTTACTTACCTATGACTGGAGTACAGCCATTGCACATAAAACAACAGGTCTCATTTTCAATTTGGATGCTTTCTGCATATTCTGCACCATTTTTGTACACCAAACTTATACTTGACGAATACACGCAGAATAAGCAGCAGATCCAAGGAGTGGCTGAGATCTGTGTTGCAGATCAGAGGTGATATCTTCAGACTTCACCACTAAGGGTGATGGAAAGACAGCCCAGCAAAGAACAGAGCATCAGACCTAAACAGTCTGAGTTTGAAACCAGGGTGCAGAGATGGAGGAGCCATCCTTGCCTTTCACTCCAGCAAAATCAGGGTGATATAACTAATCTCTCTCCCTCAACCTGTTCAAGAGTTGTATCAGCAAGCAGGAACAAATGACATTTTCTCTGTTCAGGCAATCTGCAAGGCAGAAGTTCATAATAACTTCTGTTTTGGAAAAAATTCAGACAGCTGCAGTTTCATCAATTGTTTATGCAGGGTACATTGGAAGCTGTACCTCTTATGTATTGACCGAGATACATTATGCAGCATCTTTGTAAGGCTTTGAATGTTTTGCATGCTAATCACTCAAATGCCTAAGTCCTTACTTATGACTCGGTTTTGGATGCTGATAAGGAGTGTACCAAGAATATGTAAGTTTATATACAAATTACCTATGTGGATGTTTTTAATAATAATTAGATTCACCATTCCTCACTTCCTCTACACTGATCGCTATTTTTCCTTATGTTGCATACAGGCTGGAGGATCTCTTAGAGGGATTGGGGTCATAGCACTCACCTTGGCTCCTTGCTCTGCCCAGTAATAACTAAAGGCACAGGCGGACAAAATACTGGCCTTAAAAAGTCCATTATAAAAAACATCTATTGACTTCAAAAGGGCCAGAATTTCACCTCTTTCTTTCCTGTGGTGCTCAGGTATTGCCGCAAGCCCTCTGAGACATATCCAGGGACCTAGGTCTTTTGAGTTCTAGCAACTATTTTATTTACAGACATGTAAGACCCATAAGGGTCACATAAATAGCAATAGGGGATTGAAAAGGTCATGGCTGTCCTACAAAAACTCTATCCATTACTGGACACATGGCGATAGGTCAATCATGGGGTCCCCTGACCCACATGGGAGCTGAATCTCTATGTCAGCACAGCTTCCTCACAAACTTCATCTGGGTTGGAAAAAATACCCATTATAACATCTCTGTAAATGCTTTTGTGTAATAGGATGACTATGAGAAGATTGCCTACTGATGTCTCTGATACTGTCTTCTCTTACCCACTCTTCTGATGCTTTTGACAATCATTAGTGCAAACAGACTCTTGAGGTGTGGGGTTAATTGTTCTCCCTTTTCTGTTTACATGAGTATTCTGCAAACTGAGAATTCTGTTTCCAGAAATATACAAATCAATTAAAAGTTTCATATCCCCACCTCACGGATAATTTCAGAGCCTGAATCATCTGGTTTGCAGCAATTAAAACAAAGGACGCTTGTTCTAATGCATTGTTTTCTCACTAGAAAGCCCAGTCTGCCTTCAGCTGTCTTTACCAACTAGGAATTCAAGAAGAAAGAAGCTATTAAAGTTTCCTCTACCCAGTTTAAATGTGGCACAACACACATTCCCGGCCAACTTTTCAGACTAAACATCTTAGTAAATCCTTCCTGACAATAGTTAGTGACAAGCATGTCAAAAACAACAAACTCCGTCACATATAAGGCTTATCAATAATTTAGTCTTTTCCCCCCACGAGAGACTGTGTGTTTTGCAATAATGAAATATATGATTTTAAAAATAAATAATAGGCTGTTGTCAAGCCGATTGTAGCTAGAAGTTATGAATTTGATTGATTGATTGAACATTTGACTTCATTCTCTCTAGCAAGATCAAAGCGAAACTCTTCCATTTGCCCAAGGCCACTTGCAATTTATTTAGAGATTGTGTTCATATCCCAGCAGGTAGCAATATTGGACTGAGGTACACAGAAAATCAGCTCTTTGAGGTTTTTTCTGAGTCCAAGGGATGCAACAAATGAGATTTTTTTAGTTCATTAAATCATTAACCACTTAACCACTAAAAACCACAACATTAGTTGCATTTTCCCTCAGCTAGGTATAACAAGGAAGCAGTCATGATGTTGAAAACCTCTCTTTTAACACAGGTGCCTTTGTCAAATATGACAAGCCTGTATTTTTTATTTGTTGGCTATTTGCCCCCTCCCCCCTTTTTGATTTAATTAGCATGGCAGGAGGCAATGACACCCAAAAGCGACAGGCATGTGAATTATGATGAAAATCCTTCCAAGAGCAACATGGAAAAGAGACAATCATGTGTATAACAGCACACAGAATATGTTTGTATGGCAAATATTGCAAATACCATAGCGTGAAAGAGCCCCAAACAAGTCAGTCCAGACTAATGCTAAACCTTCAGTCTCCACGAGACATAGCCAGTATCGGCCGCTTTTTCTCCCTCTCCAGATAGCATTCACATGCTGACTACAGACATTTGTGCGGCTTTCTCGCCAAAAAAAGAATCATTCTTTAGCTGTCCTGTATTCGTCCTACATAAGATTTGGGGATTAGCAGCATTAAAAGAAACAAAATTCAAACCCAACCAAGAAGGGTCAGCGCAGGCGGCCGAGCGGCAGCTTGTTGGCAGCGATGCACACGCATGCAAATCAGCAGCGGCTGCGCACGTGGGACCTCAGCGGGGGCTGCCAGCAACAAAGAGCCAGCAGCCCCAGAAAGCCTGTACAGACACAAAGATAAGGATGAATGACTGGAGGAAGGAGGACTTCCAGGAGTCACATGAACCCACCTCAGCACGAGGGACAGGTTTCATAGGAACAAGAGCAGATCCAACCTGGGCAATCACTAGCTGAGAGGAGGAGTGCAACACCTCTTGATCTGATGACAACTTGGATGAGGTCTAGATTTAAAACTCTGGTTAACTCTGCAGCTTCAATGGGCTTTGTGTACACTAATGAGAGCATGGATTAGGAGCAGAGACCTGTCCGTCCATGGGTCAATGAGCAGAGGTGCTAGGGTCTTCAGAGGGCTTGACACTATTCAGCTAAAGAGCAAGAGGGTCCCCAAGGCAGCTGGCATCTTGTACTGTCTCTGTGACAGTGCTCCTTGGATCCTTGAACCCCAGCTTACAGAAACAGAAAACAGGAATTAGGGATCCAAGTACTATTTTCCTTTATTTTATTTTATTATTTTTTTATTTACTAGAAGATCTGTTTGTAAAAGTGATCTCACAATGTGAGCTGTGAACACAACCAGGCAGTCAAAATCCTCCTGCTTCCAGTTCTTCTGCTCATTAGGGAGAGCAAAGTTACTCCAGCTCTGGAGAAATACAATTAAACCAAGAGACACCACCAGTTGCAGATAGGCTACTCCAGACCAGGAACAAATGTGACATCAAGGTTTATCAGGGACAAGTGACAGCTATTATCTGCTCCTGCTATCTGGAAAAAGTGGGAAGGAAAAGCTGAACAAACAGCAATGTCAGGGGGCTTTCTCACATACAGTAGCTTTAATATAAGTAGGGAGATAAAAGGAAAGAACATATAGTGAATGTTTTCTCAAAAACCAAACTTTGTTAAAGTTTTCCATAGCAGACCAGTACTATAAGTGGTCAACGGTCCAGCTAAGTAACACTTCAAGATGGACATGCAAGACATTTACCAAAGAATAGACAAGCTCTACACAAAGTACAGCTCCTTACAGTGATCACCAGTCACTAGAGGGCATTTATGTCCATAAAGCTGTCAGACCAAATTTTTTTCACTGAAGGTATGGTTAGTTAATGAGGCTTGACAGTTCCTAGAGTTCAGCTAAACAGCTGAAAATAATAATATGATAGGAAACACGTACACACAATTAGCAGAGTTTTCATAAACCTTCAGAAATGTTGACAGTGAGTTACAAGAACAAGCCTGGATAGTTTTCTTTGTGGTACAGCCTGAAGGAGAGGAAAAATAGGGTCCCAAGGCAGAATTAGTGAAGATACAACTTCCCTAGTATGACAGCATAAGAGCAGAGATTCATCTGCCTGGAAAAATGACCTGAAGGGACACCCAGACCCTGATTCAGAAACAGGAGCCTAATGTGAAGAATGGAAATAGTCTTCTGGAGCTCACCAGGTGTAAAACGGTCAATCTGGACACCTCATCAGGTAGGATGTTCATCAGAAGCTTACATACATGTTCCATGATGTCTTAACTTGGATACAGATGTTTCTTGTATGAATCGGTTTTATTTAGTAACATACTAGAAGAACAAAACTTCAAGTAAACCAAATAAAAGCTTAAAAACTGCCTTGAATAATGTGAAGGATGCATGACAAGCATGCCAAAGGTATTATCTTTTAAAAATTGTATTTCCACTCCATCTAATCTGCAAGACTAACTCTTTTTTTTTTTTTTTCATAAAAATTAATGCCCAGGTGCTTAAGAAAAAGAAAGGAATCAAACTAGACCACTGACACCCTCTAGGACATATGGAGAAACTAGATATGTTTAGAACAATTGATGGAAATCTAGATAATAAATGCTTTTGATAGAAAAAAAATTGTTAGCTGTACACCGTTAAGATAAACCATGGTTTGGTTCTAAACTTTTGGCTGATTTCAGTGACAGGTTGCAAAGAGGTGAAACAGAGCAATCTTCTATGCCAACACAGATGCTGAAATGAGTATTTAAGTCAGTCTAAGTCACAAAACTGCAAGGATTGTTTCCAAAAGTGAGCTTTAAGGTAGTGGGCAGAGCAGATGCTATCATTTAAAGAGAGGAAAACTATTAACTTAGCCTCACAGAACATAATGAAGTGACTGAGCACGTCTCTATGGAAGACAAGCATTTTTGCCATTCATGCTGGAAATACAATTGTTTAGGTTAACAAAAACATTAAACAAAATGTTCTGAATACCACAACAGTCTTGAATCAATGTTTTAAATTAGCTCTCACTTTTCTCAAACTTGCTCATCCATTATTTGTTCAACCGTGAATAAATAATCTGAGTAAGGAGAAAGAAGTCAACCACTGAATCATGGAGCAAGTCTAAGCAGAAACCCTGTAGCCTTCAACTCTTGAACAAAATAATTAAGGTCTTGCTAATGACAAAGGATTAGCATCGTTGTAGTCCTGCTAGTCTAACTGCACAAACAAGACAGTAGCAGTAAGGAAGGAAGTGACTTTACATTAAGCCAGATGGTTTAGTGTCTCCTTTTAGACCTTGGTTACATACTTAGACAGTCATGGGTACAGCACAGAAGGTAAAGGTCACCATTAGAAAGGGTGACTCCCAAACATTAGACAGATTAACAGCAACATCTGCTTTCTAGTTGGTTTACTAAAAAGCTTTAGTTAATCCCACAAACTGTACCTCATTAATAGCACAATGTCATCTTCCCCAGCTGGGTAGTTTTGCCTTCTTTCATTACATCTTTCTGCACACATATCCCAGGGCCAAGGTAAAGGAAGGGAAGTTTGGGGTTCTGGATTCCCTGCCTGGCTCTGAAGCTGTCTATAAATATTAAAAAAAGATCCAGTGCAGAGAAGAGAAGGTTTTACTGACCTCTAAGAAGAGCTGAACCTACACAAAGACTGTCCAGCATTCAATGTCCAAGAAGGTGCATGCAAGTGTAAAACAGAACTTAAATCAATGAGACACAATTTCAGCACAGAAAAAAAATCATAGGCTTAAGGCCTGATGAAAGTTCCTGGGTAAAAAGTAATTCAAAGTTTTGTAAAGGAGAAAAAAGGAAGAAAAGTCACACTGCACATCAGTGAGATGGAAGAAAGTTCTGGTTATCTCTGTTGGCACTGAAACAGTAATTAATGAAAATCACGCACTTTCTCTGTCTACTGCCAGCAATGGTTGACAAGCTGAAATTGGCACATAGTGATAGGCCAAAAAATGCTGCGTATATTGGCAGCTCTTACTTTTCCTCCCAGTATCTCCCAGGTGCTGGATTTATTTTTAGTTCTAGAGATTTTTTGATTTCCTCACCAGTCTCATATCGTGGGCTTGGTACAACAGCGTGGTGGGGTCCTAGCATAAGTTCCCAGACATTTAGAAAATGCATAAATAGAATTAGTTGTATTTGCGGTCGGTGGGCTAATTCAGAGTAGCTATTCGTGTTTACCCTGTGACAACAGCTGGACTTGCTTAAGCAGTCAGCTTAAGTGTGATGAGAAAAGCCAGTGGCAAATGCCGAGGAAAGGTATAGGAGCCCTATGTCAAACCAATAAGGTGCAGTAAACACTTCAGAAGAGTACTTCATCTGTGTAACTACTGATGCAGGAGCTTCCCGTCAGGCTTGCTTACCCTTCCCATCTGCAGATTCAGTAACATTCCTGTTCCGCACCCCACGTATCTGCATAGTTTGCTTTCCATGTCGCACTGCTGCCAGAGGCTTCTCCTCCAAAGAGCGTTTGCTGATGTGATAGTATGAAACTTCATTAATTGGTTCAAATCAGAGATACAAATAGAGCTTCCTTGAAGGAAGCCGCGTGTGTAACAGAGCCAAATTTGCCCCTTAACATCTGTAAAATGCCCTGGAACATTCAGATAAAAGGCTTTACAGAAGTTGACAGAGTGATAATTAAAGCTGACTGCTCCTATTTCAGCCAAAGACATCCTGACCTTTAAGTCCAGGCATGGAAAAGACGGTAGTCACTGCATACCTAGATAGGTGCTGCTCTAACCATGAAGCTACAGCCACGTATTACAACAGCTGAGCCCACAGTGGAACTCAAGGGTTTCTCCTTCTAACACATTGTGCAATGTAAAGCATGCGGGGCTGGAAAACCAGCCACCGTGCTTGAGCAGAAGACCTGAAAGGTCAGCGACAAATCACCACGCAGGATACAGCTTCTGTCTCTCCACTTTTGTTTTGTTTTCCAGAGCACACTGAAAAGAAATCAGTGAACCTACAAATGTGCTGATATGACCTCTTACATTGTTCCCTTGGGCTTAGACACCAGTGCTGCGATGAAGCAGCTCTGTGCTGGCATGGCATTGTGGCATTGACATGCAAATGAGCAAAGGCAACGGAGTGTCTTCCAGAGCTTATGAATGCCTGATTTTTCTTATTTTTTTTTTATAGGTTGTATTTACTTTTTGAGGCTTTCATAGTTCCCTAGAATAACTTAGATGTATTCCTACTTTGACTGCTACAATTTTTTCCCCAGCAGACTTAGAGCCCTAGCGTGTGTTTGTTTATATATACATATAGATTTGTGTAAATTCAGCTTACTTTAGGAACGGGAATATTTTAAGCATTTCAACCACAAGAAAAAGCATATGATGATTCTTTGAAATTCCTTAGTGTAAAACTACTGCAGCTGCTCCTGTCTTTCTTTAAAATAGGCAGAAAATCTGAGACCTAACACCCAGCAATGATTATTCAGCTCCCATGAACTGACAGCCTGTACACCATTCAGGAGAGGGGAAAAAAAAAAAAAAATCCCCCCTTCCCCTTTTGCCTAATCAGGAATGAGCCAACAATTCAACAAGTACAACCCTGACTGAAACTTTTACTGCAAAGTTGTTCCAAAAATGCACATTTTCATAGTTTTATTGTCTAGGTTTAGATCCCCCAGAGTCAAAAACAACTCCCCTGACCCTTTATAGCAGACATCTAAAAGGAAAACACTGAAATTTTCAGTGGGCTTAACTTAGAATAAAGATACAGAGCAGAGTTTACCCTATCTTCCAAGTGCTTAAATCCAGACTTCTGGCTGATGTCTGAGAAACCACTGAAATTCAAGGTACAGTTTACCTTGGAGATGCACAGTGAACAACCGCATCTTTTGCATATAGGCTACAAGAGAATCAGGAAGAAATTCATCAAGTATGGTTGAGTCAAAAAATTTGAGCAGGTGTGGTTTTTTTTTTTCCTCCCACATTAGACATCATCGGACATTGGTAACAACAGCAAGGCTCTCCTGAAGAACGAGCTCACTCGTTTTCAGATGCCGTAGAGATGTAGGTTGTTGTAAGAAGTGCTGAATGCTGTTGGGTGCTGTTTCGAAGAGAAATGACAGCTGTATCCTCCCAGATGCTGAGTGACATTTCTACCCTCTTCCACCTATTCATCCCCAAAGGGTAACTTTTATTTTACAGTTGTCTCAATGACTGAAAGTGAAACCTAACAAACATTGTAATGAACTCTGGGCAAGATTTCTCACGTGATCTATCACTTTGTGCAAAGCTAAGAAGCATTTTTAGAATTTGGCCAGCAAAAGGAACTCATGACTAAGACATGTATTTTAAGGCTTCTCTGTGTGCGTTTGTTTTTAAAATATATGTAGAAATAGATATTAAAGCACTCGGAATACCTGAAATTCCTACCATTGCTGAATAATAGCGTTTATTTTAGCATCCTTGGCTATATATAGGATCTTGAGGTTCACATCCGGAGGGAGGGTTTGTTTTGTTTGAACCACAGAACTGTTGTGCAGTGGTCCAGACAGTCCTAATTTTATTTAGCTTAGGCAAAACCAGAAGACAGTGTTTTCATCTCCAAACATCTTCAATAAAGCCATGGTTTATTGCTAATATGAGAACTCTGTGAATCTCATCCCCAGGCCCAGCATTGCCATTGATTACCCTGAGGTTTTCAACAAGCTGGGAGTCCATGATTCCCCCAGAGGATGAGAACAGACAAAAATAAGGTGGGTGGGGTAAAGAGGAAGGGATTTTTCAATTCAGAGGATGCGCTACTAGGCACAAATTGGCTTGAAAGAACAGAATCATAAGCAACACACCACCGCTGGCAATGAGCAAGATAGCAAACAAAAGCACCCCAGGACTTTCTATTACGGTGCCTGATAAATATCAGAATGGCCCTAGATTTCATTTAAAAGTTAGAACTGAATTTGGATCTGAAAACAAAGGATAAACATATTTCTTCTGACATTTAATGTTGTCTGATGACATGCAATTTCATTGCTTTTTCTTTATGATGTAATTTTTGTAAGTGATACCAGTTGTCATCAAACGTCATAAAAGCCAGACTTGCCTCAAGTCATCAGCATTTATTGTTCTCTTATAAGAGAGCCTGGTTTGAGTTTGGTGCGCATGGCTTTAATTGTTTAATAGAAGAGTTAAGCCCAGCCTTTCCTAGTGTAAAACATCGGGCTGAAATGGATCTGTTGACATCATGCAATTGAGATATTCTGGCAGCTGGTGCAGCAAATGCCCTTTAAGAAAAAAAAAAAGAAGAGGGAAGAGATGGAGATCTGGCTGGATGATGGGATTAGTAATAGGATACTGAGCCTTTTGCCTCTGGGTCAGTCATTCAAACCCTCCCTGGGTCAGGAACACCCACCAGGCCGCTGCGGTCTGAGCTGGCAGGTGTCCCCAGCATTACACATGGCATTAATTCACACCGTGGTTCGCAGGTGAAGCCGGGAGAGACCACTGGGAAACAAACCTGTCCTGGAGGAGCCAGTGCGTTGAGGGCTGAGACCAGCCTGAGCAACCGCTATTCCTATGATGGTCAGGGAGACACATCCAGCAGCTTCTGGAAAGAGCAGACCCTCGAGGCAAACCCACGCTCCTTCAAGCCTCTACTTCTGGCCTCAAATCCCGTATGAGATGGGGTCATGGGGAACAGAACCAACAAAAAGCCACCAAAACAAACACCACACTCTCTTTTTACTACTACCTGTTCTTCCACCATTATCCAAACCCCACATATTACAGGAAATCATGCCCCATCCCTCAGAGGCACCACAAGAGATGCTGACCTGGAGGGACATCTCTTCCCACAGACACCCATGACACCAGCCTCCCACAGACCCATTCTTTTGGTTCATTCTCTCCTTCCAGGAGATTCCTAAGTCTCTGTGCCCTTCTCCTTTTGTCAAAGGGAAGCAGTTCAACTTCATGGCTGACTGGAAGAAAAACTTTTGCCTACGTGCAGTCAGTGAAAGACAAAAATGAACAGCAAAAGCCCATTTAAAAGAGATGAGAACTAGAGCAGTGCAAGTTTGACAAGGAGAGGGATGTAACAGAGAGCAAAGACTACATTTTTGGAAGGAGGTCTCTGAGCTTGAGCATCTCTGGGGAGCTACATAAAATCCACTAGAGCAGCTGAAAGCAAGGAATAAAAGTCACCTGACTTGTCAGGAGATCATTGTTCACAAAACCCTGCTAATTTGACTCTTAAAGCACACAGACAAACTCACATACACACAGGCTCAGGCGAAAGCACTTCTGCTTGCTTGCCACATGTAGTTCAGCTGGATGGGTTTTATTTTACTTTTTTTTCTTTTTTTGCCCACACAGCTGGTAGAGCCTGTAGCAGCTTCAGCTCAGATTTGTCTTTGTGAATATTTTATGTTCCCACCCAGGATATCAGCACCAGATCACCAAACCACAGTGCAGCGCAGGTGCTGAATAACTCAGATGTGCCTAGCAATATGCAGCCTAAAAAACTCACGGGCCAAAAAAAAAAAAAAAAAAAAAAAAAAATCTGAATATTTAAAACTTTGCTTAGAGCTTTAATTGGCTCACCAAGTGCCCTCACACATGGCATGAGGCAGACTGGATTTCGCTCACAAGCCTGCAACATAGGGAGGTTTGGTCAGGATCTATTAAAACCTGTTTTCATCACGTGCTCAGCTTCCTTCAGCAGCACTCTGAGACTGCATGGGTTTGTTTATTTGTTATTTTGCATTTATCCACCCTGGGTCCTTCATGCACATTCATTAAGGAGATCTCACAGCTTGCTGTGAAGTGTGTTGCTGCTTCTGCTCATTGTACTTCATATGCAGGTAAATCAAGATAAGCAACAGCTTTAGGTGCTTGAAAAGATTTCTAGTAGCTGTACAGAGAGCCTCTGAGGGGAACACTGGGACATGGTAAGGTGTCCAGCCCTTTAGAGATGGCTTTTGGGAGAATAGAGGCTCTGCAACTGTCACCCAAGCACCACCTTCCTAGGGTGCTACTGTGCCAGTGGGAACTAATTAAGCCACTGTTTTGCTTTTTGTTTGCTCTCCTCCCATTTCTGTAGCTGTAAACCTTGTCAGGGGTGCGATGGAGCAGATCTGTGTTGAACTGAAGTGGGGACCACACAGGGGAACCCCTATCAACAGGCAGCCTCTGGAAAAGACACCGGGCTGAGCCAGGATGTCAATGTGTTAATGGGGTGCAGGGTAGAGAGTGCTCAACTCAGACATAATCATTCTGCTTATTTCTATTGGTGCAGACCAGTTGCTTTCATCCACACAGGGCTGCTCTGTGCAAGGAGAGGGAAGTCCAGACCCCCAGAGAATGACAGTGGGGTTGTCAGGCCAATTACTTAAAGCATCAGAGACGATTGCGTGGCTCTACAGCTGCTTTGATATCTCCTGGGGTTTTGCAAGGCAGCAATGGTCTACTACAGTATCACAAAGCCTACCAGCCCAGGGCAGAGAGCACCAGGGCCACTGTACTGTAAGGTCCTTAGCAAAGCTTTCCTGCAAAGTAGGAACAACAGAGCAACCAAGTCCAACAAAATAAAGAGAAAACATACTCTTTGTTAGAACATGTGCCAGTATTTAATCTGGGGAATGGTCCTTCCTTGCCCAGTTAGGGGCAAGATCTCAGCTCAGGATCGAAGTCCACCAGCTTGGGATACAACCTAACATGATTTCAGTGAAGTTGGCATCAGAAAGTCCTAAACGCCCAACCACTGAGCTCAAACCTCCTCACCATCCAAAGTGATGCACTCTGATGCCTTTCTCCAGCAGCATCTCAGCTTCCTACCAGGGTTTCCTACACACTTTCTCTGAAGCTGGGCCTCATCCTGGATGAGCAGCACCTGCCTGAGGGTGGGACTCATCCCAGGTGGGGTCTATGTTAGCCCACCTCGTGCTAATGGTGCATGAGGAGATAATTCAGGGAACCAAGCTGTGCTGTCCTCTTCCCTCTTCTGCTCATCAGGATGGTCTTGGATCATTTCCATTTGTTTCATGCTGCGTATGTTATGTTGCTAGAGAAAAATCTCTGTTTCCATTTTTGTCCCAACTCTGTAATAAGGGCTTGTCTCCAAAACCTTTGCAGACAGATGAGAACTGAGTGCAGAGGTGGTGATACTAGCTCTGGTGGGACACCAAGCTAATATGTAGCTTTTACTCAGTGTGGAGTCTCAGTGTAGAAATCTTGCATCTGCTTTTAAAAGCCATACAGTAGCTCTTCCACTTTCTCTCATTTTCAAGTTTTGACTATGAAGACAATGTTCTTCATACTAAGAAGTCCTGCTGCAGAAGGTAAGGTAAAACATACGTTTATGTTCCTGACACTTTGGAACTGCACATTTTTAATGGAAAAAAGAAAGGACTGAGTAAAGAATGTGACCTTTGCTAGATCACCTAGTCCAGAAGATTGTGTAGAGATACAATTTTTTAAAAAATATTAGAAACTTTAAATATGGTTCTGGAGAGGAATGACACTTTTGTTACAAATTATTTTTGAATTTTGGCTAAAATGTTTCAATTTTCTATTTCATTGCCAAACCAAAGCTCTACTAGCCTAGAGGGAGAGAAAATATGGCCCTTTCTGGTGCATAGGATTTTTCATTTAATTTTCAAACTCCAGGCCTCTCTCAGTTGTCTGTCTGTGCAGCTCTGTCACCTTGGAGAATGCTCTTTCCATGACCCTGGAGGAGATCGGATGAGGAGTTGGAAACTTGCAGGATGCCCTTAAATGTAAATTTGAATAAAAGCATGAATTGGAGGGTGATGTGAATACTGGCTGCTCATTAATGCAGTGTACTGGTCTGTCCTAATGCCACCATTCAATCTGGTTCCAATTCAGTATTTCTAATGATGGAAGGTCAATTTTCAGATTTCTGGTAGCTACTGAAGCACCATCCAGTAGAGACAATTTCTGGTGATCTCAGATTTGTTATAAGGATCTGGGTGCACTAATCATCTGCACAGGATAGCATGTTGAATTTTGGGTGTTATATGATATAAGGACTCCTTGATTTGGTCTGTGAAGATTAATAATGTAGATACAGGGAAACTGCAGAGCACAAAGGGAAGAAAACTGCATTGACTGCCTTTACGTGCCAATGGAAATCAATGTTTTCCTTCCTGTTAAGAAACTGTAGCAGTGGAAGCAATGTAAGAAGATGTTATACATGTGTCCACAGGTGTGCTTAGTCGTTTGGAGTGAGGGTGTATGGCAAATCTTCTTTGTAGAAAGAGAAGAAAACTCACACAAATCTATTCAACAAAACACCCTTTGGCAGGTGCAAACAAACCTGTTTTCAAATAGGTTTTTCATCTCTTAAACAATGTTTTCTGTCACCTGTGTGTGAGGAGACATGCTGCAGTGTCCACGGGAGGCTGATGCAACATCTTGGGATAATTGGCCTTTACAAGAACCTATGCTTAAAAAAATGTATTTACCCAATGTTGGTTTAATATTCCTTGCTTAAGAGAGCCTGGGTATGACCAAAGACAGTCGTGTTTAATCGGGCTAAAGAGCTGTTTAAACATACTTGTGACTGGAGTACAGTAAAATGTGGCCAGCCAGCATGGAGAAGGCAGGGTCATGCAGTGTGTTAAGAAGCAAACAACCTCTTCTGCTCCACGCTTGCAGTCTAGGGCCGAGCTGGGGCTCATTTAGCTTCGGATCCAGCAGCGCTTTTGAAACTGGGTCCTCTGGGCTGATTCCCAGCTAAGCATTGGAAAGTTTAGTTTGTATTGGCAGATGTTGGCTCCAAAAGGTAAACTGTGTGCCCTGCCTGACTTAATAAAACAGACCTGGCCATATGCACATAACCCTCCCATCTTCTTCAGATCCTTTCAGTCCCTTGGGTGACACTGGCTGAATACCAGACCTCCACTGCCCAATGAGCTTGTGGCTAAATCCGCAGAAGAGACTGGAATACCTCATAGTGTTGATAAAGTCAGTTCTGCTGAAATATCCAAAACTTGACCTTTATCCAAAACATCACTAAGCTCGGCCAAAAATACCATTAGCTATTTCTATCCTTATTCCTAATATGCCCACAATGAAAAGAAGCGAAACATGATGTTAAAACATTTTTTATTTTTAAGAAAGGGCAGAGCTTGTTCTTGTTGTCATATTCATCTTCTGTTTTGAAGATTTGATCCTGCAGAGCCCCTGGTTAATGCTCATCACCACCTTTGGCTGTCAAGTTTTAATTATCTAATGAAATAAAAAATTTCTTTAATCTTAAACCATTGCTAACATGCAGTTTGACATTCACGTTGGGAAGATGTAGCACTGGAAGGGCACCAGATATGAGCTTGGGAGCCTCCAGCTATGGCCCAGATGCCAAGTGGGCCATAGGCACAGTGCTTTGCCTCTGCACCATCATAGGCAGCATTCCGCAGGGCAGTCAGAGCTTTTGCAGTCTGGTATTAGTGACCGCCACTGTGACCCAGGGCAGCTGCTCCTTCAGCCACGTAACCACCTATTCGGGTGCAAAAATGTAAATTTCTGTGCATGGCAGAGATGAGTCCATGTGTGCTTCTCAATATTAAATGCAAACACAATTCCACTGAAATGAAAAGGAGGAGGAAAAGGAAAGCAATGCACAGAGCTGAAGATTAGAAGGACAAATCAAGAAAAGCCAGTTATGTCAGTGTTGAACAGAGTAATGTTTCCAGTCAGTGCATGTGGTAGTGAGCGGCGTGTCCTGTCAAAAACGATGCAGGACAGAGTTTATAACGTGAATCTTAGGAACACACAGCTTACCACTAATCATTAATAATCTCACTCGTTCCCCCACACAAGGCCAGTGTGGGGCATTCCAGCTAATTACACTTTATGGCAATGTCCACCTTGGATAAACACTACACAAGGTAGTGTAGTATTCCTGTAAACTCCTTGACCAAATAATTACTGTGGCTTCCTGTCAGGAGCCTAAAGAGGAGAGGAAAGGGCTTCCATGAGACAGACCTTCACGCAAACGCTTCTTTCTTTTGCTTCATTTCCCCCCTCCCATTTTCCAGCAATAAGACTGTTTTAGAAGACCAGGAAAGAGGTTGTTTGGGAATGGAGGTACTGCATTTTGTTGTGGTGTTGGGGTTTTGTTGGTTTTTTTTGTTTGTTTGTTTTTAAGAAATGTCTATGTCATTTCACAGCCTACAGCAAAAATTATTTCTTCATGAAGATTCATACAAAAAAATAGACTGTTTTTGCTGGGACTGTAGTAAACATTTCTAAAACAGACATAGCCTGAGGTGAAACTATTCTTGTACTTGTGTTTAGAAAGGAAGGGATAAAAAATTATGAAATGAATCATTCCTGAGTGGATTAAAACTGTAAATGCCTGTTAAAAACAGTCTCTGATCATGTGGGCAGATGGTGCGTCCTACTATATAATGTTGCTACCTGGTGGAATGAAGTGCAATTTACTTGACAGACATTTTCAAATCCACAGTAATACACCTTACAATGAGTGAGTCGGAGCCTGATGCTGTAACCCTTATTCTTGGAAGTAATCTTTACTCACCATAGTAGTCTACTGGTTTCACCTTTTACCAGCTTTAAACTGGGGGGAAAAGAAAGAATATCCATGGATAAATTTTTTATCTTTGTTAAGATAACACATTCTCTTCACCCATTCAAGAAATATCATCCTCTCTTATCACCCTCTCAAGGTCTTCAAGTACCTACACAGGGAAGAGATTTCTGATGGAAGAAAGGTCTTTAATCTAGCAGAAAAAGGCATAATGAGATCCAGTGATTGAAAGCTGAAGTTAGACAAATTCAAACTATCTTATCTAGGAGCTTGGTAGATTCTCCATCACTTTTGAAGTCTTTAAGAAGATATCCAGTCTTGATGTAAAAGATATGCTCTAGATCAAACAGAAGTTATGGGTTTGATGCGAAAATTATTGGGTGAGGTTCTGCAGTCTGTGTTATGCAGGAGGTCAGGCAAGGGAATCATAATAGTCCCTTCTGGCTTTAAAATCTGTGAAGCCCAAACACAACTTCAATAAGGAAAAAGCAAGCCACCCTGACGACCTCTTCTGCCCACAGAACTTTAATTTTGGAAACAGAAGCTGGTTAAAGCAGTTCATCAGCCTTACCTGGACTCTGCTTAGTGGAGTATTTGTAACACCTCAGGTTCTTTCAAAGAAAGAAATTTGAAATCAGTCTAGTTTCTCTTTAATATAAGTAGTTGGAAAATGCTGGCTGGTTTCTCAACTGGCATAGAGCTATTTCTTTACAAAATATAACAACTTTTTTTATTTTAAATTTTCACAGCAAGTCTTTTACGTTGTTTCTCATAATTTTCATTGTCTATTTATTTGATGCTCCTTATGACATATTCCTGCAAATGAAGAGGAATTGAACTAATTAGGTAAGATTCCTATTTTTAATGACATTTGTGTAGCTGCTAAGCAGGGAATAATTAATGCCTTATCATATTATTTTTATCACTTTCCTACTATGTAGCTAAGTTAAGAAACAGCTTTCAAATTGAGTCCCAACAATAGCAGCTTTCACAGCTTTATCTTGAGTCTTGGATGATTTTCCTTAAATTGCCAGCTCTGGGAGCCAAGTGAATATATGACAATTTTGTCATTTCTTCTCAAAAAAATAAACAGTTGCAGCAGTTGCCAGTAAAGTTTGAAAACATGATACACACTTCTCAAAAGACCTAAGCAAATAGCTAAGTAAATAAACACCTTAATTTCCTTTTTCATCTTGTAATTTTAAAGCAAATTCCCTGACTCTGGAATTTAAACATTTGTGGTTGGGAGTCCCCAAGTGTATTGAGACTGAGCTTCTCCCATGTGGAAGGAAAATCTAGCTAGGGGAGAAAGGGCCATCTTGGTTTGTGTGGCAGTGGTGGGGGCTTAAAAATTCCTAATGTTTCATAAATAACCCTCAAAAATCCAGTGGGAGCAAAAAGCAAAGACGTGAACATGAGATGAATGTTTGTAGATGCCAACAGCCTGGTTCAGGCACAAGGACTTTGCGTGGCTTCTTCCAGCAGCACCTTTCCCTTCTGTAGTGGTTTGGAGGGTGGTTACTCAACTGGTCCTTTGAGCCACGATGAATATTTGGGCGAGGATGCAGTAACACACATCAGAGTCACAGAATTGTTTAGGTTAGAAAAGACCTTTAAGATCATCGAGTCCAACCATTCACCCAGCACTGCCAGGGCACCACTAAACCATGTCCCTCAGCACCACATCGACATGCCTGTTAAACCCTTCCAGGGATTGGGACTCCACCACTGCTCTGGGCAGGCCTGGACAATCCTTTCAGGGAAGAAATTTTTCATGGTGCTGCCCATCTTCTGACGCTGTCAGCAGTAAATACACACTTCAGAGGCAGCCAGATGTTTCCTGCACTGGCGGCATTAATGGTTTTCTGCAACACAGAGATGTTTTGTTCATGTGGGGCTGCTGCTCAGTGCAGCTTTTGGGCACGGGGTTTGAAACCTGCACCGTTGCTGGAGGTGCCTATGTGAGTGTGTTGGGGGTGAAGGTCTGCAGCATGTGTGCAGGGGGTGCCCAGAAAGTCCTGGTGCTGCTGGGAGCCGTTGACAGCTGGGGACGAAGCTGTGGGGGTCAGAAGAGGCTGGAGGGTGTGTGAAGGGGATGGTCCCCACAGCAAAGCTGGGGATCCAGTACCTTTGAGGCATGCACAGTTGTTGGTGCAGGAAGGTGTAGAGGGCTGCAAGGCTGCAGGGTGGGTGCAGGAGGACCAAAGGCAGCTGTGGGCAGGAGGACCAGGCAGCCCATGTGTACTCCCTTCAGCCTGCCTGATCTCCCTGTCACCTTGGCCTGACATGCATCCCTGGGCAGCCATTTCATAGCCAAATGGGGGAGAGTAAGGCAGTCTGAATTTGCACTAGGATGGAAGAGATTCACATAGCTACAGCTGAGCATAAGCCTTAAAAAAATCTGACCCTCACCTTTCCTTTGTTTGTCTGAGATTTGCTGTCATTCACGCATACTTCATGTAGATGGGAGCTTGAACTTTTTTTCTGGAGGGATTTCTCTGCTTGGACACTATCTCAAGCCTTAGACTGTCACACCTTTGTTTGAAGAGTGACAGTATGGATAGGCAGCAAGGTGGGCAGAAACTCGGGGCTTAAATGACCATGTGGACCTGCTCACGTGGGCAGCAGCAGGGTCCACAAATAGGTTGTGGTGCAGAAGGCGTGTGAAAAATGGCAATAATGTGTAAAAGCCTCTTTAACATCCCCAGTCCTTAAAGAAGCATGGACACCCCGCAGGCTCTCCAGCTCTTTTCTGTTGTCGTCTCACTCCAAACTGTCACAAGATGTCAGTGTTTTCAGATACTCCTGCAATGGCTGAGCAAACAGCCTCTCCGCACTCTCTGGCTCAGTTTCAATGGCATAAAATTAATCCATAAAATTGAGCCATAAGGTTCACAGCAGAGTGGCAATACTACAGAGGAACTCGGTGTCAGGACCACACCTGAGTTTCAGCCTCTGGCAGTGGGATCAAGGCACAGTTGCTGTTTCCCCTTGGCCCTGGGATAGCTCTAAGGCACCTGTTGCTCAAACTGAGGTGGGTGATGCTTATTTGGAGTTTGGTGTTGGCATGGAAGCCCTCCAAGCATAAATGCAGCCGGGTGAACCAAGAGATGTGGCAAAGCAGTAGACAAGTTTGTCTTTCCATGTGTGCTTTGACATGTGTTACAGGATTGCCCTTTTGGGGTGATCCTAGAGACTCAGAGACAGGCCATGCTCTTGTCACAGCCTCCCCATGCTGGCAGTGTGACAGATAGATGGACATTGCTCTAGAACCTGACTTGCTCCTATCAGGCATGATGCAATGCGCAGAAATAATGCAGGTTGGAAAGCAAGCGGCTGAGACTGTTAAAGTGATGTTATCTAGCAAGGTGGTGCTTGGGCAGGTCTCGGGACTAATGCATTAGGGTTAATGCAGCCCTGATTTTGAAGCAGATATTGTTTGGTTTTTTTTTTTTGTTTTGTTTTCCCTTGAGAAAGCCTTTTGGTATGCTCTGGGATGAGAAGTTTCTTTTAGGTTGTAACTTCATTAACCCCACGTTTCCCTGTGTGGAATGCCAGTCACAATGACCTCTGGTGGGTAGTTCAATACCCTGACTATTGGTATTTTCTAAGGTCGTTTTACACCCAAAGACCTTAATCCAGACCCATCTTCGCCCATGTATACATAGAAGGGTTTGCAGGGACCCAGTGTCCCAGCAAGTATAGAATATGTAATTTCCTCTCCACGTCTGATCCTGTTGCTCAGGGGCATGGGGGTTATAAAAAAAATGGTGAAGCCTTGTGCTGAGAGCCCTGGATCTTATCATCCCAGCGACCTGTAATGCCTACTAATGGGAAAGTCCACTTGTAAGATTTAAGAGGAGTACCTTAATATTAACGGCATCTATATTTACAGAGCTATCTTCAAGGTCCCTATAAAACCAACACATGGCTTTAAAATCAATATGGGATCCTATATTGGAAACTTTTAATTACTCTTTTATGGAGCCACTCCTTGCCATCATCTAAATAAGAACAATAATATCCTACTGAGCAGTTGGATAGTGCTAATGTCCCCTCGTCCCACCAAACCTTCCTGGCAGTATTCATTGACTCCTCCAATGGGGACAAATGGTGCTGTATAATAACTTTTTTTCTCATCTGCTTTGTGGGCCATTTGTCCTTCTCAAGACCCAAAGATTTTTTTAACAGAGACCTTTGTGGGGTCTTCCTGTGACGCCATGAAAATTAGCATGATTTCAGATGGAGATTTGTTACTGGGAAAAATACCTGGTCCCTTTGCATAAAAAACTCCTAGGAAAAATAAACAGGTTATAGTAATGTTTGTAACGCGAACACATCCGTCTGAGTTGAGCCTGTTGTGTTAATTACAAGGTATTTACTTCAGAGAGATGCTGTAGGTTGGATATTTCTGTATGACAAGACAGCTGATTTACTCTGTGACTGTTTGCCACCCAGCCATCCTGCTACCTTGCAAGCCGCACCCTTTGCTGCCATCCTGAGGTTTGGATTTGATTTCCCTCAAGAAAGAAGCTTGTGCTCACATTCCCCATCCACCTGTGTTGCCTCAATACAGCATTGTATATTTCCTGCTTTTTTTCCTTCCCTGCCACCACCCCCCCTGCCCCGAATTTTCTCTCATTGAGTGGTACGAAGGAAAAAAAAAAAATTAGAAAAAAAATCCCACCTCCTACTAAGAGGACTAAGACCTGGGGAGCCAGCGAAGAGGAGAGGCCGTTGCCTCTAAAGTTCAGAAATAAAAAAAATGACTTGTTCTTTTGAGCTTGCTGTTCCCTGATGTGACACTGTGATCAGTATCAAATGCTTGGTGGCAAGGATTTTTGTCGAGCTTTCCCAGCTAAAATAGATTTAACCTACCAGTTGCTCTTTGTGGGTTTAACAATGTCTGTGACAATAAAGGGCTGCTGCCGCTGCATTGTTAATACATGAATAGTCCTGGTTCTCTGTATTTACTATTGTGCGCTGCAGATTTCCAGGAAGGAGTGTTTGGCTCCAGCTATTGATACGGGTCCTGTTTTGCAGAGGGAGCTGAACCAGCCCCTCAGTGATTAGTCAATGAGAAGACCCCGTTAGGATTTAATTGAAATTAAGGAAAGCACCCAAATGCCTTTGTACTTCTTGCTGGGTTTTCTCCTCTGTTCAGAGATGGTGCGCCTGGGTTTCACGCTTTGCTGTGACTGCCTCTGGATGTGAGGAGTTCACACTGCAGGCAGGAAACTCACAAAATGCCAAAATCAAGGAAGAAATCTGCTCCTTAATAGTGCTTTGTGGTCTCCTTTTAGCTGGGGCTGGCCAACAGTGCAACAGACAAGAATAAGAGGCAATGAGAAGGAAACGTAGGCTCTCGCCTCCTAGAAAAGCACAGTCAGAGGGTTCTGAACGAGAGGTGAGCTGCAAATGCCCTTGTGGAGGCTCCTGGTGACTCCTGTGCATGTCATTTATTCTCATTTTATGTTGCACAACACCACAAGCACCTATTTGAGACCGGGCTGCCTGGGGTGGAGAAGGGTTGAAGGCAGGATGGCTGACCAGCCTGAAACAGGGAGCTGGGAGCATCTCTGCAGGTCCATCATGGTGGGGGTGGGGGTGTGTGGACACTGACTCCTGCATCATGTTGGAGGTGTGTCTCTGTCACTGTACCCTGCTTCACTCACCTGAAACACCCTCACAGTCTTCATGGGGAACCTTGGCCAGCCCCACGAATGTCCCGCCAGGAGCAAATCTCAGTGATGCCACTGAGCCTAATGGAGCCCTTCAGGGCAGTGCCCTAGATGGAAGCCAAATCTGGGTCTTCTCTGGACAACGAGAGCCCCCAGTGATCTTGGGTAACCCAGAGTCAGCCACCCAGGTGGGAAAGAAAAGTTGCTCTCAGGTGCTGGAAAAAAAAAGGGAAAAACCCCAAAGGTTCAAACACCCCTCCATCCTGCACGCGATCTTTGCCAGTGTTTCTCTTGGTTTCATTTCTGTAATGATCAGCCACTTATTAAATCAGAGCTGCTGGGGAAATGGAGTTAAATTAAGGGAGATCAGAGGCAGGAACGGAAGCGATGTCTATATAAATATCTGCCTATATTATATAGAGTACTGTAGTTAATCAATCCTGAGAACAAAGAGCTTGGCTTGAACTAAGAAACAGCCTCAGCCAAGTGAAAGAGCCCTGCTGCGGCAAGCAAGCAAACAGCGCTATCGACAAGGAAAATGTTTCTAAAGGCCTCTCTCCCACTGAAGGAGTTGAAAAACAGGAGTTTTCAGCCCCTGGGGCAAGTGCTGGTCCCCCGGCTCTTTGGGCGAGTGCTCCTCTGAAGGTTAGCGAGTGAGGGAGCCAGATGAGGGGACAGCAGCTTCTCTTAACTGAGGCAAAAAACTTATTGATTATACGTTCAATAAAAGGTCAAAACTCCCTTTGAGGGTCACTACAGTTGCAGCAAAGCTCGCCCCAGCCCCTCTCCCTGTCTGCTGAGTGTTTCGTGCCAGTCTCTCCAGGTGGACACCTGGGGTAAAAGTGAGCTGCAAATGAGCTAATCATCATTAAAGTGTCGGTAGAACCTGCCAGCCTGACATCCCTCCTAATGGCTGACAAATGTCAGGGTGACTTGTATGCTTTTTTTGTTAATTGAATTGGTTAATTAGGTCCCAGAGGCCTGGCTGCTAATTGTGAGCTGCAATGGAATATGAGTTTAAAAAAAAAAAAAACCAACAAAAAATGCCACAACAAAAAAACCCAAAACCCCCCATAAAATCCGATGCAAGGAAGTTAAAACAAAGGGAGGGAGGGAGGGAAAATAGCACCCCTCCCCTACTCACACACACACACAAAACCTCCTTTGTGTTCTTTACAATCTGTACAGTTACCTTCACTTAATTTCTGACCTGCCACATGCTACAGCCTTCTTGATGTGTTTTAAAAAGGAGGGTTAGAGAAATTCCAAATCTGCTGTTTTTTTGACGGGAGCATCTGCTCAGTCAGAAACACAGTCATTAATTTTCTGCCAATTAGCAAAAAAAAAAAAAAAAAAAAGAAGAGAGAGAGAGGAAAAATAAAAAAATAAGAGGGGAAAAAACCCCTCCAGATTTGCATCTTAATTCATTACTTTGTAAAGATGTGGTTTTTTTTAAAAGTTAAATACTCCCTCCGGTTTGCCAGTCATAGAAAGTGAAGAGATGATAGCAACTTCCCACCAAGAAAAGGCAATTAATCATTATATTTTGCACTTCTATAGCAGCTTTCATCCCCTGATCTCAAAGCGTTTTGTGAAATTATTGTATTAAGTCTCCTGCCAAGCCCCGGCGAGGGTGGCGGTGTACCAGCAAACTCCTTGGGGCCAAGGTGGTCTTAATCTGCCTCTGCTGAAATGTGCCAAGGACACTAATAAACTTTATAACAAATAATTACTAGTCTACCTGTTTCAGGGAGCGGTATGCAGAGGCACAGGGAGTGCTCAGGGGCTTCCTGCAGCAATACGACCTGGGAGCTGGAGGGAACATCTTGAACCACCTTCCTCTAGTCTCAGCATTCCTGCTCCTTCTTTAATAACAGCCTCAACTGGCAGCTACGTGCAGGAAGATCTCTGGTATTGCAGTAATTAAATGTATCAGAGCTAGAGCTGTTCAAGAACGAGCTTTTCCACTGTGCAGAATACCCCATAGACTATGAAAACTGCATCCGCTCTGTCCTGAAACAAAAAACTTGGGAATTCAAACATTTCCTTCCAGGCAAAAGTTGAAAAACAAACACGCAAGCACTTGAAACGCCTTTTTCATAAACCGTACCGCTTTGCACCATGTCTCAGCACAGTAAAATTCTCCATTCATTTCCGCCTTCCTGAAAGAAAATTTATTTTGCTTCAAAAATCAGAAACATTTCTTTTGAATGAAATAAAGGAGTTTTTGTTTATGAGGTTTGGAATTTTTTAAAATGAGATGCTTCCCTCCAGAACGGGTTTGCACAATTTTAAAGCAACAGTCAAAATCTATGCATTTCCAAAGAAAAGGAAAAAAGGTCCAGTTAACCTGGAATGACCATTGCTTCTACAATAGCCTCTTCCTGAAACAACACTGGCATGGGAGGCTTAGCTACTTGCCCGTTTCCATGCCTATTTTGGTTTGTTGGGAATTTTTTGTCCTTCATATAATAGAGGAATCCCATTGACCCCAAAAGTGGAATGCCAGGTGGTTGATCCCTAGTGTTATTTCTGCTGTAGACTTGTTGCAGCAGCACAAGTCAGTTTGCCTCAGTTTCCCCTTTCTCCCCTTGGCCAAGGAGCGCTTCCATCCCTGGGTGACCCGTGGTGCCCCTTGGCTGCCCCCCTGCCAGCCGGGCATATTCCCTTGCTCACCCTCTCTCTCCTCACCCCAAACTCTCCTGAGCACCTCAGGGCTGTCAGAGGGGACAATTTGTGGATGCTGGCGATGGACTTGCAGCCCTCAGGTGAAGATAAAATACAACGATTACCCCGCTTGCTTCCCCGCCCCCCTTCCCGTGGGATAGCAAAGTTGCCTTACGAGTTAAAATAAATTGCCTCACGCTCCCCACTGAAAGCATTTTGACTTTGTCTTGAATCGCGTATTCCAGTAGTCATTATACTTCAGCTGCTTCTTCTTCTTCTTCTTAGCATATGACATATATAGCAGTTCAAAAGTTGCAGCGAGCTGCTGCCAGGTCACATTCAAAGGAAAGTATCTGGGAAGCTGGCAGCTAAAAGTATCTGATAAGTTGGCACTGTTACTGCTCAGCGGGAGGAGGGAGAAGTGAAGGAAGGAAGGGGAGGGGGAGCCAGGCATGGGGGAGCAGGGAAGAGGAGAGATTCAAAGGGCTTTTGTTTCTGTATCAGATTCTTCCAGACTCTGAAACTTTTGCAGAGATGTATGTGCCAGGGATTTTTTTTTCCCCCTTCTCTTCCTCTTCTCCGTAGTTTAATGCATTAAAATAACCTATTAAAAGGCCTATATTTGCTTTCAAGCAGACTCTGAAAGGCACTCAAGATGTCACTATTAAAAACGGTGCTGCGCTTTGCAGGCGAAGGTCTGTGGCTAGGAGAATAAAGCAGAATTGATTAGTTGCTCCGACTTTGCCAGCCTTGCAAAGGCTGCGGTGTGCCACAAGTTGCTAGAGAAATGCTAGAGATCAGCAGCTTCCAACCAGCCCGCTTGTGTACAAGGGTGCGTCACGTCGAAATCCAGCTTGGTTTTGCAAAGCCTGACGCTGGTTTGGCATTCCCATGATGTCCCCACTTTTCCCCCTTCCTGATGCCCTATTTTTCCTTTTTTGTGACTTGTTTGGGAAGAGTCAAAATTAAACCATCACAAAATTCTCTCTGAACCCAGAGAACAAAATACCCCCCTGGGAGGCTATGAAGGGTGTTCGATCTGAAGAGGCCATGGGACCCTGGTGCAAACACTGCTGCTGTTGCCTCATGAGGTTTGTTCCTGGCTACATAATCAACAATGAATGTTAGAACAAACAGACTGGAAAATGTCAGCAAATGCTGCAAATGGCCAAAAATACAAAGCCAAGGCACAAAAGTAAAGAGAGGACGGGAGCCCTTGCGTTCTGCATAGAAATGATCTACTCTGCACCTTTGAAATTAAGGAATGGCGCTAGTGTCATGCCGTGCATCAATCTGACAATCCACCCCTGAGTAGTCATTGTCATTATACCACGGGTCACATGTGTTACAACTCTATTAATGTGTATGAAGCTACTCCCAGTCTAACACTGGTCTAAGAAAATCAGGCTTAATTAGATTCTCCTTGTAATTAAATGCAATTTATTCTTATGCTTTGTGTTATTCTTCTGGCTTGCCCATACTATTGTCTGCTGATTATTAGAGATGTATTTATGGAAGGTGTAACAACTGTGTAAGAGCTGTGTTTATAGCAAACATACAATTAGCTATGCTTGTACCATTCCCAGCACAGCAGGGGCTTGGTCCCTGAATGCAGCTCGTGATGGGAGTACTCCACGAATAAATAGTAGGCACAGGCAAGCCTGATCTCATTTGCCTTGGTACATTAAGGTTATATTGTATAAAACCAGCCTGAGACTCTGTTGTTCCAAATTTGTCTCTATAATTCTTCCCAAGGAAAGCTCCTGCTAGCCCAGACTGGTGACTGACTAACAGCTTCGGTTCTGCTCTTTCAGAGATTTGCACGTGATTAACCCCATGTGTTAAAACCTGGGCCACTGACTTTAAGAGAGACTACACCTAGAGCAACAAGATAAGCACGTGTCAGTCCCTGAAGGATTGGGACCCTGTGTTATTCATACCTGTGCAACTCAGGTGGAAAACACCCTTTTCTCTCTTTCAGTTATGCCAACAGCCACACAAGGTACAAGCAGAAGAGCAGGTCCAAGGAGATACAAGGCTGCAGGAACAGGCTCACGTCAAGAGCTACTCTCTATGCATCCCCTCACCAAAAAACTGCCAGCCATTGGTTTTTCACACTTTGTTTTCAGTGAAACATTTTCTGAATTGTTCTTCCATGTCTACTGAAATCAATAGAATAAGTGGAAAATAATCCAATACCTTCAGTCATTTCAGTTTAAATCAATGGTAAACTAGTTGCAGAGAGCAAGCCAGGTCTTCCTCCTTGCTCTTAAAATACTTTAAGAGGGAAACACCTTTGCAGGTGAACCGACTCAGGGAGGGTGATGGTCCAGAGCAGATTGTGGGAACAATTATCTTCCCCACCACATGCATGTTCTTGAATAATCTGATTATTCTCATTAGCGCTCCATTTGGATGGCTGCAACTAAATAAAAGAAAGCAGGGGTGGAAGCGGGTTGTAAATCCTCCATCTATAAACACGACAAGGATTTTAGGCAGCTCCCTCCCACTCCTGCTAAAAAAAAGTTTTAATCTTGGCCGCTCCATGAATATTGACTGGCTGCATATTGACATGCCACCTGCTGGGGCTGCTTCAGTTATTGATAACCAATGCCATCACGTCTAGAGTTCAAAAACCGACAGGCGGCTTTCATGTTTGTAAACAGTATTGATCTGCATAAATAAGCTTGCCATTAGACTGCCGGATTAAACAAGGACGAAGACAGAACATTTGTGAGATTAAATCCGGAAACAGTTAATTAAAAGCTGAGCGATAAACCCAAGCTGTAAACAGTAGCCAATTAATTCAAGCGTCTGTAGATCTAGGAGCAGCCCTTCCCCACGCTGCTGGCCGTGCCTCACACCGGTCCCTTGTGCCCCCACCCGCTGCCGGTCCCCAGCACCTGCATCCTGCTGAGCTTTACCTGCTCTGCTACACCTGCCACCGAGCCCTGCGCTGTGCTCCTCCCTCACCACACTGCTGCAGACGGGGCTCTGGAAAATAATTTTGAGATGTTGGGGCACTTTTTTTTGTGTGTGGAGGGGGAGAGGAAAGTCGTCTGAGATCTCCTTACGCACAGCATGGTTGTGTTACAGTAGACCTCTTGTAGGTGCCTTGCGAGCAGCGATGGTCTGGGTCTGGGAGAGGGTTTCATGTGGTCTAAATATCTCTTCTGCCACTGGCCCCCACTTTGTGGCCTCGGGGTCCTGACTTCAGTGCTTCGCTTCAGTTTCTCCAGCTGCAAATGGAGAAGACAAGGCCCTGGGATGTTTGGCCTTTTCAATTCAGCCATACTTTTCAATGACAAACAACCCATTTAATGAATTAGAAATACCTGGGTTTTACATAAATTTTCGTTTTTGAACCAGGAAACCCCCAATGATCACAAAAAAATAACCAGCAAGTTTTGAAGACTTTCAGGGTTTTACTCCTCTCTATTGGTTTGCATCCCCTTCTTCCCTGCCTTCACTGTTTCTAATGACAAAATGAGAAAGAGGCAAGAAGGAGAGAATAGAAGGTGCTTAAAGGAAGAAAGAAAAGTTTACTTAACTAAAAGCAAACAAGCAAATTCAGAAAAATAAATGCAGAAGTTACTTTAAATTTTTCCTTGAAAAGATTCCCACATTTTCTAACCCATTCTGTTAGCTATATGTCCTCAGTCCACGCCTTATAGAATTACAGCTAAGTTGGCTGCATTACAGATGATTTAATGGTTATTTTATACTGCGTACAGGGAACTTGTAGACTCTAGAAGGCAGTGCAGTGCGACTGAGTCTATAACCGTGTGGGATTTATAGGGCCATTGCCCTCACCACATTCAAGAAGGATGTGTAATCCCCTACCAACTCCGCTTTCAGAAGTGGGGAAATGGGGCACAGAAATATTATGGAAAACCAGGAAACAAACTCAAACCTCTCAAAAATTTGTCCGACACCGTGACCACTGAGCTATGGCTGGCCAGGGGTTTCTCCAGCAGGCTTTGTGAACTGTCAGCAGATCTGCACTAGCCACAGGGGCTATTCTGCTCCGTATTTTCTGTCCTGGTGTTCCCTCCACAGTCTCATGCTGATTTTATTGGGGGAAACTGGATCCTGTATTTGTAGAAGGACAGATGAAAATTTTCTTAGCCAGTGGCTGGCCGTACTCCTGCGAATGGTCCCAGTGGATTATAACTGACAACACCATGTGACAGAAACATCTTCCCCAAAGGCGGATTTGTGATGGTACCAAAACCTAGCCTTCAGCCCAGCTGAGGTGTCACATATCGCTCCTGGAATATGGTGTGCTCTGCTAGGTAACATACCTGTAGCTTAGGTCCTCTATACATTTTTAGGCTTCATCTTAAGTTACAACAAGCTACTCCCCTTGGAGTATTCCACTGATATGATTTCCTCTCTTATGGGAAGAGTACAAGAAAAAATACCTGATGAGCCGCACTGGAAATTAAATGCCTGCCACTCATCTTTTTCAATAATGTTCTGATATCATGTCCCGGGTCCTTCACTCTGGGCAAGATCTGACAATGGTAAGAAAACAGTAGGCAAAATCTTGTTGTGTGCTGACACTTTCTAGGGATGAGGGCTGTCTGTCAATTATATAAACAAATAACACGCAAAAGGAGAGTTGCACAAAAGAATGGATGAGGGTCCTTTCTTTGAAGGCTCAGGAACTGGTATTATCACGTCAGTAGTTTTAAGCTGGTGAACTGCAGACTTTTAGGAGACCGTGGACCACTCCCAAGAGGTTGATTTTTGTAATAAATTAAAGATTTTCCTTGCTTCCAGAAACGACTTCACTTCAGTGATCAATTCTTGTACTACCAGAATCTCACCAGGTTAGCTGAAATGATGTGGACCGAAACAAAACCAAGTCAAAACAAATCAACCCAAACCAAAAAATCCTTTATTTTGGAAAGTTTAGAGTTGCTGACTGCAAAAACCCAGCTTGCAGCACAATGCCAGAATGCTTCATTGGCATAGCTGAGGAGCTGTGGGCAGGAAGGAGAGAATGGTCCCATGAAAAGCAACAGAGTGATTCTGGTGTAGTAGCTGGAAATGCCTTCAACATTTTGAACATGACTTTTGCTACTACTGCTAATTTGTGTGACTTCCCTGTGTGCAGGGGAGTGATGCCAGAGCTGCTGCTGTGTGCAGCTAAACCTCTGGGTATCTGCATGTACTTCTAGTACAGGTACCAGTAACTCAGATGGGCATTGTCACAAAGTACCGCGGTCTGGGGCAATTATCAAAGGTAATAGAAAATAAATAACAAAAACCACGTGTGACTTTTCTCTACCATTTGAGGGGTTTTTTTCCTTCCCTATTGTCAAGAAATTATCTGAAATTCTCATAAATCCCTCTCAGCAGTGGCTCAGAGAGCCAGCAGTGGGAGCGGGCTGGTTGGTATAAAAGCCTGTTCTGCTTTCCGCCCCCACTCCTCAGAGAGCAAAGCTCTCCCTGAAGAGCACAACTGGAAGTTGGAGGTTCAGGCGCTGTGACTCCTTCCTTGTCAGGCCCCCTAAAGGGTTTCCCCAGGCCATATGGGGGTGGGAGTTAGTTATTTAATGAACAAAGCCCCAGGAGCTGGGAAATTCACTTTTACAAGTCTGTGCTTTGACAAATGTGGTACAAATTGCTGTTGTCAGCAGTGACAGGTTCCTCCGGACTGGCTCTGCCCAAGGCCTTCGGCTGGAGGGAGAAGACAGGTCAGGGCTGTGTTTGAGACCTAATAAGCCAAAGAAAGTCACTGGCTTTGCTTTGGGCACTCCTGACTTGGGGAGCACTTGGGAACCATGAGTACAAAGCTGAATCATGAGATGGTTTTAAAATTACCTCTGAAAGCCCCAACACCAGTGACAAGACCTGGCGTTACTCTGAATGGTCAGAAGGACACTGTACTGGGCAGGAGGGGAAGTTCTAGGGGCTAAGCAAGGCAAGACCTTTCTCCCTCCTCATTCTGCCGCCCAGGTGCTGCCAGCCCACATTAAGCAAGAACGTAATTTCTTTGATTTAGGGTTGAAGGCCATGTATAATTCAGGATCAAGAGTAGTAGGGGGCAGCACAGCCTTTGAAGACCCTTCTACTTGGCCTCTCTCCAAGGTTTTGTTACTATTTATTACCTCCTTATGTTATTAATGGTATTTAATGCTATTATTTTGGCACTGTAGTCATATGTCAGATTTCTATTGTGAACCAGGACCCCACAGTATTAGATGCTGTACAACTCCACAGGAAAAAAAAAGGCAGCGCTTGTCCCCAAAGCTCACAGCCTAAATATAGTACAGCTTTATGGCCTTTCCCCTTCAATCAGAGCCCTGTTTTTATCCTCCTGGATTCAGCTTGTAAATTCAGGTGCAAGGACTGGGTTTTTCTTGTAAGAAGTCAAGTACCAACGGTGATGACCAGGAACGTTTTCTCTGGTATTACCAGTTTGCTGTCTGCAATGCCCAGAGGAGCTCAGCCACATTCACCCACAGCAGAGCAGGACCTCAGAAATCAATAGGTGTTCTTCCCTGGATAGGGTCAGGCTTGGGATAAGATAGTTCAGGGCAATTTTAGATGCCTGGTGCTGAGGGAAGCAGCAGAGAATTAAGGATGCTGCTGATCTCCGAAAGCTGTGAGTAAATGAATTCCTCTCCAGCTGGAGACTCTTATAAACGGCCTTCAGTCCAAAGAACCAGGTCTGTTTAAATTACAACAATGTATGTGTCACTGTGTAAAGAACCTGTTTGGATCATATGGAAATAACAAATTCTGGAAGACTCGGGTCTCCTGACATCACTTCTTTCAGAAACAGATCCAATTACTTCCACCGAGAGACCAAAAACTGGGTGGGAGGACAGAGAGGAAAAGAAAAGCCTTGTCAGTGGAAGGTCAGCGAACTGCAGGTGGAGACCCTCTCTCTCTCTCTCTCTCTCTTTTTTTTTTCCCCCGGAATTGTTTCAATTCATCAGTGTAGAGGAAGGAAGGATGGTCTGGTGGATAAAGGTAGAGGTGCTGTTGACAGTTCAGAGGGTTGGCCCCCATTGTAGCACTGCTGCAGACATCCTGTGCAACCGTGAGCAAGCCATCACCTCCCGGTGCTCTTCCTCGCCCTCTCCAAAATGGGGGTAAAATCATGTTTACTTGCTTTTCTGGGAAGGACACATGGCTTGGGGCTTCTCCCTCCCAAAATTTGGAAAGGGTCTTGCAGAGAGAGGATAGAAAAATCTCTGGGATCCAAACTGCCAGCTGGCAAACATCAGAACTTCTGTGTACCCTGTGAGGGGAGCAGAGCCGTCTTGCACCAGCTAAGGAGATGAACTCTTTCTCCAGCCCTGTGCTGAGGTTGAGGCCACACTGTGGGTACTTGCAAGCAGAGGCGATGCGATGTGACTTGGATTTTGGTATCTGTGTTCCGCAAGATAGAAGGTGGATTAAGACAAAATGCATACATCAAAAACTGCATGCCCGAGCAGCACTGGGGCACAAAACTTTCTGAACAAGACATGATTCTGTGTACCTCTCCACAAAGTAAATACTACCACATGTGCATTAAAAGGGTCCTATTATTTACAGAGTGCTGACATGAAACCCCCTGAAAGAGTTAGTATTTTGTTAGGTAAACGTTTTTCCCCCTGAGCGTTTTCCTCTCCTCCCTCTCCCCTCCCCCCCACCCAATAACTTACAGATGTTAGAACAATAAATTGAATGAATAGTTTCCCACACTGGAATGCCTGCATGCCGAAGAATACAGAAATGATTTCTGGCCAGTTTCTGACACTGATCTACAACTACACTGCATATATTCTGTTGCTCTTGTATCAAGTCTTGAGCTGCTCCCTGCCAAGAATTAAGTGCTTGTTCCATAAACCTGGTGTAGATTATCACTTAGCTGTATAGATGTATCTAATAGAATTAAATAGTTTGGCTCCTGACCAGTAACAGATGTGCTACATATAATGCAATAATAATGAGACTGAAAGCACCATGTTATGCCAAGGGATCATTGTGAGATAGCTCACATTTCTTCTGTTGCCCAGTCAAAGCTCTGTGAAAAGTAAATCGAAAGTCCCTTGTTTATATGAACAAAACAAGCTTTGGCTTTCCTTCTTTTTTTATTTTAATCTTACAACGGGTTTGTTATCCAGCCCATGAACAAAGGCGAGTGCCAGGTCAGCTTTCGTTTCTATGGAGCAATGCATTTGCTTTACCATAGTTTTATTTTTCACTAAAGTTCTCCTGTAACTTAAATGGTTATAATGAAATAATGTTGAACCAAGTCATAACTATCTGCTTGGAACATCTGAGGCCCATGTAACTTGACCCATAGGGGACAGAATGGGTTGAGTAGGAAGAGGGAGAGCTCAATTGTACATATAAGCTGATCTTTTATTTCCTAAAATAAAACTAAAAAAATAAAAAAGTCGGGACATAGTCCTGTGATGGACTCTCTATTTCCTACAAGGCACCTGAGTCCTCCTGATTTCTATCTCAAGGGAGGTTCTCAGTCCGCCAGCACTGATGTTCTTCATATCTTCTGTAGGGAAGTGAGGAAACCCCTTGAGATCAGGAGCCCACGCTGAGAGCCTTGTCAGCAGACGGCAGCGGGGACAGGGTCACAGCCACCTTCCCGCACCACCACTGCTTCGCTTCAGGTCTTAGCGCAGGTTCAAAGACTAGCGGCAGCAGAGGTGGCGGAACACGACCTGCCCACCAGCTGAACGGAACCCACATTATTCAGCATGGCTTTTGATCAGTGCTGAAGACAGCTGGTGGCAGGGCTGGGGGGAAGAAACTGCTCCACCTGAAACTGGAAGAGCGGTGGGTGCAGAATACGTGTGGAAAGTGCAGAAAAGGCATCCAAACAAGTTCTTACTGGATGCTGGCAATCTGGCTGCGTTGTTTCTGTTCTTCAAGTGTGGGCATGGTTAATGAGAAAGTTGTGAAGGGAAGCGAATTCCCTGAGTACCTGACTGTCTCAGCCCTCCTTGACCTGCGTTGGTCTGGGTACAGACAGAGTACACCGCAGAGACTGCACTGCACGGGCAGTCCAGGTTACAGATGAATATCAGGGCTCCAAGATGTTATTGTTAGATCTATCATCTGTCTTTGATGCCCTGAGGTATTGTTGAGTTGCTTTTGATCCTCAGCAAGAATAGATGGGACTGTGCTCTGCTCACTTTTCCCTTAGCTTTCAGAGAGATCTCAGAAGGCAGTTTTGGATAACTGCCCTGATTTATTGACCTTCAGGGAATGCTGCCTGATGTTTCATCAGTGATGTACACAAAATCAGTGGGGGTGATTAATGAATTGACACTTCTTTTGTAATTCACTTGGACAGACAGAGCTATTATTAAGCATTGGGCAAGTAATCCTGAATATATTCTATGACCATCCATTCAAATACAATGTGGAAAGGCCAGGCTGTCATAGCAATATTCAGACAAACACAATCTCTCCAGCTCTGGTCAGAAGACCACAGAGGAGAATGTTAAGAAGGTTGGTGCTGTAACAGAGAGGAGTTAGTCCCTTGGAAGAAGAAGTTGAGTTGCTGCTCGCTGATTGCTAGAGCTTGCACTGAAGACCTGGAGATGATCCACCCAGATGGACAAATGTAACTGTTCTTCCTCTCTGCTTTCGCCTTTTGAAGGGAAATGTTCTGGGTCACAGAAACATGAATGTGACCATTCTTTTAAGAAACAGGTATGGAAAATTCAGGAAAAACTGGATCTCCAGAGTTATGACTGACAGCAACACTGGGGCCAGGGCCATGTGACCCCACCACATGCCTGATTAAAGTGAAACTGCCCTGCTTGCATTTCCAGGATCAAATGGCTGTAACACATTGTACAGACCAAAACCCAATATTCTCTGATGAGAAATTTTGGCCCGAGCAACAGACTCCAACTATGATTACAGACAGTTCTTAGGCACAAGAGGCAGCAGCAGCTAAATCTGGCAAATAAGTTATTCACCCAGCTCTATAAAAAGCAGAAGAAAGAGATAGAAACTAACCATCTGGGAAGCAAGGAAAAGCTCAAGACAATTATTCTCCTTACTGTACATCATCCTCACAGTAGTACTCAGGAAGAATGTGACAATTGATTAAAACTAATTGGAGGTTAAATTAAATGATAATTAGCATTAATCAATAGCAGTGTTGGCATGCCACCACATCCCTCCTTTAGGCAATCCCCAGCACACCAATAAGACTGGTGATCCGTGAGCCCAGCATGTGCTCCTGCCATAGTAAAGAAGCAAGTCCCAGCAGCATTGACCTGGAGGGTTGGAGGAAAGAGAGCATTTCAATGAAAGACAGACTTGCCATCATGAGAGATGGCTGCTACACTACTCCCGCAGCTAATTGCAGCCAACATCAAAGACTAGGGTGCCCTCAAATGATGGAGGCTGGTAACAACAACTCAATGCCCGCCTGCTTTCAAACAGCAGATCACAGAGAGCCTTGCTTTAGCATATTATTCTGCCTTTGTTAAGAACGCTGGTTTCTCTTCCTCTCTCTCTCTTTTTTTTTTTTTTTTTTTTGGTGGTGTTTTATTGTGTGGCCAGTGCGCAAGGAATAGCCATGATTGTACAGCCCTTACTAAGGCAGTATTCCCTCTTTGCAAAGGGCTGGTTTAGCCAGGGGATTGGGGAAGAAGAGTTTGCCCCAAGGGCGTCGCGTGCAGACACATGTGTTAGTGGGCTTTTTGCTCTGATCTTAATGTTGAGTTCTAATTTGTGGTTGTGTTTAAGGGGACATGAAGTGCCACTTTGTCATTCACCCACAGCCCTGGTTCTGCTTGAATAAATAAAACACAGGCACTTTTTAGGAGCACTTGAACAGTACACACACACACATGCGTATGTGCCTAATGCCATGCACACATCCACCAGCTCTCCAGCACTTGGCTGACAACAAATGGTAGAGACTCCCAGCCTCCGACAGGAGGGTTTAGGACCAGCCACACATGCTCACTGAACCACCTGCCTCTGAACCAAGAGCTGCCAGTTCCCAATGCAGTATTGAAAACAATTTTGTCTCAGGAGGCTTAGAGAAAGGATTTGTCTAAACACTGTCAACGTTTGGATGCCAAATTTGAGAGTTCTTGGGAGACTTTCGGTCTCTCGTGCTCACAAGCCTCTCAGTCGGAGCCTGGAAGCACAAGGCTGTGCCAAGTGGACACTCTCAGGAAAGAGGAAAGTGTTTTTATGCTGCCCACATCTCAGGCAGTGCTTCAGGGTGAGCGTGGGGAAAGAAAGCACAACGATTTCCTCTCCCTTTCTGTAATCGGCACCAGACAGGAGCAGGTCTGGAGGGCAACAGGCTGCAGAGTCCCCACTGGGGAGTGTCTCCACTATCAGTTACCTTTATTTTCTCACATAAGCATGAGCAAACCCCATTCAGCTACACTCAACTACCTTCTTGTCCCCACCTCCAAAGCTGGAAAACCAGGAACATGGAAGAAAATCTTACCTGCCTTTCAAAGTACAATCAGCATAGCTCACAGAAATGCAGTTTTGTACCCAGTGTAAGCACTGACAATATCAGCATTTTTTTGCCAATACTAGGGAATTTTTTTGATCTCATACTGCAAATCTTTGCTTTAGAAAGTCTACATGAGGTAGAGTGGGAAAAAATCCTACCATTAGCTGACACCACCATGCTGTCAGAAACCCTGATGCCAATCATTAATGGGACAAGATAACCGGCTGTTCAGTGTGGCTCATTCCTACACTCTAAGCCCTTCCACGTCTGCCAAATGCCTAGATTTCCCACAGGCTACCACACAGTCCTGTCCTCAGGTAATTACCTGAAAGCATTGCAAACATAACTGTACCATGGTTTTGGGGACCATCTCTAGACCACCTGCCCGAGGCTGGGAATGAACAACTTATCCCTGTTGGGAATGGATATGCTACACCATCAGAAGAACTCTGTTGCCTTTAAAAAGCCCTAGGTGGATTTGCATTTCCTAATTTTACCTTTTAAGTGCACTTAAATATCAACACGTTTATGGTTGTAACCCTTGTCCTCTCCTTGTGTACTGCATATTGTTGTCTAGCCTCTCCTCAAATAGAGGCCATAAGCTGTCATTTTCTGGTGAGCTGTGGAGGAAACTAGGCAGCACACCTTGGCAAACTCTTCCCAAGTGCTGAATACGTGGAGGAACAAATTCTGATCCAAAACCTACGGATCTACTTCATCATGCTGCAATCCTTGAGCCAGTAAGTCATCTGCTGAGGAAGGATGTACCAGCTCCAGCAAAGACCTATATTACGCACTCAGCTTCCAGTTCAGAGTAGTCCTGCCTCTGAGCTGCTCAGAGCACACATACAGCAAGTGCAAGTTTCTCTGCAGAAATCTGTGGTAGACCTACAGAGACACGAATCTTGTCTTCACTGCTCCATCAGCATGAAAAGGGAGGGACTGTGTAAGTAACCAGATATTTAGATTGCACCCAAGATAATGGGAAGAGGACAAAGAAAAACATCTCTCCAGCCTAGAGGAAAACATGGCTTTCCTCCCACTGATGACACACATTAAGCACCTTTGATCAGGGGAAAAGCAGGTGGTAAAAGACAGCATAGAAGAAGCTTGGTCATGCCTAACACGTCCCTTTCCAGATCAATATATTCTTGTGAAGATATAATCTTCCTGCTGGAATGCTGACAGGTTAATGACAGCATGAGTTATCCGCTATCTAAATGCCTGCTCAGTACCTGAGTTAGATTAACCCTCGATGGACTTAACTACTCATGCATGCAACTCCATAACCTGTCATCACAACCCCCTCACCAGTGACTTTTCCTGCCTTTTATTTATTAAACCATCATGCTGCAGGCCCTCACCTTCCCCTGCCTGTGTGATGCCTGGTGTTGAGGGTTGTGTTGGAGGCCAGGGAACCCTTCCATCTCCTCTGAGCCACAGTCTGGGCAGGTCCACCCATGAGGTGACTCTGTCTCCAACAGGGATACTGCCAGCACAGGCACACCACCGGGTGGGAATGACTCTCGCTGCCATGGGGAGGAATGGACAAGTGGAGATACCTGTCCTTTCAGTGCAGCTGAGAAGTGCAATAAAAGACAACACCCTATTCCTACAATTCCCCCAGCATTGGGCACTTGTGAATTTGGAGCAGATCTTTTATTTTTAAATTAAGACTCAATTTTTTGTCTGTATATTTTACTGGGTTTGGGTTTCAAGCGCAATCCAGTCCCTTGGGAAAAAAAAAACCAAACTAAACAGAACAACCCAGACAGCGTGCCATAATGATGCAGCAGGTTGGAAGAAGGATGAGACATGGCTGGGTGGCATTCCTGGGATCCTGCCCTGGCTTTGGCACAAAATTTGCAAAGTGGATTACTACAGCACGTAGCTGGGGTCAGGGTCCAGTAGCATTTGCAATGAGTGGTCTGCACTGTAGCTGTCCTGGGACTTGGAGGATTTAGGCTCTCTTCCTGCTTCTGATCTTGAACTCCTAGATAACCTGGAGGAAAAAGATGGAAGGTAAAAAATTTTAAAAAGGGAATTTGAGTCTGTTGGTTTAAATGTCAATAAAATATCCCTGCCACACTCACATCAGCTGCCAGAGAATTGCCACTATTCACTTCCAAATCGCCTCTTTCCCCTGTATAGAAAGCAGAGACAAACTTACACTGTTGCCTGGCTGCTGGATCTCTGGACCTGAGTGCACCCGCTGCACTCCTGAAACAAAAGAGACAAAGAGGGTATATTTGGATGGGCAGGTTGTAAACATCTGCTTCTCCCACATGCTGCATTTGGGCTGGAAAGCACTCGCACTGCTGCCTGGGAATATTAGTAGTTTAACATATAACTGAATTAGCGGCAAGAGAAAACAAATCACATGTGACTGAGTCGTCTGACAGAAGCAGCTTTGATGTCCTTCTGGTCGGGCTTGCCTGCTTCTCAGCCCAGCCACCCCCCACCTGCACCCCACCCCACCCCGTCAATAAACTGTTTGTTTAGCCTCGCACAGATTATTCATTTCTTGGCACGGAGCTCTCGGCTCCAAAGAATTAACATTTGGATTGTATTTACTGGCTAGCAAAATGCCAGCAATACAGCTGGGATTCGTTGCACAAACTATTTTGATGGGGGAAATCAATGACAAACTGAGAAGAGGAGGATCAAACAGTGAACCTTTTTGCAATCCTTGTTTGAAAACATTGTGTTGGTGGTAGTCGGAGTTTCTGAAAGAGGGATGGATGGCAAATGGGGTGGGGGAGGCTTCTCCCAGGTCCTCTCGCTGACTCCCACACACAACCTGACCGTCTCCTGATCCTAGAATAGATTAATCACAGGATATTTCATTTTAAACCCAAGCTCATGATTTTGGTTGAGGGTTTTTTTTTCCTTACAGAAGAGAAGACTCTCTGGATGTTTATTGCTATTTTGCTGGTATTTCTTTTTGGTCAGAGAGGGATTTGAAAACTAAATACATTTCCTGTTGGAGGCCGAGGGCTGTGAGCTGCAAGGAGAAGCATAGCCCTTGGCTTGGTTCAGCAGTAAATAATCACTTGTGTTCCAAAAAGTCATTCACATTGGCAAGGGCTCCCAGCACCTGCAGATAGAAGCGCCCGGGGCAAATCCAAGCACTTCATTTAGACTGTCCCTTATTACGATCAATCAGACCCCATTCCTCTTAGCCACAGGAAATTCTAGGCTTAACCCACATGCATTTTAAAATTAAAAAGGTGGAAAGACGTGCAGTTAAAGATATGGGAAAAGAAATATGGGAACGGAGAAGGGGCTTCTATATGTTTGCACGAGAAACTTCCTTTTTTCACTTCAAACCTCTATGTGAAATGTAAGCACACAAAACCTTCACCTTATCAATATTTTGATCCTTGGAGAAGTCTAGTAGTTTGCCTTCACCCCCATTCTACTTGTGTGCCTTTTGCGTCGCCTGGTCTTCTGTAATACAGGCACACAAAGAGGAAATTGTATATCTTCATCTTCCTATTTTTTCTGTTGAGATTTTAATGCTGGCTGGGTTAACCAGTTTGGCAAATTCTCTGAGCACAAGTGGTGTCAGAGCCTGACAGGCAGTGTGTTTGTCCTTAGCTCTGGCCAGCAAGCTAACACAGCAGAACTATCCTCTTCTGCAGAAAAAATAGTGCAAATAGCAGGAGAAAAAAAAAAAAAGAAGGCAAAAAAGCTGAAGTCCTTTATATCCCAAACCTACAGCAGTACAGAGAATGACTTCTCTTCAAAGGACCTTGCATCAGGACCTGACAGCAAATCTGTGAGAAGTGTGGATGTGCATTACTGCATGATCAGGGCTGGGGGTCACGTCTAGCTACGCTCAGGATATGCTCCTGTTTCCTCACATCTGAACGGAGTTCAGTTTCTCACAATGTATTTCCTAGCCCAGGTGTCACAAAACAACAACTGCTGCCAACAGTTGCTTTGGGGTCTGCTACAGCTCCTTGTCATCTCAAAGTTGTTGCCAGAAGACACAACATTTTTTGAGGCAAGAAGGTGAATTACTTGCATGGAAAGCCCTAGTATCTTCACCCTTGCAAATTTGAACCCTCTTCTCCTCCTCTTAACCACACTGCTGCAGAATAAAAACCAGGTGTGGGCCACTTTCTGTCCCCAGTGGAGGTTTAACTGGGCTTTCAGCTTAATCTTTCAGCTCTGTCTGTGTCAGGGACACTTGGAGCATCCTGGTGTTATTTTTACCAGTACTAGGAACGTTAAGTTCAGGCTCACACTTCCACCAGCCAAAGAGGAGATGGTAGTGACTCAAAGCAGCTATCTCAGCACCGTGGTGTCCCTGAGTACCAAAATAACCATGAGTGTAGGAACATCCCAGGCTGAAGCTGGGAGCGGTGACTCACCAAGATCACACAGTGTCAGGTTGCTTTGCTGTGCGAAGGCAGTTTACAGCCCAATAAAACAGCATCTGCTCCTCCCCACCTCTGGAGATACTAAAAGTCTTTAGCCCTAGGACTCCAACCTCGCTTAATCTGCTGCTGGATTTCGTGCTAATGCAGACCTGTCACTGCAAGTACTTGATTGTGCGTGCGCTGCATCACAGCAAAAGTTCACTTCAGCAGGCCATTGCCATAGGTAATTAGGCTGGAGCAAATCTCAGTCTCTGACTGAAATGCAATGAAAATGCTGGAAAGGCAGCGCTGGGTCCCACTCGGCCAGACTCCACAGGTTCTTCTACAACCAAAGTTGGGTAAGTGCAGGCTGCTGCTATCCCTGCTGCTTCATGGGCGTAAGGGGCATCATCCATCAAAGTAACACCTGAAGAACAGCCTTGTATCAGTGCCAGCTGCCAGGATGAGGGAAACTATCATCCGCTGCTCAACAATACAAAGGGCTTCTTTCCTCCTCCTCCACTAAGTAAACTGTTAAAGACCATGACCCCTGGAAAACATAACAAGAGTGGAGGAATTCACAGTCGTGTGTTACAGGTCAAGGCATCGAGTGTTTCACAACCTTGTCACTCCAGCCAAAAAGCTCCTCTGTCTGGCTGCTTTGTGCTGGGAAGCATTGGAGCATTGAAAGAAGTGGGAGCCTGGTACAAACTAAGCAGAAATGGCTGAGGAGAGCTTGGGATGTTCCTTCTCATCTCTGTTCAAACCATACCACAGGGTAGAGCCAGACTTCCCAGCTGAGCCAGACACCCTCTCCTTGGAGGGGACACCAGGAGTCTCAAAGTTTGGGGTGCACCAGCCTTGCATTAGCAGTTTGAACATGACGCGAGGCAGGGGTCAGACCTGGGCTCTGACCTACGTTAACAAACCCTAAAAGGGAGGTTTCATTAGAACAACTAGTGTGAACAAGTTAACGGCTTTTTGCTTGTTTGGGCAGGACTGTTTCACTTAAAAGCCTAATGAGCATTTGGGAGAAAGTACTTCTGTGCTAAGGAATGACCACCATAAGCAAACATTACCAAGACTCCTCTCAAGTGACCTAGAAAGATGAGGTGTTACCAGTACTAGGAGGGCAAAAAAGTGAATTGCAAACCTCTCCTTGAAGTAACAAAACCTTGTTATCTTTCTACACAGTGAAAAAAGGAAAAGTCCTTAACCTCTCAATTAAAACACAAATATATGTATATATATCTCTCTGTCATAAGTCATAAGTAAATCCTACTCACTGATTTTCAAAGCAGTGCTGTTGTACGATCTGGTCAAACTATTGTGAAAGTCTCTTACAGACATTGAATACTTAATTCATATCTACCTCTGGATTTCAGACTGAGTGCTGGAATCAAACACACCTAGATGAGCAGGGATCAGCCTTTCTGTGAGGTTGAACCATGAAGACCCTTGGAATCATACGATGTCCTGCATGGTTCACCGCCTGCCTGTGTCATCACCAAGACCCAGCCTTCCCTCTCCCAGGATGAGCCCGTGCAGGGCCATCACAGGGGTTGGGAAACAATTCCAGTACATGGTCTGGTTGGATAATTACCGATGGAGATGAAGGGAATTTGATTGTATGTCTGACATACTTCTAATTACGCAATGGGAGAGGGGCCAGAGGGGCCATGGCCATGGGGGAGCAGCTTGACAGAGTGACTCACCATAGCCACACAAGCCAGATGAATTTCTCTGGCCAAGCAGGTCTGATCCATACACTTACCCTCCTCCCCCTTGCCATGGCGTGGAGCAGAGCACAATGAAGCTCCCCTGAAATGTCTATGATCATAGGATATATAAATTTTTCTGCAACATGCAACACTCTATCAAGCCTCCAGAATATGTAGATGTTGCTCTGGTTTTGGGTGTTTTTATACAGACACACATGTGTATTTATATTTATATGTGTGTGCAGAGGTCTAAACATAAGGTTTGATGCATAGGCATGAGGATGCGCAAGAGGTGACCAGCAAATTCTTAAAGCCAAATTAGCCAACAAAAAACTAACTCACTTTGCCATGGCCTATCGCAACAAAAGGAATGGAGGCTGGTAGCAAGAGCCTGTGTTTTCATCCTTCTTACACCTCCAGCATCTCCATGCAATAATTTCCAGTATTAAAAGGTCTAGCTGCAGTCAAATACGAGGCCAATGTTGTCATAAAGCAGAGGAAGCAGAGCGTGTTCTCACAGTACAGAGTCTGCAGAAACATTTGCCAAAGTCGTCAAAGGAAATGTGCTGGCAACATCTCAAGGGCGAAAAATAACACCATGCTGTACCTGATTCCCACCTTCCCCTACAGACACTTCCTCACACACACACAGCTGGAAAGAGAGGGGCAGATTTAAAGAACACGGACACCTCTGGAAAATTAGAGGAGGCAATGCCATGTTTTGGAGCAGCTTGGTGTAACTCCCTCATGTGGCTTCAGTTCCACAAATGTCACATTAATTGCTCATGAAAGGCTAATAACTGTGAAAGATGATGGGATGTTCACCATGCACTGGGAGGTCTTTCCTTCCAGGGAGTAAAGCTGCCTGTGGCTGAACTCATCTGGGCCTCTCTTCCCAGTGCCACCGAATAGCCCCTAGCAGTCCTGGCATTGTTTTGTTTCCAGCACAGGATAACAACTATTTCCAGTTGCACCAGTGGTTTGTGTGATGCAGACACCTTGACGCTAATATCCAAAATAGAGTCTCTAAGCATGGGCCATTGAGCAGCTGCTGGAAAGCAAGCGCACCTTCCCTTCAGCTGCTCAGCTGAGTCCTGACCTACTCAGGACAATGTAGGGGCCATGGGAGTGAGGTACCTCAGGCAGCAAGCCAGGACAGTGTTGGGTGCTGCTCCTGGCATGGCTTGCACACACCGTTTACAATACTAAGATAAGTGCAAAGGCTTTGAAAATCTTTGGGTACCTTCTGTTTCTGCTGGGACCCCAACAGTCAGGGAGGGTGTGATATGCCCATCACCTGAAAAATCACAAGGGGAAATCTGGAGTTACCCCCCAGCTATAAGACCAATTTCCCTTCTCACTATTTGTTTCAGGTCACCTCCAGACCAAGTTTTCCTCTAATTTCATCAGCTCCTTGCCCCAAACCTTTTAACATGAGATGTAACTCAAGACAAAAAGAGAGAGCCAGAAGCAACCTCTGGGGTGATGAGAGGTGTCATATTTGATTTTCCCAGCTAACAGGAAAGTGAAACATTTAGCGCTCCCTTTTGGATCTGATCCTTGCCTCTGTTTCTCTGCCTTTACAAACCACTGCTGCATGGGGAAGAGGCCAAAAGAATTGTCTTTCACAGCACAGAGACCTATTCAGAAAAGGTGCCCTGTTCTGCAGGAGCCCAAATGTTTTTTCAAATGCTTCTGGCAGAAGAAGAGTGCAGAATCCTTCCAGGACTGCGCTTTATCTGGTGAGATGGCTCTCTGTAGAGCTGCGGGAAGAAAGGCCACTGTTACAGTTTCTTAATTTCTATTCTTTCCTGTGACTTTTCTGCAAGAGGATAGGTGAAGGAAAAAAAAGGAGTAAAAAAAGAGCCAAGGGTGTGCTGTAACGCAATCACAGGTCTACTGCTCCAAAGCTTTCTGGAGATCTTCCTCTTCCAGACCATCTTGGACTGTTGGAAGTGCCTCTATGAATCTTCAGAGTTTAGGTGGAACAGGGTTTCTTTTCTCCCTAATAAAAAAGAATGAACTAGTCTCTTTTATTTAAACGATCTAAGCAGCAATTTTCAATTTTTCCTTCCTTACTTTAGATAAGCAGAGCAGTTTTCTACAGTTTGCTTTCTTTTTTCATTTTCTTCTTCTTTTTTTTTAAGAAAATCTGAGGTTGGAGTTTCTTGCAGCATATTATAAGCAAGGGCTGTCACAGACCCTTGGTCTCCCAGTGATAATTCTATAGAATAAACAACAAAAGTTTCTGATGTTATGACTGGAGATTTTCAAGACAATTCAGGCGATTTGGTTTTAATCTCAACACAGACTACAAGTGCAGTCTTAGGATGGATTTTAGGTCAATCCAGGACAGTCTGGCACCAAAAGATCCTGCCCTATCTCCTGCTGTTTTCCTCAAGAGTGGGCTGATGGTAGTGATTAAGAGCTGGCCCTCCAAGAGAAACTACTGTTTCCTGATGGATCAGCAAGCTGCAGAACAGCATCCGTATTTTCCTCCCATGCAGTTGTGCATATGGAGCTGTTGCAGGTGGGTGGCCCCGAGGCCATGAGCTGCCAGGGGACTTGTCACCTCCTGCAGGTATAGCATGGCAGAGTTGCACCTTGGACATCTACTCTGCATACTGTGTCGGCGAGCACTGAAACTTGCAGCGTAAACTGCTGATGTGTCTTTAAATATCTTTTTGTCAGCCTTGTAGATTTTATTTGTCGGTGGTCTTTATAGGGCAGGCCAGCAGTGGTGGGACCAGTGTGGGACTCTGGCATGAAGAGAAAAGAAGAGCAAGGGGAAGCTCTTCCCACTAGGAAAAATTCTTCTCTTTGGTTTAGGGTGCACAGAGGCCAGCGCGAGTCTTTCTCTGGATTTCAGGGAGCTTTGGATCAGGCCCAAGGTGCATCATTATCCCATGACAGAATAAAGACACATACTTGGTTTTATGAGTGAAAACTATTCTTTCTCTCCAGTGAATGGCTAAGATCTGAACACAGCTGCTATTCTGCTCTGTGCAGTGAATCACTTCTGATTCTTAAGTATTGAAACAGTGACATGCATTCCCTCTGCCTAACATGGGGACCTTTCTCCATTATTGTACCATGAGAAGAATATAGTAATTCATGCCGTCTTTATTTTTTTTTTAGCTTTATTATTGCTGCGACTCCTTTCACTTCAGCCTGAAAAAGAAGGCAACTTGGGCAGAGAGGAATGCTGACATTACCTTAAAATATGAAATTTCTGAGAATGGGAGATCTCCAAAATTACTGGGGTATTCAAACATCTCTTCCTCAGCTGGTAAGCAGGAAATGTAGGAGTGACTTTATATGAACTAACAAGGAGATATGACAAAAAAAAAATCCACTTTTTATTAATTGTTAGGTTGTGGTAGATTTTGCTCTAAAGATGAGTTGGGTGTTTTGTTGGCAGATCTGGCTGTGCAGGAGAGCCTGCGTCCTTCCCCTTGTTCTGGCACAAGCTGGGGATTTGAGAGCATCAACCTGATAATTCTTAATATCACACTGCAAGAAAGAAATGCAGAAATTGTAAAACATTTAGGAGAGAGAAACAGGAGTGATCAGGGGCCTGGGGAACAGGAGATATGAGGAGAGACAAAAAGAATGAGGTTTATTCAGCTTAGAAAGGAGGAGGTTTAAGGGAGACAGCCACAGAAAAATAAGGCTAAAGGGGATCTTTGGATGTCAGCCAATCCATTCTTTTCCCAGTAAAAATCTCAGCAATATCTAAATCACTCCTGATAGATATTGCTTTGACCTGTTCATAGAGATCTCCACTGGTGCACAGTCTACAAGCGCCCAAGACAACCTGGCTTACTGCTTCATGAGTGTCTCTACTAAAATATTTTCTTATCAGCTTATTCCAAATCATTCTTTCTTCAGTTTAAGGCCTATCATCTTATCAGCCATAGTCCTTTCCTTTTCCCAGGTGCTTCCAAACAACTAAATTGCTTGGTATTTCCTGGATCAGAAAATATAGATGAGCTGGTCTGTAATTCCCATGTTTCTCTGTTTTCCCTTCCTCTGTATGAAGATAGGTACCATATTTGCCCTTCTCCAGTTTTCTGGTATATTGCTTGGCTTTTCCTGCCTTCTCAAAGATAACCACAGGTATCTAAGATCATTTTAGTCCACTTTCAAAATATTCTAGGATGAAGTTCATCAGGTTCAGCCAATTATAAAACACGAAGCTTATCTAATTTTCTCACTTCTTTCCTTATTCTGTGCTGACCTCCTACCCTTTTTCGATTCAATTTCCAATCCTGTTCACCTCCTGCTCTCAACTGATCTTTTAAATGAAAACTGATACAAAAAAAGGCTTTAAACACTTCACCCCCTTGGTATCATCTGGTGCTACCTTTCTCTTTTCATCTTATGATAAATGTATTTGTAGAACAATTTCTTGGTATTCACTCTTCTTATATGTAAAAGAGATCTGCAAAGAGAAAAGGAACATGCTATTCCTCACAGCCACCAAGGGCAGGACAAGAAATAATGAGTTTCAAGTGGAGGATAGACATTAGGAGTAGTATTTTACCTGTTAGAACAGCAAAGACCGGGAATGTATTATCTTGGGAGTCTGCAAAATTTTATATCATTGGCAGTCTTTAAGCGTAGGCTGCACAACTAATCTGTAGCTTTTCCACTTCATGAACTCCTAGCATTGCTCCTCACAGGGCTTCGTATACCTCTGGTTTAGCCCAGTGCTAATGGGATTTCTACTGTTCAGAGCTGCCTGAGACAAACCTCCTCAAGATGCGCTCCACAAAAATGCAGAAGTCTGTGGACTGCATGTTAGGAATCCATGTATTAGACAAACATTATCAGGAACTGAATCAGTGTTCCTGTCCATCTGTTTTTCTACAATTCAGTGATTCCCAGGTTCCCAGGTAATTTATCTGCATTCTCTACATTTATGACATCTCAGATGTGAAATGAATGTTGTTCTTTCAGTTTCATTGCTTCCCTTCTCTGAACAGTAGCTCTCAAAAAGTCTGTACTTGATAATAATTGTTTCACCTGCCTTACAGACCAATTAATTAGTGACTATTAATGTCTAGCCCATTACATCCACTTCATAGTGCTGCAGGTCACACAATGATGCTGTACCAAAGCAGAGACAGATCTCCTGAACTGCTTTCTCCTCCTCCAATCTCCACATCATTCTCCTTTCCTTAAATGTCATCCATTTGTATAAAGGGAGAACTGAACTGATGTTTGGGTAATTTGCATATGCAAATCTGAACTAAAGAGAAACCCTCATGGCTACTGCATAGAGGCTTCTGTTAAATGTTATAAATTGAACTGCTTTCCTCCCCAAGCTAAAATAGAAAGTGCCCTGGAGGTTGTATTTCTGAAGGGTTTGTGACTGACCTGATTAGTCACTCTAAATTGTGATAGATGGAAGGAAAAAGCAGTTGTCAAACAAGGAGGAAATTCAAATAGAAGAGTAAATTTAAGGATGACAGTGATGATAAATTCTTACAAGCCTTAGAAAAGATCAGCCTTTTGTGTAGCTCTCATAAGGACCATTGAGCGTTCACTATATAATGGGCTGTTGTTTGGATAGCTGTAGGAATGTGATCAGTTTTAAAAAGGAAAAAAACCACCTCATGTCCAGGCTGATCTCAGTTTGTTTTAAGGTACTAAACCCTGTAACCAAATGTTTAAGAACTCTCCTTCCTTGCTGCTCCTGCAGGTTAGCTTGAGACTACTAGCGCAGGGGGATGTACTGCAAGAGAGGATAACTCTCATGGTTAGATGACTTCAGATTAAAGACAGGTATGATCTTTAAACAGTCAGTATTGGAAAAATGCAGCAATATTTCTGCTTCATTGTTGTCACTAATAATTTCTAAACATAAATCATATGGTTTTCTGATATATATGTCCTGTTTTCAGAGAAGAACAGAGAAGATGATCACAATGAACTCTTCTAGGTTGACTATTTGCTGCATGCTTTCTTCCTTTCTGAAACACATGAAGAATTATCATCTCAAATCCAGTGTAAGAAGGTAACCAGTTTTCTGTTCCTCTCTGAACGAATTTGAGCCTCTGGAACCAGTTTAGCAGGATGTGGAGGAAGGGAAACTAAAATATTTCCCTTCTGTCCAGAAATTAACAGTTCTTTAGCTGGCTGAAAACTGAAGGGACAGCATTTCAGATTTCAAGTAATGCCCAAACTTGACAATTCCAGCCTTTTTTAAGAATAATATCACATGTGAATACAAAGGGTTGATACTGCTAGAGTTGATAGTAATTGATTACTTTGGGACAAATACAGAAGAAGTGCATTTAGAATCAATCTTTTCTGTTTTCTGATTATTTTGTTTGCTTTAGCATTTAAGTTCTTACCAGTATATGCACAGTAATAGCACCTAGGAGCTTCAGTCACGGAAGAGAATGGTGTTGCGCTGAGACTATACATTACACTCAGTAATAGTGTCATTCACTGAATAGCGTCATCCAACTTGACACTAACCCTTAATGGATCTGGTTTGTTCCTGGCCATGAATTATGTGAAGTTTCAGCCAGGGAAAGCGTGAAGTTTTCTTCAGTCATGGGTCTTTCCCTCAACAGCTGAACTCTATATCTCTAATAATGTGGTCATTTCTGATCAATGAGGTCAGAAGTAGTGACTTCTCCCATCTACGTTAAATGAGCTTTATTTTGAGCAAGTCATGATCTCTTTTTTGGGGATGTAAAGATTTCAGACTGTAGAAGTAAAATTGTAGCAAGATGCTAAATGACAAGTTCATCATATCTTTGGCCATTTGCTGGACAAACTGAGAAATCCGAAGGGGTCTTTCAACTAAAACTGGCTCTTGGCTAGATGTTATAATTGCTGTCCTCCTGCTACTGCAGGTGCATTTTTGAACAGAGAATTAAACCAGCATGAATTTCGCTCCATCCAAGATTTGGCAATATCCCTCCAAAACACTAGATTAAATCGGTATTTCCCAGACTTCCTGCTAGATGTATCCTCCTCTAATAAAAGCTTTTTTATTTGTTTATTGCCTTAGCTCATTTCCACGAAGAAAATATCTCTTTTGTCTAATCATAAATCTTCCATAACTGTAGTGTGAGCGTCCCATGTATAAACAAATAGACTATAGGAGAGATTTTTCTCACGTGTAATGTGACAACATTAAAATCAAACTATAAAACAGGATCCACAAGATTTCCTCTTACTTTCAAGGTCTGTCAGTGATGCATTTCCCAAGCAAAATTCCCACTGAAGGAAAAAGTTTTAGCAAGAAGACCAATGAAAGCCGATGGCTTCTTGGTTACGTGAGAACTGCAACATCAGATGCAGGAATGATCATCCTGGGTAAAAACGCATTGCAGGTAGAAACAGGTACAGTTCTCACCATCAGCACATCCTTTTTGTTGCTTCTGATCTGAATGGCCAGGCAAAATTCCCTATGATGTTTGCTTTGGGAGAAGGAAGGACCAACAAAATTTTAAGGAACATTTAAAATCCCAGTCCTCTAAACAGAAAGGGTATTAAAAAAAAACAGAGGGTAGCTTGTGAGCTCAAAACCAAGTTCTTTCCATCAGCACCTGGACTGAAAGTCCTTGCTATTTGTGTTGTTAGCAGGCAAAGCTATCGACACTGTGGAGTTTCTTTCTGTCTCTCTTGTTCTCCAGTACAAACAAACTCACCTCTACTAAACAGCTGGCAGCGAAGTTTTCACCCCCTGATTCAGCAGCAGCAGAAGTCCTGTGTTTTGGCTGAATTGCTGTTGTTTCTGCCAACAGGTCCACAACTGACTTCTTTCAGCTATGTGAGAGGAGTTTTGGTGTTTACACTCCGCAGCTACAATGAGGTGTGACCCATCTGATGATAACATAAATTAATTCCTCACCTAGTTAAGAGTTTCCATTACTGCAAGAGCATGACAACGTTTGGACACAGAAGTCATCTAGAGTTTCACTACTGACCAATGCAGGGCCTGGCTCAGTGGAAGGCATCACTCCAGCTCCTCATGTACATCGCTGGTTTCTAAATTAACTGTGGCCACTTTGGAAGATGATCAGGACATCACTGCACAAAATGGAAACTTCAAATCCCAGTACAGCAGGGAGGAGAAAATACACTTCTTAAAAACACAAGCTATGAATCCTTAATAGATAAACACATGACAAAGTGCATTCAACAGGACGATTCAGGTGTTTCAGGCTTGCTGGACTGGCAGCCGTATGTTTTTTAGGTCATAGAATACCCCTCTAAACTTTCATATATCTCTTCTAAACTGTGAAACATCCTCCTCCCACAAGAGTATGGATTGAAGATGGCAGCAGATAAAATAGCAACAATCATGTCTTTGGTAAGTACCCAAGATAGTCTCATCTGTCTTAAAAGGTCAGAATCTTGCTTTTGCTAAGTGCCTTGATTCCAGCATGTCTGTAAGTCTTTCCCTGGAAGATCATTTGTGCATGGAAAGGGAGGATTGCTGCATGTGCAGTCAGACCTAAGACCTCCAGATAGATCTTTGCCTGACAAATAATGCATTCTCCCTTCCGAGTGTGCAGAAGAGATGATACATCCTCGAATAGCACTTTGTTGCAACAACATGTTGTTGCTGTCATGAAAGCTAATATTGCCTTTAGCAGTGCATGCATCAGAAATATGATAGTTGATATGCTAAGTGATTTTTTTTTAATAGACCTTGTTAAGCATGTTAGCTTCAGAGATCTCAAACTACCTATCACTAGAATGAGGTTGATTGGGTTTTTTTCTTTTTTAAGACTTCACAAAGTGAACTAGTTTTTGTCTGTAGACTAACCCTATAGATTTGTTTTCAATAATACCAGGCCCTCTGAGAGGATGCCCTGTACTCAGCTTTTCTGTGCATGACAGTGGGAACTCACAAACATATCACCTGCAGTTGGAACTCTGGCCATGATGGGAGATGGGGCAATGGATGCAATGTGACAGCTTAATTAAGGAAAATAAACCAAGGAAAGGATAAGCACAATTCAGAGAGTTAGGAGTTTGTCAATAGCCGGAAAAATTGAAAGACAGAGGAAAATACGGTCTGCTTTCCTTCTTGTGGGTAAATGCCACCACCTCCTTCCCCACTCATGCTTTGGTTTAAAGACTCCTTTAGGGTCTGTTAAAAGCACATCGCCTTTACTGAGGCTGAAGCACACCACTGTTTGTATCAGCACAACACAGATTAGGAATGAATCTGTTCTCCCTGCTTACAAAGATGACAGTGTGTTACTGGAAACATGGTGGGACAAATGAAATTGTATCCACATGGGAGTTTTGCAGCTAAACTTGGCATTGAAGTCCTAGAGTGAGCAAATTTTGAGACAACAGAAAATCCTTCCTGAGAGGAGGAGAGTAGCCAAGAAATCCAGGACACTTCTCCTCTAGGGGTGACTGCATTGGTTATGCCTAGGGTAAATTAGCCCATGAAATATAGGATCCCTGACTTTTCTAGCAATAAGCCAGAGCAAAGAGTTTAGAAACGGAAACGCAAACTGTCTTTAAACCAAACAAATCCACTGGATCCTAGTACAAATACGCAAGTAGAGTTGGGAGATAGGATTTACTTCTCGTCCCTGGAATTGACAATATCCTCTGAAACGATATAATGAAATGAGAGAAAAGACACATTTTCCCTGTTACTGTTGACACACAATTAATATAAAATAAGGAGGCTGTTTGGTGTTGGTTCGAAGTGATCCATCCCCACCGACACAATGAGAGCTAATGAACTAAATCTGAAAGCATCAGCATAAGATTTTGACAAATGCGTTGTTTGCCTATTGAGAGGGTAGAAAATTATTATAAATGACAAGCTGGGCTTGTTTTCAGGCATGGACACTCCAGGAGCAGCGGCATTATGGCCTCTGTTGGCTGTTTTCTGTGTAAATGATTTCACACTTCTGCTACTGAATCAGTTGGGTGTTTCTCCATTTAAGAATTGCTGAAATAAAATATCTCCTGCTCCACAGTCAAGGCATGTTCTCATCTCCCAGGGAGGAGGAAGAGTTTAAACATATCTGGGGTTTGTATTTAAAAATGAAGTGTTGGTCTCAATGTAGTGCTCTCTCTCAATTCTGGATTCACGGGGATAGTGAAATTTTTAAGTAAATTATTAATAAGCATAGTGGCCACACAGAATATTATACTAGAAAATTGAAAAAAAACCCCGAAGTTGTATTTCACTTCTTTTTGTTCTGGGGAAAATGAGAAGATATTTACTTAGATATTTTGGCTAAAGAAGAAGTCCAGAGACCAAACTAAGGTTAAGGCTCTGGTATAATCTACAGATCATATAATAGTCAAATGTAAATTAAGTCCTGAAATCTCTTATTCCAGCATTTTGCCCCCAAAAGATAATGACCTAAGTAGACATCTCACAATTGAACTTTGCTTCTTGCCTCTTGGTCTGCCAGTTCTCATGCAGAGACTCTGTAACAGCTTTAATTCCCCAATGAGGTAGAAAACGTTATAGAAAGAGCAGGAATGAGAAGAGTTTTGGCTGATTTGCTGCTCCCCATTGCTCAGTTCTACACACATCTGTGCCATTATAAACATAATTAATAATAAATCCAAGCTCATTTTTAGGGCTGCATCCATTGCAAGTATAAACACACAAAGGCAAAGGATTTCTCCTTGGAACATAAGCATTAGGGAGTTTTATGTAATTCTTATGAGACTTAATGAAATGCTGAAGATGAAACAATTCCTATTTTGCCTTCATGGAAGCAATGGTACTTTTCATTCCTCTTTACAGAAGGAGGTTTAGAGCATCAGCAGGTGGGCAAGTTTAAATCGGCAAAGTGCAAACCTCTCAAAGACTGATGTCAAAGCTCAGTACAGGGAAGACTTATAGTTTGGATGCTCTTACAAAGCTCTGAACCACCTATCATGAAGCGAGGAGGTGTCCTACAGGCTTGCCCAACCTCCACACTCCCAAGGACTCGATTCCCGTTTGGGGACTCCTCTGTGTTTTGTTGACTCGGCGAAGTAAACCTCCAGCTCTAACCCCAGGCGTGGAGTTGCATGCATCACTTCGGCAGCATGGGGCGGGTGTGGAGCCACGGCGGCTCCTCTGGTACCAAACACCTCACTCATCCCCATCTCTGCTGAAGAAAAGTTGGTGGGCTCCATGAGATCAACATTCAGGCCAGATCCAGACTGTAGAGTGACACATGATCTTCCCCTACTCAGGGGTCTTTCCTTGATGTAGTTTAAGTCTGATTTCCAATTAACAAATTAATAATGATTAAAAATACACTTAAGTATTAGGAACAATGATGTAATGCAATAGATTATAGACCTTTTTAATATATTATATTCTCTCTTGAACTTCTCAGAATCTGATTGTTTCTGCCTTTATAATGGGTAGTTTGGTTTTGGTTTTGTCCCTGGACTGATATTTCTTTTTTTTTACAAATTGAGGGCTGTTTAATTTTTTTCCTCTCCTAAGAAAAAAAATTTTCCCTTGAATATGGAAAACATGACAGGTGTTCAAATCCCATTGAAGTCTGTCTGCCTAATTACCCTCAGATTCCTTTGCAAAGCTTACTGTTAATGTTTATAACCTCCCTGTACTGACACCCATCACTGTATTTTCTTCATGGTCTCAAAGCACTCTGCTAAATAAGGTTATAGGATTAGTTTCCATTAGTTTCTATTTTTGATGCAAGGAGACAGAACAGCGAAAAGACTTGAGAAGGACAGATCCACCTTTCCTGCACTCCAATCCTGACTTCAGCTCAGCAGTTCTGCCCATAGATTTCCTACCACTGGCAACTCTTTTGCTATCTGCTTATCAAGGAGGCTTGTCATCTACAGATACTTTTCCTTAATTTTTATCAGGTAACTCCTTTCCAAAACTTCTGTACCTGTTTGCTCAGGGTTAGTTTAAAGAGAAACAGGCAGGGCTTTACAATCAATTAAATAGCGGGAGGAGGCTCGAGGGAGGAGGCAGTCCATGTGATGTCAAAGGGATCCAATCTTGGCTACCAAATGGTCATGTACACTAGTAGAAATCTTTCTAAAAGAACTTTATGACTAATCACGCACTCTGCAAGACAAGGGTGAAACAGGCCTGGAGAAGAGGGATGCTGATCCTCCAGCGGTCCCTCTAAATCAGGATGGTGAGTTGCATAAGGAATATCCTTATTTACACTTGCTACTTGGCACTCCATGTTTCCAACAAGCCCAGTAGCTTGTGTTTGCTTCCCTGAATCGGCACACAGTAACATCCAACGCACAAGCTAAAAAATACTGACTTTACTTAGCTTTAGGTAGTCCAAGTCCACATGAAGTTACCGATATGTCATTTATGGGAGAATTAGGAGAAAACCTACTAAAATAGTTTGTCAGGTTTTTACATATTCCAGAAATCCAGTTGATTTGATATGATCTTTTCTCCTACCTGCAGCGCATTCTTGAAGCACGGTTCTTACCCCGAAGAACAGAGGTGGAAATCTCTTGGCTTGACCCTCAGACATAATCCTACAGTCCCCAGGCCAAACTCTATCCTGACAAAGATAAAATGAAGGGAAGAATTTTTTTCTGCAAACTTCAGGCTGTTTCCTACCATTGTCTATTGTCTCAGGTTCTGACACAGAGTCCATTTTCTTACCCTCTCTTTCAGCCATGCAAATCAGGCACAGCAAAGAGCACAATGAAACGTTAGCATCTTTTCAGATCAGCGGTTCTGAGACCCCTTGAGAAATCCATAAAGGCCTCCCTGGAGTATTTAGCAGATAATGCTCCCTCTTTCCGCCTGCAGTGTTTTGAAAAATGTAGCCCATAAAATGTGTCTGACATTGTGCAGCGAGCCCAGCTTCCCTGCGAACGCTGCGGCCTCCTCGCAACAAACACGGTTCCCATTGTTAGCCCTGACTTGCTGAATGCAGCGAGACCAGATGAGATTTCTATGCCCTGCACAGCAATAGCACATGACTTGGAAGGGAACTTCTTGAGAAAAGTATATTTGATCAGTCATAAAAACCTTCCTGGAGATACACGCTGAACTCTGTGTGTGTGTATTATAGCTGGCACTGTTAACAACACCTATTGCTAAGCTTGCATGGTACTTTCCCTTATAAGACCTGGTTCGGTTGCTTATAAACTACTTGATCAGACTTTAACAGTTCGAGCTGACTTTTTTTCCGTACAGAATAGTTGCTTCAGGAAGAATATATATTGGAAATTTCTGCCAAGACGGACTGGTCCTTTTTTTAGAGTGAGTTTACAGGAAATTACATTATTTTTGTCCGTGTTAAATCTTACAAGGATTTTATTGAAAAACTCTTTTTTTACCTCATTGCTTTGGTATTTGTAGGAAAGGTTTCTGTTCTAGATATATGCCTTTTTCAATATTGTTGTTAACCCTCTCTTGCCCCCTTATGCTTGGGCCAAGTTGCAAGCTTATTAAAAAAGAGCAATCACTTCAGACATGCTAGAGTTTGGAAAGGATGTCTCGGAGGCTGGACAGGATTTTCCCCATAAATGTATCAGCTGACATATGCCTATATGCAAAAGCAGATATCTGGGAATCATAAAGTTCTGCTTTCTGCTGTCCAGGTGAGGACAGTGCCAAAAGGAGAGCTGGAGAGGTGGTTTGGGAAGAAACTGCAGCTTTCATTCAGAGAAATCCTCCTTTGCTCCCTCCCCGAAGTGGAGGACATCCACCTCCAGAGGAGAGGGGTTTAGCCATCCCTCTCAAACATCTCCCCCTCGCCCTTCCCCAGTTCTCAAATAGGAACACGCAGGAGTGTAAGATGAGCTCTTGACGGTCAGAGCTAGCCTTTGCTTCACCTCCCATCCATAACTTCACTTCTCCCGTGTCTCAAATCCATAACCTTTATCAGCAGCAGAACGAATCGCATGAGAAAGTTCAGGGGATGGCAGGAACATCTGGGCCACATACTGTACATGCCACTGTAAGTTAACCTCTCACACGCTGTCGGATGCTGTGCGAAAGTATGTCAGGGCCACAGCTGTGTGCAGGGCTTCACACGCACGCATGGCTCCAGCAGGCAGGAGTCACCTCAGGATGGGAGGAAAAAGAGAAAAGAGGGAGAAAAGAAAGAGGGAGAAGGGGATGAGAAGCAGGAGATGGGAGGAAGGCAAGGCAAGGCAAGACAAGTTGAATTTTTTTCAGCTAAGGGACGATGCTTTGCAGCCAGTCAATGCAATGAATACTTGGAGAAACTTCCCTTGCACGCCCTGCGCGGAATGCACCGGCACTACTCTTCGCAAGCCAGATTTGGTTTAAATGGAGACAAAAGGGGCAAGATGCAGTGGGAAACGGGAAGGAGGGAAGGGAAGGTGCAAAGGGAAAGAGACTCTCAGAGCACTGAGTTTTTACAGGCTCTCTCCGACCCACATAATCAGCAGGGCTCAATCTGACAGCAGGGGATTTAAGCACTTATAGGGGGAGCTCAGCTGGGTGTCTCAAGGGAAGAAGGGTTAGGAAATGCAGTTCTGTAGAAAAGACAGTGAGAAAAGAGCTGTTAAGCAGTGAGAGAGACATCTGCAGCATAGCTGTTCATTTTGGTTACTGTCCGCTCTGAGCTGGCAATGGGAATGAAGGAGAAAATGTCTTCAGCACCCTGGTTCTCTTGAGAAAAGGCAAAGGGAAAGACCCAGTGAGAGAGTGTGAGCTGTACAGCTTGGGGCCCCAGCAGCCCAAGTCCCGGGATAATCTCAGGTACCGGAGATGCCGCCTTGCAGGAAGGGACTTCCTCAGCTCTGCAAACTGATTAAAGATGCTCCTCACAGGACAACGTCCCTGCTTTACTTTTCCATGCCTATATGGACCAACATGTGACATACAGGGCCAAGAGAGATGCAGAGAAGTAAAAACTGGGGCACAGCTCCTTAGAAGGGACTACGAAAAAAGGCGGCTCATGAAATGGTGGGCCACTGCAGTTATCGCTGGGATGAGAAATGGTCCATCTTCCAGCCAGCAATGAAGGATGTTCTTCCTGCTCCCGCCCTGCCCACTAGCATTTACATATTGTTCAGTATCTTCTGCATTTTGATGTCATCTGGAATCACTTCCTTTGCAAAAAAACAGTGGGGTTGAAGAACAGGTAAGAGATGGAAACGGCAATCCTAGGATATTTTTCAAACAACTGACTTTTTACTTCAAAAAGACTTCGGGCTTTATGCAGCTCCAAGTCTTCCAAAACTGCTGCAACAGTAATGTCAAACCCTTATATGCTCTAAATGCAAACTTTGCAAGAGCACTAGGCAAAGGCAGTACCGGAAGAATTTACCCACACACATGCACATGCACAATTAATTTCCTGCTTGCAAAACAAATGAATGCTTTATTACTTGTCTTTTCTGCAGCTCAAATAACTCCACAATACTCACTAAAACTGACTTTTTCTACCTAGGGTGTTTTAAAGCAACAAAATGAAGCTGCATAGTGACCACAGCGTGTTAGAGGAGCAGCATTTGGAAACGGGAGCTGAGATACACAGTGGGCTGGGAGCGCACACACGGACTGAGGCATTCCAAACTGTTCCCAGTCCTGCATAAATTTCAGGGAATATGTGGAAGGGTCCTCCCTGCCCTCGCTGGGTTTGGGTCAGCTGCAGCATGCTTTCTTGGAAGGAATGTGTGGCTCACCTCCAGGGCTTGCTGAACACTGTAAATGTGACCTACAGTGCAGCAGGTTGATTTTAAGCATACATCTTTAAGGACACATTTACAAAGTACAAATTTGCCTAGATATTCTTGTGAACAGGACTTCCACCTGCCTAAAGCACCATGGATCAAGCCCCGCCACTCCTCCCTGCACCAGCTGTGACCTAATCCAGGCTTTGCTGACTACCTTCTGGGTTCAGTCACTCACTACTACTGTAAATGTGTTTTGCCTGTCAGTGGGGTCAGCCAGTTTTCATGCCACAAGACGGGAAGTAATCCATTTAACAAAAGCAAGGCATTTCTATAGCTTCTGGAATCACTTCCTTTGCAAAAACAATGGGGTGAAGGAGCAGGAGGGGGCAGTCCTAAGACATTTTTCAATCAATGGACCTTTTCTTTCAGTAGGGCATTAGGAGTATATAGGACCTCAAATCTTCCAACTCTGTGGATCCCAAAATAGACTGAAATGTGTTCTATGCTAGGTAGGATTTCTAATTTCTATTTGTGTACATTGTTTGCACTGGTGCCTGCTGATGCAATGTAAGCGCATCAGGTGCAGACTCCATTTCCCACCAGGAGAGCCCCAAAGGGCATCACGGTGGCCTTGGCACTGGTAGCCCCTGTGCAGTCCCTTTTCCAGGCCTAGGTTAGGATGGTAATCATGCAAATTACCTCCTTGGCTTAAGACTTGTTTTATATTATAATGCTAGAGGCAATATCTCTCTCAGCAGTGATACAGGAGACTGTCGGCCCCAGGGTCACCCTACTTTCAATCAGGTCTGGCTCTGCTCTCCTGCTCCCCATAAGCTGTCGCTGCAGACATGGGTTGCTCTGAGCTGCAGCGGCCCCTTAGGACCTCTTGGCACTCTTGAGAGTCTCTCTCAACTGCTATAAACATCACCACGACTCACTTCAACAGGTATTCCTCCTCAGCACCTCTCAGCTTGTAAGATAGATCATTTTTTCCCTTTCCCGGGTCCTTTTGCACACATCAGCATGTCCATTTTGCTCAAGGCAGCCAGATCACAGCTTGCTGGTACCTGCTCTCTGTCCTCCACTGCCTGTTCCTGGCACAGAGCTAGCCCTGCTGACTCCTGGCTGTATGTCACGGGCTGTGTCACGTGTGCTGAACAGGCCACTTTACCCATGTGATAACACATGCTGCTGGTGAATGTGCTGATGCCTAGGACAATGTTTCTGGCTGAGCCAGCTTATCTGGGGACAGGAGAAGGCAACACCTTGAGAGATAATACACAGTGCAGGATGGTGGCAGCTTACCTTGGGCGAGTGACACCAAAAGACTTTTATTGATGGGCTGCCACTGTGTTGGGCATGGAGACTGCAGAGGAGACCTGATTTTGGTATCTTTTATTGGTCTAATGAACCTTGCTGGTGACGCACACTAATCCTTGCTGCAACAACACTGGTGGTGGCTGTGACAGGGGCTGAAAAGACAGGTCCTGAGCACAGGGGTCATTGAGGGCACTCACTCCAACACAGGGTGACAGATAGCCTCACACTCAGGATGGACACAACGTACAATGGGCAGTTACAAAATGAAGCTCTTATTACCATCTGGAGCCTCATAATATTTTCACCTGTGGTCGGAGATAATCTGCAGAAGGTGTTGTAAACGAGGTGGTGTCCATCTAGGGCTTCTCTTGGCTACACCCCACATGGGCATGACAGCATCCATACAAGGAGTTACTAAGAGACAAAGTGCATTATGTAAATGGTTTAAACCAGATTAAACACATATTGCCCCATTCTATGTTGAGCTATTACCGCTACTGCTCTTACCACTGACTTTAAAATCCCTTACTCTGAAACTGCATGATCTAGGGTGAGAGATTTGGAATAACACACTCTTATTCTGGGATATAGGATCATGCACACAAGGAATTAATTAATCAGTAGTTAATCTGGAATGATGCCATGTGTAGGCAAATCCCCTCCCCTTTCAACGACTGTGACAAATACGGGGGAAGGGGAGAAGAAACTGTGAAGTATTTTTAATTCCTTTTTATCCTACTCCATGTATTTTGTGGCAGCTCTATCCAGTCCTTCATGCAAGTGAAAGGGAGCTTTAATAACAGCTGTTTCCTCCAGTACCCAACGTGCTCTGCAAAAGAGACTGTAATTACATTGCCTGGCAATCTGGCGACGAGGAGGAAGACCAACCTAGAGGTCTTGCCGAAAAAATTCTGTGGTGACCTGGGAGGTTGCAGGACAGTCTTTGCAAAAGGCATGCTCAGGGGCTGCTTTCTACTACCAGAGTGCTCCGGGAAGGGCCCCAGCGTAATCAAGAGCTGCCTCCGATTTTCCGGATGGGTGGTGGTTCATGGTATATTGCTTGAAGCAGCCGTCGAAGCCTGCGCCTGGAGAAGGAACAAGCCAGTTGTTAGAGGGAGAGTTTTTTCCAGTGTCTGAAGCATGCTGGTTTCATCTGCTCCTGGACAGTCGTGCTTGGGAGGTTGGTTTTATTCCTTCCCTCTCTGCTTTGGAGGAGTCCCAGGAAGAAACAAAACTGCTGGTGTAGGGGCAGCGGCTCTATCTCTGTTTACAAGTCGAGGTGGGCTTTTGTGCAAAGCCACCTACCTCCCTGCAAGGGAGGTCTGCTCATACAATGGAAACCTAATAGACTGCATCTGTTTTGTCTTAGCGTAAAGCATTCCTTTCTGGTGCTAACTGGGAACAATTTAGCTGGAATTTCCAATTGAAATGAGCTTTTTAACTTCTATATTGACGATTTAAGTTGTTGTCAGGCAGGAGATCTGCTGTGTATTTTACAAATAGGCCAAGCCAAACCTTGATGTTTTTACAAGGTTTTACTCAGACCAAATCTATCTCTTTTTCTAAAGTACTGTTGTTTTACTCAAACACGGATTTCAATGCAGTGCCACAAAGGGTACCTGGTAGCAGTCCGTGCTGCAAGAATTGGTATTTCAGTCAACTTGAGCAAGTGGAGGAGGTGGGTAAAGAGAGTCCTGGAAAATCCTGCTTGAGGAAATTGTTTAGCTGTATCTGCAGTTATGTGCAACACTGCCTACACAAAGAGCAGACCTTTTAGGGTCATTTATATAAGAACAACCAGACTAAAGGTCCAGCCCTGTGTCTGACAGGGAGTCTCACGCTTTGGGAAAGCACGTAAATAATGGGACAGGATTTCTCTTGTGATTTCTCCTTCCCTGTAGGATTTTCCAGCCCTCGCTGTTTACAGATTATCCATCTGGAGGATGGTGTCTACTAGCAGCCCTTCATCCTTCCCTCCATGTCTGCATCTAATACCCTTTTCTTACCCATCTCCCCTCTTCACAACCTGCAGCAATGAGCTCCTCAATTTAAATATATATGTTGGCAGGTGGCAAAGATGTCCGTGCGCGCAACAGAATGGCCCATCACCCAAGGACCCTTCCATTCTGAATCCCAGAGACCCTCGAGGCTGTATTGCAGGGATCTAACTGAGGTGGGGCAGAGAAAACTCCTCTCAATATTGCTGATTCCTGTCATCTCAGGAGAAGCTCGAACACGGCAGAGCACCATATCTGCTTAGAGCCTTTCTGCAGAATCAGGGCCCTACCAGTGAGAAGACACTAGCCTTGGAGCTGAATTGAGGCTAAATATGGTTGAAAATTACAGCCTCTTACTGAACTTTGCTTATGGCCGTAGGTTCAATAAATTTCTTTAAAGTCAGGAAAGCCAGTAAACCTTTGCAGATGGGTGGCCAGGACTGTGAGCCCATTCATATGTGACAAAGAATGGACCCAGCAAAAGGAAGCCTAGCAGGTGGCTAGGGCACAGCCAAGCTAGAATTGAACCCAGATCTCCTAAACTCCATCCCAGGCTTACAGTGATCGGTGATGCGTCAGTCTGGGTAAAAAAGGGATATAGCAGTCTTGTAAGAATAAATATGTCAAAGGCTTGGAGCTGCTTGGGGACGGGTAACTTAGAATAATAATACAAGGTTAGGAGAAAAGAAAAAAAGCTCCTGTGCAGGAGAGGAACAAGAGGAGAAAATGGACTCCAGAGGTATGAGGAGTAAAGAGGAATGGAGATAGAGGCCTTCCACTAAGTGATTCAAAAAGCTTTGGATGTCCCTCATGACACTGAGCCTGCAGGTGCAACTGTGGGCTCCCTCCCTGAGGAGGATCTGATGACACTCTGAAAAGCCTCTGCTTGTTCGTTAAGAATCCTTGTGTCCAGGGCTTGATAAAGCTATTCCTGAAAACTAGAGAAAGCAAATGGCTTAAAGGGCTTCCTTCTCCCTGCTCTGCAATGCTTCTCAGATCCTTTGAATATCTTTACCAATTATTTGGATGAGAGGGTCAATCGCACCCTCAGTAACTGCAGATTACACCAAGTTGGGTGGGAGTTTTGATCTGCTTTAAAGTAGGAAGGCTCTGCAGAGGGATTGGGACAGGCTGGATTGATGGGCCAAGGCCAAGGGTACGGGGTTCAACAAGGCCAAGTGTCCGGTCCTGGAACTGGGTCATAACAATGTCATGCAATGCTACAGGCTTGGGTAAGAGTGGCTGGAAAACTGCGTGGTGGAAAAGGACCTGAGAGTGTTGGTCAACAGCTGGCTGAGTACGAGCCAAGAGTGTGCCCAGGTGGCCAAGAAGGCAACCAGCATCCTGTCTTGTATCAGCAATAGTGCGGCCAGCAGGAGGAGGGAAGGGATTGTCCCCCTGTACTGGGCACTGGTGAGGCTGTACCTTGAATACTGTGTCCAGTTTTGGGACCCTCACTACAAGAAGGACGTTGAGGTGTTGGAGTGCATCCTCAGAAGGGCAGTGAAGCCGGTGAAGGATCTGGAGAACAAGTCTTATGAGCAGCAGCCTGAAGAAAAGGAGGCTGAGGTGAGACCTTATCACTCTCTACAACTACCTGAAAGGAGGTTGTAGTGAGGCGGGGGTCTGTCTCTTCTCCCAAGTAACAAGTGACAGGACAAGAAGAAACAGCCTCCAGTTGCACCAAGGAAGGTTTAGATTGGGTATTAGGATAAATTACTTCACTTAAAGGGTTTTCAAGCATTGGAATAGGCTGCCCAGGGTAGTGGTTGAGTTGCCATCCCTGGAAGGTATTTAAAAGACATGTAGACACGGCGCTAAGGGCCATGGTTTGGTGGTGGCCTTGACAGTGCTAAGTTAATGGTTGGATCTTAAAGGTCCTTTCCAATCTAAATGATTCTATGAACTTTATATTTTTTTCCTCCCTGCTTTAAAGTTGATTTTGTTACATGAGGAACGTGGCTGCTGCCCTGCCACCACCTGCCCTGTCTTCAGTGCAGATTGTTTGTAATTGGGATCTCTTCTTAAAACTGGTAAACCCAAAGGGTCATATTCCCCCCAAGTCTTGCACTGGGACCTCGCTCCAATGAATTCTGCAGCTGTGCCAGAAAGTCCCAGACTTCTACCTAATTCACTACCCACATGTGCAGGGAGAAAAAAAAAAAAAACAACACTTCCCCTTGCCAAAAGAATTAAATAAGTCATAGGCATCAATCACTCCCTAACATGCACATTTTTATTCTCAAACAGCTTCATTTAGAGTGTTTTAATATAGAACAGCCTGACAGAAACAATGCCTCCTAAATAGCTGTATGGGACTCTTTAGTCAATAGTACATACAGTAAATATTTATTATAACGTAACACAGGTTCTGTTTGTTTCTGTTTGTTTTTGCTTTTTATACTTCGCATTTGATGTGAGTGGGAGACACACCAAATATTGTAAATATTTATAAAGTATTCAGATTTGATATTATTTGCTTAGGTACAAATGGCTCCAGTTACTAGACTGTCACAAATGAGAAAACCACAAATACAGAGCAGCACTGAATGAAAACACAGTGGAAACATGACATAACCACATCTACGGACTGCAGTAAACATTCATCACAAGAAGAAACTAAATAGAGGTGCAAATATCTTTTTAAAGAGCTGTTTTGGCAGATATTTTAGAGACAGCAATTTAGTGACAGGGTTTTTGTTTCTCACCTTCTAAGCATCACAAAAATACCTTAAGTCTAAACTTAGGTGCAATTATCGTTTGGCTATTTTGTTTTTAAAGAAAACCTCAACCTGGAGAGTGCAGATAGACAGATAAGACAAGGTGTGGTTCCTTTTTTTAAGACATTCAGTCTTGCTTTGCAAAACAAACATCCCTTTAGATAAGTTGCCTGAAGAGTCATGGATTTTGTTATTTGTATAAACCAGACCATCAGTAGGGACGTGGACCTGCTGTCATTCCTAAGTCGGTTGTGGGGGCACTACCAGACATGTCCTGATAGTGAGCGGTATATGGTTACCTTAGCAATTTACTCCATCTCTGATGTCCATAAATCTTTTAGCATTTCAGGTGAAACCTCTTTAGGTGGGGGATGAATCAGAGGATCTGGCACCAAGCTCTTTTGTGTGGTGCTGGTTTGGCTATGCCAGAAGAGGCCCCCTCTCCCTTCCCTTTGGGGCAAGCCCAGCATCATTGTCTCCTGGCCTTACATCCTCTGCTCCACATCTCTGGTCTCCAAAAAACCCCAGCGAAGCCAAGGCCCACGCCCACCACCATGCAACAGAACACAGCAGGTTCACGCAGGCATTTCACTGCCCTGACTCGGCTGGGAGGGTTCCCTCTTCTCTTCTACCCCAACAGAGCAGCACTGAAATACAGCACTGCAGGACTATTGTGGTCTTGGTTTCCCAATCCATCACAATTATTTTTGTCCACAATTTTCATCAACCACAATTCAGAGGGATTTTTCTAAGGCTGGTGGATGGGTTGGTTTGAGTCATAACCAAGGATCTGAACTGCAGACAACATTTCAGGCTGGTTTGTGTTTTATCCTGAGCTATTTGCCCAGTGTTAGTGTATCTTTTAAACTTGCTACAATCAATAGTTTTTCCTTACTGTTCACACTTGGTATATCATTTATTTCCGTGGAATAACCCCTCTGGATAAAGCATGAAGTAAACACCAGAGACAAACACAGAAACATCTGGAATATGTGTTTCTTCCAGCTGATTCATCATTGCAAAATGTACTTTAGGCTGAACTGGTAGCCCAAACAGGACTAGATTTCGATCATTTTTTTCCCTCCTTTTTCCGTTACTTTTCTTTTCATAAGAAAGTTCTCTGTTTCCCCTCACTAGAAACTCTCCTCTTGTTTGCAGTTTTCCCCGTGACGTAGAAAAGGCAATGTATTATTGGCACAGCCTGTAATCCAAAATGGTTGGAATTTCTTTTTTCAAATATATCCCTTACAAGGTCCAAAAAATAAGTTAATAACAGCATTAAAACTACCTGTGAATGGTCATTTAAATGCCACATTTAAATTAACGATAAGTAATCTATACCTTCCCAAAATCCTGACTGATGGGTGGGTTTGCTTTCTTCCCTTCCAAACTATGGGTTAGGTACTAAAAATAAAGTAAAATAACGCTCAGGTGCTAAACAGATTATGACTCACAGCTGGAGGCAAAGAAATTGCAAGTCTATCCCAGTTACACTAATTTAATCAGGTGTTAAGAAAATCCTGGGTTCCCAACAGTAGTAGCCAAGGCCAGGCTGTAGACATCTAACAGGCATGGGAGCCACCTCTTCTTTTTTTGTTTGGGTTTTTTTTTTTCTGATGCTGGGAGAAATGCCTGCCCAGACACGAGTTCTTTCTTCTGAAATTAGTACTTAACAGTAATGTTTCTCTAAGCAGCAGAGCAATGCCTTCATGTGGGAGGTGAACTCACAGCCCTCTTTGACACTGTTGTTGTTGCTACCACTGAGGGCATAAGCTTTGTGCTGGAAGAGACGGTGTTGGGTTACCCGCAGTTTATATCCTCCACGGTCTGGGTCCCTGATGCTGGAACTGACTCCCAGCATGAGGAACAAAGGCTTCTTGCCAGGCTTTGCAGCTGTTGGGCACAGGAACATTGATGCTTTCTCATCCTGCTCAGAAAAGTAGGGTGACAGGTCTAGGCAGGGTCCCAGCACCCAGAGTGCACGTGGTCACCCATGCTGGGGAGCACAGGTACTCAACCCCAGCCCATCCTACAAGAGCCTGCAGTAAGCCTTGTCACAGCCCAAAGGCAGAGTGACAGCATCCAAAGGCAGGGTGGCAGCCCCCAAAGGGGCTGTGAGGACCTTTAAACCCACCCAGCGTGTGAGCGCTCTGTGTTGCTGTGGCCGCAGGCAGCAGCATGTAACCTCGATGGCCCGGGGAGCCAGGGAGCAGAGAGCTGAAGGCAGGATGTGCTCTCCTGCTGGGTGGAAGAAAAGGGAATTACTTCCTCCCTGGGAATACCCTCCTGAGGCTTTTTCCTTCCCCTTTGGTAAAGATGAAAGAAACACAGTCCACCTCCTGTGCAGAAGAGTTCCCGTTCCTCCCCAGCCCTACTCTCCCTCTCCTTCCGCTCGGTCTCCCGAAAGCAAAGAGCCACTGCCAAGAGGAGTCAATAAGTAAGTAGCAAAGGTTATGGCGAGGAGGACTGTGCTTTTGCCGAGCACCTGGAGCGAGGCTGTTGGAGGGATTGGCTGGGAGCCACAATAGCAACCCATGGGGAAACACCTCCTTGGCCAGCAGCCCTCCTTACTGAGCCCCTCCGTGGTTGCAGTGCAGCCTGCCCATGATGGGGCGTCTCCTGGGGAGACCCCACAAGCATCGCCCACCTTGGGTTTGGAGATGAGAGTATGTTTGAGGGGTTTAATCTCAAAAAATAATAAGTAAAGGCTGCTTTGGCCTCACACATAATGGGTTTGGCACCAGGGGAGTGTGTTTCTCTTTGCCTTTGGTTCCTGCAGATTGAGGCTCTGCATCGCCTGCAACAGCACGGCTGTGCTGCTGCCTCGTAGCCGCAGCGTCCTTTTAAACAGTCTTCTCTCTGTGATCTGCGCATCGAAGGGAAGCCTTCCCTCACCAGTTGAAGTTGCAGTCTGTGTTGTGACAATTTCCATTGTGCCAGATGCTTGTCCTTCAGTCTGCGTTTAGATTTGGTGAAAGGGAAGAGCCCGAAATACATTAATTCTTTTAGAATAGAAGTTGCAGTGATCAAACTTTGTGTATCACTATCTAAAGGGAATAAATAGCTTCAGGCCAAGTATTTTTAAAACCCTGCAAATAAGAATTACTTTAAGAAAAAAGCAACAAACCATGATACAACTAATGCAGAGATAACAAACGATTTGTAAAGGGGCTGTCAGTACAGAAACCGAACTATAGAAATGAAAGCTCATGGAGACCTGTGAATCCATCTCCCGACACTGCTGCTATGGGCGTGTGGCACTGGGGGCAGCTCGAGGTGTCCCCACACAGCCTCTCCCACGGAGCTCGCAGGCAGCTTTTCTCCCTTCGAGCCTTATCGCTCGCAATTTCCTTTCCCCGAGATTTGGCTTATGGACCGCAGCCGAGGTCCACCACCCGAGGAGCATCACTACCTCCCTTTCAATCCGTTGGTGCTTTCCAGCAGGCTCATCACCGGAGCGCAGCGGCGGGGTTGTGCCGGGCCGGGCCGGGGGAAGCGCACCCTGAGCGGGGCGGCGAGAGCGGCGCCGGGCCGGGGAGAGCACCCAGAGTCGGTGCGGCGCGGCCGGGGCGGCGGCGACGTCGGTCCCGGGCAGGGCGACGGAAGGTGGCAGTGCAGTATAATGTAGCAGCCGCCGCCCGCCGCCAGCACCCGTGGAGAGCCGAGTGTGTCTATCTAGATAAAGTACCGCACTTACCGTCTGTTTGTAATTCCTGAGGTCTAGGCTAACAAGTTTAACCGTATAAAAAACCGCCTTTTTTTTCGTTGTTTGTTTGTTTTGTTTTGTTTTAGTGCGCAGATCAAGCTAAAATTAAGGGAAAAGCAGGCAAATCATTTAAGAAACCAAGAGCGAGAAACATAAATAGAGATGTGGTCTGTTTTATGCACGCACACCAAACTTAAACAAACAAGGAACCTTTTGTCGATGCTAGCTGAAAATGTAAGAATTCCAGCATATTGTCATATTCATCCACATATCTCCACACGTGCAATATTTTTTCTGAACAACTATCCTAGAAATTATTTTAAAGATAGGAATGAAAATTTTCCATAGGCTACTTTCACATTGATGTATTCCTTCCACATTTGTCTTTATTTACAAAGCTTATTCTATTTTTTCCCCCAAATACTATGTCACAACATCCTTATATTTTCTTTCACAAATAAACCACAGTACACATTCAGGGGAATGAAGAAAAATATTCTTGACTCCGTTTACTTCCTACTCTAAGCCAATTAAATACATGACCCACCAGAAAGAGAACGATTTTTCATTAGTTTCTAACTTCCTAAAAATAAAATAACTCCGATGTTCATAAAAATCCTTACCCTCCACCAAAAAACAACAAATAAAATCAGGCTTTTGCTTTGTGTTTGGTTTACAGAATTCAATATTTATAAAATCTGCTTTGGGAAAAAACCTGTGAGACATTAGCTTTCTAAACTTAAAAACATATAGATACATTATAATTATTTTCCCACATTTCCCATTATTTGATCTATGAGATATCATGAGGATAATAATTTAGGGCCCAATCCCATTAGTATTTCCTCAGAGAAATACTATTCTTCAACATATTTTTTTTGCCTGAGCCTGAGGTATTTACCAGGCTGAATGTTTCAGGGACAGAGGAATTGGGGTCAGATTCAGCATCCCTGAAGCACTGAGCCCATTGACTTGCGGGGGTCCCTGGGTCCATCTGGGCATTACAAACTGGGTTCTGCATTCCATCTTCAGGAGAGACTCCCACCAAAGACACTGGGACATTTATAGCATCTGTGGAAGTTTGGCTGAGAAAAGGGAACAGACTCTGACTCGGGACCACTGTGTTCAGTGGGGCAAATCCTCAGCTGGAGTCAATGCTCACAGCTTCCACAACCTGCTGCAGCAGCCTTAGCACTGAGTAAACCAGGAGCTGGATTCCAGTTCCTAAAAAAAATACGCAGCACAGCTTAGTATTAAAGATGCTCTCTGGAACATTTAAAAATAAAAAGGGAAAGTATTAAACATAGCTCTAAAGTAAATTATAAGCTTATATAAAAATGCTTCGGGGGGGGGGGTGGGGGGGGGTGGGGGGGCTGGGGAGTGGGCAGGGGGAAAAAAAGAAGGGTCTTAAGTGTGGATGTTTCTCCAAAGCTTAAAGTAAGTTGTTTTTCATTAGAAATTGCAATCCTCTTGGCTGGAGGTGTTATTTGGTTTAGGTTTTTTTTACATGGTTTCTTGGAAATATACAGGCTGCAGAAGGGAGGAGAAAACATCAAGAAATATCATGAGTGTGTGTGTTGGGGGGAGGGAAGACTGACAATAAAATAGATCCCCCACTAAATGCATATTCTTCTATTTATGTATTTGATAATGAGACAGAAATGCCCTTGGCACTCTGTAAACAACAGCTCCATAACCAGGAGGGAAGGGCAGAATAATGCATCGCTACGTTTCAGATTATAAACTATTTCAAGCACTATTAACATGCCAGCCTTTTTGATTACTGGGGATTTTAATTTTATTTTAAGCTAACGTTTACCATTCTTAAGTAATGTTGCTGTCTTACCTAATTGCTGTTTTTGCAGGTTTGCAGGAAGATTGTTCCTTGTGAAGCTCCTCTCCTACCAGAAGTTCCCTAGAAGAGAAATGATTTAACTATAATACCCATAAGAAAAATTTTAAGCTTTGAATCAGCAGAGCAAAATGCTTCCATAAACGTATTTTGCAACATAAGGGGAAATTTAGGGGTTGCTCACCACAAAGAGTTGTCAACACAATGCAGAGCTCTGTAACTTTTGGAAAAGGAGATAGGAAAAGTTCACAGTCATAATAAAAATTGATTTTGTATTTTGCTTTTGTGCATTTTAAAATGTCATTCCCTCATGAGAACAAAAAGTGTTTGTATGTAATGCGTGCAGTGTCAGATGGTCTAACTCTGTCGCATGATTTAAAATTAAACAATATAATTACAATTTGGCAACCGGTATTTAAAACCGAAATAACTATCTCTTCAGACATTATTTAGGCTATATTTAAAAATACGAATGAAGGCTATATTTTTCCTGTACATGCATTTCAAAACCTTGAAGATGGAGTGCTTCTTTCTTTTTTGTTTTTATAAAAAAGAAACCAAACTACTTCTGCTTAAGAAAAATGAGTTTATGGTATCTTGAAAAACAAGCTTTTCTACAGCTGTGCAGGAATACTGCTGCACTGAGACTGAGAGTGGAGAGCTGCAGAAGGTGGAATATCTTTGGTTTGATTTTAAAACCGAGTTTCGTCCTATGTTCTGATCACTGGCTATGGAGATGAGAGCAGGGGATGACTGCTAAACACAGGGAACAAGCATTTCTTCAGCCATCCGATTCAGTGTGTTTAACAGTTTCTAAAATTAACACCAACAACTATAAAAACCCCACTCATTTGTATTACAGGATGCATATAGGCATCTGGTTTCTTTGAATGTGGCTCATCACCAGAATTTACCACAGTTTTATCTTGGTCCTCCTCTGTTTATTCCATTAATTAACCAAGTCATCGTTATCTGTTAGTTACAACCAATTTTTCCAGGATTATGGATGTGTTGAATTTTACATATTTATTTTTAGCGGCCCATCACATCTAAGGGAAGAGAGATAAGCAGGATACGGAATTTCTCCTTGTAGCTGCAATCCTTTTCTGAAGCTCAGACTACAGAAAACAAAGGCATTTTATTTCCATGAATTTAGTACAGCCAAACTAGGAGTCAGAAAGGTATTTTACTTCAAAATATCTGCATGAATTTTGAAACTGATTTTCAACTGGATGTGTAGAAATGCCTATTCTCCTATTTTCTTGGCTAGTATTATGTTTAACTCATCGGGTTTTTTACTCTTTCTTTAATAAAATACCATTTTTCTCACTGAATTCTGAGCATTGTAATTTTGTTAAAATAAACAGTACAAATTCTTCACTGCCATGTGAGTCAGAACTTTTTCTCCCCCTTTTCTTGAGTCATTTCAATCTAGAAAGCATATTGATAAGCAAAGCAAAAGCCGGCAGAGAGGCGGGCCCCAGCAGCAAAGGCAGCGCTCCCGACCCTGCCTCACTCTCCAGTGCACACGCGGGCTCCATCCCCAGCACAACTCCCCAAACTAAAACTACATTACTTCCCATGCTCTTCTCACATGGTAGTTTGGGATAGACAGACACCGCTAAAACCATCTCATTAAGGGCTGAGAGGGAAACAATTTTTACAGGGGGTGCAAAACAATACAATAAAAGGATGATCTTACAATTCTTCTACATGCTTGAAGACTGAGACATTTTTGTTTTATTTTGTTAACTTTTTCTCCAATGTTCAGAGTTTTCCAGCCCAAGCAAATGATTTTATTTCTATTTTGTATTTTTTACTGCCTCATAGTGCCTATAAATGTTGAGTTTCAGGGATTTCATAATAATAAAAATATCAGCCAGAGACATCAACAGTGTGGATGTTTCACAAAATTCTTTTAATAATGGATTAAAATCTTCTAATGCAGATATTAAAATCAGGCAAGTTAAATTATGTCAAGAAATGTCTCTTGCATGCTAACTTACCTAATGGGAAAGTCTCAGTGCACTCTCACTAAAAAGATTGCAGCTCAGGAAACTTTCTTGCTGACTGCAGTGAGAAATAACTGACACCAAGTGCTTTATATGACCTGTATCTCTTCCCCCTACTAATATTTAGCACGTGTGTGCCAAACTGGTGTGAAGCATTGCTGTCTCTTGAAGTGCCGTGGAGCTATTAGCTTTTCAGCGAGTGTGTGAAGCGTAAGGCTGTGTTAGCACAAATGCATTTAATTGTGTGAAGAGGGTATTTCCCAGCGCTTGCTTAAACCTTAGGATAACAGTCCTTCGCTCATCAATTGTTGCTCAAGATTGTAGTAGGGAACGAACAGCAAGCAGAAGCATGGAGGGAATATTGCTGGGAAAGGGTCTGGGGGTGGGATCGACAGTGAAATTTTAGTAAAAATGCTGGCAGTGTTTTCTTGTGGTTTAATTTCTCATTCCCCAAAGTGTTGTACTCGTTTTAAGCTGCTGACCTGAGGCCGGAGGCCAGAGAAGCCTTCAAGCCATGGGTGGGAAGAATAGGTTCCTCCTGTTCGTTGATGCAGCATTGGTAAACCAACATTGACATTGCAGTCTGGCTGGGCTGAGGAACCACACTGCTGCCTGCTGGGGCCAAAAGAGCTGGGCTTTGTGTCAACAGTCCCCACTGAGTCACTGTGGCGTGCCTGTGGCACCCAGCCCTACAAGGTGGGCACCTACAAGCAAGTTTGCTTCTGAGACTTTCATGACTCACATGACATTCAGGACCCCTCGCTTCTCACCCCCAGAGCTATGACGAGGACACCATGTGGTCCCTGTGTCACTCCCAGCAGGATTTGTTCCTCCACAGGGACATGGTATTGATGGGTCAGGACACAGCAAAGACCACGGCAGACCCAGACCACATCCGGGCTGCCCCAGATCCAGGGGAGCAAGGCAAAAGGGGGTGGCTGTGTGCCGAGCCAGGCAGAGAAACTCAGGCTCCCTCAGCCGCTGCCTCGCATGTGCCAAGTCAGAGATGCTTTTCCCCTTTTCATTACACAGGTTTCTTAATAAAAACTGAAAGAGGTTTTTTTTCCAGAAAATTAACCCCAGGAGCCCAATCAGTGAAATGCATTAACCTTTCAACTGTCAGCCCCCCTCCCCTGAAATTAAGCAATACCAGCCATCGAAGCGGCTAAATTACTTTCTTATTTTTTAATTGTGTAATGATGGTCCAACAAAAAAGGAGCAACTCAGGACTAGTAAATATTCAATGAAGAAATTTATTGTAGTTCTTATAAAGGGAATACCCACAGCTTTCTTCACATGGACTTAAATCGGGCAGAAACTAGAGCGATAGGCATAAAATGAAAAAATGGATGCATTATTTCTAGTGGGATTTACATCACCATTTGGTCTAATTATTCCTGATATTTCACCCATCATATTAGAAGCTTCTTCAGGGAAAGAAATAACAGTTTGTCTCCTTGAGAACAAAGAACAAAGTGTCTCTTTGCTCTCAAGAAGCTCAGCTATCATTATGAAGAGAAAGAATCTGTCCATTATCAAGAAATCCCACTAGAAATCTTGAATATCTTACCAAATAATTCCTGAGCACACTAAAAATACCAGCAAATGAAAGAAGCAGAAACTATGGGACCTTGGAAAATAAATAAATAAAGGAGGGATCACGGATGCTCCACAAACCACTCTTTTTTTTTTTTTCCCTCGCGGAATGATATGAATCCGAAACCCAAACTGTGCCTGGCATGCACAGTTAATCTAAGCAGGATAGGCAACCTCTCCTTTATATTGTTCCTTCAGCAAGACACATTTTCAGCTGTATCTGTGGCCCTGGATTAACTGGTGGGAATGCATTTGCATACATTTGCACGGTGAGTAATTTGCCATGAGTGATTATGTATGGGACCTACTCACAGGACGTATGAACTTTTTTAGGCTGGATTTCATGAGGACTGGATGGTAAGCCTTAGGAGGAATTTAATACGAATCTAGGACCATGCACAGCTTTCGATATAATTTCTTAGGACATACTTAAGAGTTCTTTGTTCTGGATCTTGTATTTAATACTGGACTATCTAGCAAAAAGCATTTTAAATGAGCATACGGAGCCATGGGCTTCAGGTGCACTAATTTGGCAACTTCCTAAACAGGATCTTGCTGGGTCAGCTTGTGAACTGGGAATATCCTCAGGTTTGAGGGAAAGAGCAAGTGTTTCCCAGCATCCTGCTGTGACCTGGCATCTCTATAGGCAGTTGCAATTTGAAAAATGAAAGCAATTAAAACCTTAGTATGCAGAGATAAGAGAGCTCAAATTATCAGTTTTGTGAAGAACATATTTTGCCTTTTTCCTAAAATAAAGAAACTTCTCCAAATCTTTCTGAAGGTCTTTGTGAGACCATAAACACAGATATAGACCGTTCAGTCACGGCCAAAGGGGGTATTGAACATATTTGACCTTGTATGTAGATGTTGCTTAAACACAATCAAATTTATTGCTTTTGAAAATCATTGGTCCTTGAAAGTAGAGCCCTTAAGTTTAGCAGCAGTGGCATGATTTGTATCGGTACACGGTGTTGAACATCTGGGAAACTCCACCAGTTAATCAGGGGTGAAGTATGCAACAGCAGATCTTTGTTTCAGCGTGTGGGAGCGGGGTTCTACCCCAGTACGGGGTTTGATGGCAACACGCTGTTATGCTATGAAGAAATAAATACTCCCTCTGATAGTTTGCACAGTTCCTGTTGAAATCGGTAACAAATCAGCTCTGATCTGTGAGAGAACATATCATGGATCTTGGATGTGGACTTTCTGTGGTTATTGTAGTCCTATAAAGCATCTGTAAAGGACTGAGTACCTGAAGGAACTGTCTGCCCTTGCCTTCCATGGAAAGCAATTGCAAGGGGGATGCATGCCCTAAGATGTGATGTTAGTGAAAGCTGAGCATAGTCCCAGATTGCAAAATCAGGCCAGAATGATGAAAACATTTGTATATGTGCTACCCTTTTATTTTCTTTGGCATGCTCTGAGTAACCTCTGACCTTTTCTTTCCCCGTGTAAAGCTGCTCTTTGTTTGAATGGAAACAGAATGTGAAAATGATGACAAAGGGATTTTTGAAACAAATGCAATAGCCAAAGAACAAAAGCAAATGAACTTTCACTGAAATCTAGTAGCCTATCAAACGCTCATACATGTATGAAAAGAGCAAGTTTCAGGATTATGAGAGGATTTTATAAAAAAAAAGATGATAAACTGAGAAATATTCCTTCACTTGTGTGGGGTGAAAAGGAGCCATGTCAGTCCACGATGGGGACACACAGGCACACTGCCCATTTTGCTCAAATAGAAAAGGATCACCCACAGGCTAAGCTGTGTCTCTGGGAAGTGATGTCATTGCCACTGAGAAACTCCTGTTGGACTGATAAATGTGAACAGAAATTATTAGCAGGCCAAGGGAGCAGCAGCATTAAGAACACAAGGCTGTTTCCCAGGATCTCTCCAAAGTTCTGCATGTCATACGCACATCAAGGAGGATAGAAACAAAATTCCCTCCAATTCAGTTAAGACACCTTTAGAAAAAGGAGAGTTGAAGTGTTCACAAGTGTTTAAAGTCCAGGACACCATCCTATGGGAAGGAAGAGATTGGTATAATTTCCCTGTGGGTAATCCACAGAGAAGGACTGCCTCCAGTGTTAGGCATGGAGAGGCCATGGGATTTCTCCTACTGGGTGTACTGCTCTGCTAGCAGTCAGAGTTCACCAGCTGCCAAGTAGAAACTCAACACCTGCAGGCACGAAACCTCTTCCCAGGCCATGATGATTCCTCCCCTTTGTCCACAAAGAAATATAATATTCCGCTTCTTCAGTTTATAGCTTCTGCTCCAAAGCCAACTTCCCCGAGTGCTGCCTCAACCACCCCCTCTCCCTTCCCTTACTCCCTCCCCTCCCTAGTCTACCTCTTTTTAAAGGCATGGATTCAATACCTTTGCTTTCTCAGTCCTCTTCTAGAAAGATTTCCTTGCTGCAAAGTGTTTTTGAAGAACACTGGAATCAACTGGATCCTTCCAGCTCCTATCTTTCTCTTGAACATAAAATATGTTTAGCCAGACTCATCATTAAACTATCAGTGACTCTCTTGCTTGGTGATGCAGCTTCCTGCAGGCAAAGCACAGGACACATCAGGGTCCTTGTCAGCTGTTTGCTGGTGGGTTGCTGCACTTGGTAAATATGATCAGAATTCATTGATGTGTGTCTGAATCATCATAAATTTGAACAGCCTTCGTGTTGTGTTTCAAATGCCTTACACGCTAGCGGAGTCTGTCTGTAGTTAATATCCCAACATCAAGGGGTCAGAATCGCCTCATCTCAGTTATTCTGATGTGTTTCTTTCCTTGGGGTGGGTTGCTGGGTGAGTCTTGCTTCTTTTATATTTGAGCCATTTAAAAGATTTTACTTTCTTGCTTCCAGGACATGTTAGAAAAAAAAAAACCCAAAAAAAACCCAAGGGATGATATTCGACAGATCAATGTGGACTACTGCCAAACCCCTACCCCCAAATACATTTACTGTTGCTCTCAATAAGATATTGTACAGAAAGAATACAGTGCCTTTTAAATGTATTCTTTGAAAATTGTACTGTGTGCCACACATTTACTAAGAACTCTTAATTATGTTGAGAGAGCTCACATATACGTATCCATCAGCCCTGACTCTCACTTCCTCTGATTTAAAAAACATGGTATTTAAAAGTGAATAAGGAATCTAATTCTATATTTGCATATTCAGAATTCAATATATATTTTTAAAAAATCTCTCCCAAGTTCCAGATGCTCTGGGAAATATTAAAAATACAGTCCATTAAAAAAAGGCTCTGCAGGGTTCAAGACCAAAACAAAGTAGAACAAAAATAGCCAGTTGCTTGGACCCCAATTACTTTTCATGAACTACAGATAGTCAGGATCAAAGGCATTAGCTGCGGAGGAGTCTTTTTCAAATTAGAGGCAACTATCATACTCAGAATGAGCACTCTGTAGGTCAGCCACAAATTTTGCTTCAAAATTATTGATAATCGCTAAGTTAGAGCATGTGTGCACCCTCTCTTGAGGTAACAAAAGAACAAAACTTTACTGTTTTTAGTATTTTAGCTCCAGCCAAGAAAGGGAAGTGCCGTTATCAAATGTAGACTGATTCCTTTACCTAACACACTTCTGTTTCATAGATTCAAACAGCGAGAGAAGCTTGGTAAAGGCTGAAAGATTTCCTTTAGTAGGAGGTTTGTTGCTTTCTAGACAGGGTGAAGGAATCTGGGATTCAAATCAACAGTGCTAAGAGCTCGCAGTGCTTTGAGAACTAGGAATTTTATTTTGGGAACCTGAGAATTAGGTACCAAGGTCAAAGGATTTTAATATAGACCCAAAAACATAGGTTGAATTTCCAGCAGAACTGGCCGTGCTGGGGAGATTGGCATCTGCAGTACTCAGTGGAAAGCTGAGCACTCCTGATACTGGTTTCCATCATACATCACAGGCAGCCCTAAGATCTTCCCATAGCTGGGTGCACATGTCTAGTGACAGCACAAACTGAACAGCAGCACGAGAAAGCATCCTTTCCATACCGACCTGCAAGCTGGCAGTGCCATGCCGGGAAGCCAAGCTGGTGTGGTGCTCCAGCAGTTAGAGCAGCAATTCCCCGTTGCCGCCTTATTCATTGTGGTAAAACAGTTAGTCATAGCAAGAAACTCAGAGCCATGTAAAGCCTCACATCTCCATTGTTTTAGTAATGGTATCTGTTTTCTGCCTGAATTACATCATTTTAGGATGAGAGATAGCAATGCCTTAATAGTCTACCACTTTCTAGGAAGTATTTCACCATATTATTGAAAGCACAGGAGGAATTTACTTAAGCAAATTGTAATACCCTAAGTAGGACTTCGGTCACTACTTCTTCAGTTTTGCAGAAAGTGGTAGAAACACCTTAAATACTCTAATAGTAATGTTTTCCAAGTCCTATATATTAACCTACATTTGCTCCCATTAATGGGAAAGGCAATGAAACAGAAGCCAATGCTAAGCACTGCTGAAACTCCCAGGTGAAACAATAAGATTTTGGGTTTGTGTGTCAATCAAAGTTTGCCTCCAGCATAAATTCTCCCACCTCTAAGCAGACAGTCACGCAGTACTGAAGCAGAGGGAATATACCACCTCTGAATTACCACGCTCGCTTACTGGAGCCCTTTGGCAGTATTTTGCCAGACTCCTGCGCTTGGCTGTGCTGCCGAGAACAAGCAACTCAATATGATATGACTTCAACCAAGGTGCATAAAAAGGACTGCTGGGGGTGGGGGGATGACCATATTAGTAATGTAATAATAATATGTTTCAGGAGAAATAGCATGGTTAGGTGGGATGGAGAAAAAGTGTGAGTACAGCTCCTGAATGGATCCTTCAATAACAGGTATTCTGTGAGATGAGACATATCCTGGCCCAAATTTTATCCCTGCCAGAATCACCCTTAGAAAATCCTGCCTTCATTGCAAGAAAGGAAGCTGAGAATTAGCCTTGTTTATAGCTAAATTTTGTGGACAATGTTACTGGCTTGTCTTGACCTTTCTCCTGGCCTTTAAAACACCGGTTAGTGGTTAGCCAGAGAACCGGCGATAGCTCCTCAGGCTGTGCATCTTCTTTCCATGTTGCAAGGCTCCCTGTGCTGTTTATTCAACCCACCTTTTCCCTCTAAAGCTCAGCAGTTCTGAAGAAGTGATTGCAATTAAGTGGAGTCTCTGTGCATTATTTACATGGTTAACACACAGTTATCTAAGACTTGCCACCAACCCCTTCTAGCAAAAAAACCTGACAGCAAGAGACTGTGACAAACAGTATAACTAAGAAAGCCCAGTTGTTTTTCAGATATGCCATACTTAACTACTGTTCTACCATGAGCTCAAAAAGCAGCTTCTCCTGAAATACAGAGAGCTGACACAGTGCCTGATGCATAGGTGCCCTGTTTAGAAGTGCCCCTATAGTAAACATTTCCCTTTGGAAAATGGAAGACAGCAGATATTCATATTCAAATACAACTATCAACATACGGATAAGTAGAAATTGTTCTAAGATGCGTGGGCTCTCATGGTTACAATGGAAGAATATTAAGCCACAAACCTGCCCTGTGATTGAAACCCTGTTTCTGGCCAGTGAAACTACATGACTGCTGCTGGTGAAGGGCACACTAAAATGTGGTACTTCACCACCCATCTTTCAAGGCTTTTCACTTGCTGGTGTCTCATTCAAGTAGAGTTGAGAGCTGACTGTTATCAAAGGGCTGCAAACTTCCTAGTACCATAGTCCCAAGGAATAAATGCCTTTCTTTATATACAGGAGCCACAGGGCTCCCTGCAACCCCTTACAGCGGTATCCAGCCCAGATGTGCTTAATTACCTTATTTTCATGGTTGGTGACATCTGGGGAGGAGAAGTGATGGAGAATTCCTAATGGCTGGACTTTGTTTTCTCCACTTCGAGCAGGGAACCTAGGAATGCGTTTAGTTCAAAATTAGTTATTTTAGGCGAGAGAGGGTAGGAAGAAGAGTGTTTCCACTGACAATGCTGTGCTATCTGGGATGCTGCAAGTCCCAGAGGGAGGTCACTGGAGCAGAGATTGCTTCTCAGCGCATCACCCACTCAGAGATCCTAATGATAAGGTTCTGCAGATCTTCCCAGTTTCAGGTACTCAAACAGCCTCTTCTACCGTGGCGGAGGGACCCCCAGCAGATGGTGCAAACTCGTGTACAATATTAGAACACTTGATACTATTTTATGTTCCTGCAGCTACTCGTGCACTTAAATGCTATAAAATAAATGCTTGGAAAAGTTCACAGGAGTGATCAATTGAATCCCATCTGAGTTACCTCTTGGTCTCTGTTTCCCCTGGTTCCTTTGTTAGGTTTCTTGCATTTGTATACAGACAACTCAGAAACTTTCCTAGGTGACCTTTGAATCTCTGCCTTTCTTCCTTTGTTCCATTTCCTGAGTTTTTCACTTAATGTTCGTTCTCTCTGCACTTTTTTCCTTCTTGGTGGATATTGCATTATCTGTATCATCACTTAAGGTTTTTCCCCTGTTGCCCAAGTGTTCACTTCAGCAGCCTCTTCCTCTCTTGTGGTCTCTGCCTCTGCTAAACAGTAATCCTGGCCTCGCCCTTCAGCTCAGTTCTTAAAACCCTCCACTTTCTCTGTGGAGTTGTTTCTGGTGGTACATTGGTTTTCCTTCTGTTGAAATTAATTCCATCCTACCTCTTACTGACATGTTCCAAAATAAGCCCTAAATGTCCAATAAAAGTAAAAACCTCCTATGTTAGGTCCTGCTTCAAAACCGATGAAGTCAATGGAAAGACTCCATCAGCTTCCAAAGATTTAGTCTGATTTACGCAACTTTCTGATTCTTTCTTGTGCACATGTGCACAGTTGCTATTTATAAACTGTGAATTTCACATCGCAAAATGTTTGGGACTGTTCTCACAACCTTGGAGAGTTATGAAAAGGAAAAAAAGAAGAGGGGAAATATTTTAGGATCAAATTAAAAATCTGAACCAAAAATAGAATGGGATTGTTGACCAAAAATTTAATTTCAGATATAAGCGCTTTTGTCCTAGAGGATAGACTAGGTTCAGAAGGCTTCTGCCCTTGGGTATTTTCTCTTCCAAGTTTAATGGCATTGTTAATTTATTTTTCACATTCTTAACAAATTTGGAAGCATCCCTAGTGACTTCTGAAAGGGGTATGATTTCTGCAGGTGCTGAGCACTTATGAAAAACTCCTGATACATGCTAAATATCTTGATGCCCTAAACTAAATGTACCCAAATCACTAATTGCTTTTGAATCTTTACACCAATGCATTTTGCTCTTTAGTTCAAAATTAGTGATGATGTTATGAAAGTGAAAAATATTATCATGATTAAAGTTTCCAAAACAACTTCAGAAACATTTGAGAAAGTCAAAACCACTTCAGTCTGGAGTGACGAAATCACTTGACACCTCATGTCAGTCTAGCAGTTCTGGTTGACCCTTGGAGTGGGTTTGGTTCATGTTCATCCTTTTGGTCTTTGCAGAAAGAAAAAAATCTAATATCAATGAAGCACAGCAGCTTGAGAACATGAAGCTCTCCTAAAATAGCCAGAGAAGGCACATTCCTGCTAACTACCTGGAAGAGGCACTGAGTTTTATCATAGTTGTAGTGAAATATTCTTAACATAAAAAATGAAAAAGAACGTCGCATCTGAGTTACTGTGGAAATTTTACTTGCAAAGCAGAAGTCTAGAGAGTCAAAAGAAATGTCTTCTTCATGCAGTGTGGCCTCTCTGCCACCATATTCTCCAATGACTACTTTGTTAGTGACATCTGTATTATTATGTGATAAGAACAGAATCCTTCAACCGTAATGAAGGCCCTGGAATAAATTCCCATTTGGAGGGAAAGGGTGTTTAAGTATACTGTATCTTAACCTCCTCAAGCTTTTAGGCTGAGATTCTTAAAGAATAAGACACAGTACACCTAACAGAGGTGTCCTTGTCTTGTTCTTCTAAAATCTAGAACTAAATAACAAAAAAGCTTTTTTTATTTCTTGACAAAGACCAAATTCCTTCTTTTATAATAGTCTGAGCCTTACACAGCACATTTCAGTGTCTGATTCTAGCCAAAATGGAAGTTGAATCAAGTCTATGTGGTTGTATTTATTTTAGGGCTTGATTAGCAAGGTACTTCAACCTGGGTTTAATTTTATGTCTGTGAACAGTCATTGAACTCAGCAGGAAAACTCATGGCCACAATCTGATGTGTATTCATGAGCATTTTTTGTAAGGGCAAAGGAAAGGGCAAACATCTCAAGTAATTTTGAAGGAGAGGCTCAGACGCAGTAGGCAGTATTGCTATTACACTAAATAACGTAAGGACAGGTCTTCCAGTGGTAGAAGTGTGAAGAGGTCCACTGAATTCAAAGGTATCGGGTTTATGTGTTTTGCGCACCTGTACTGCCATTACTACAATGTTACTAAGAGGAGCCAGACAAAAAATGCAAAAAATACCTTCATCCCTCCAAGATCTGTTAAAACTGTTCTCGTGTCTTAGAGTTTGTTTTTGGAGAAACATGTTAACTTTCCAAAAGCCTCATTTTGTCATATTTTGGTTGGGGAGGGGGTGGGGGGATAAGATGACCTCCAGTGGTCGCTTCCAACCTCTACCATTCAGTGATTCTGTTTTCTTCCTCTTACCACTTTTGTAACTTTTAAGAGATTTATCTGCCTGGTGCACAACTGAAAAAAATACAAAGGAAAATGGGAGTTGATGGGGAAACTGTTACCATTATCATAACAATGATAGTATAAATCTGTACTGCTTGGCAGACAGCAAGAAAATACGGCAGAAGAAAAGAGGCAAAAATGAAAATCTCAGGTGTTTGGAATGTTCTGACTCTCAAAAACCAAAAGCAACGTTATTTCTGTTGCATTTCACTTGAGACTGGTTTGAGAAAAAAAAAAATAGGAAGATATTTTAGAAGTATTTAAAACTTAATTTAAAAATTTTCATGAAGGAACCACTTTTTGTCAAGAAAATGATAAAATATTCCCTGACATATCTAATGTCAGCATCTGTGTTTTCTCTCATTTTTCTAGTCAGGATCAGAAACAAAACCAAACAAAACGGAACAAATGTTAAAATCTGTCATCTTTCTGACAGCCTCTGACAGCTTAAAACGTGACAACTCTCCTGCTACTGAAGATCTCATTTTGGTAAGGGAGCTTAAAACTGAACTTGAGAATCCTCATCTTGTGAACATGGTTCAGCATCATCCCTGTAGAAGGATGGCTGTAGACATCATACTTGGGGACTGGCTAAACAAAATGTTTGGGCAACCAAGCCAATAAAAGAGAAAGAAGGAGCTTGAAAAAGGGAGTGGAAGGAAGGGGAATATTTTCTTGCATCTCTCTCTCCCTTTCTTTGTCTGCTTTGTCCCTTCAGGTTCAGCTGTGTGGGCCGTATCGTGTGAACTTGTCTTTGATATCCATGGGGACATCTACTTAAAAATTGATGGCATGATATGGCCCCAGGTATTTAAATTAACGAGATGTTAAATACTCTGTAGTTTTATCTGTAATTAGATGACACGGATGCAACTTGATCCCAAGAGTGATTTGTAATATTCTGGATTGCCCATTTAGGGCTTGGGGCCTGATCCGCCGTCTGCTGACATCTATATGAGTCTTTCCTTTGACATTTTTGGAAGCGAGGCTCCTGGCTCTCCCACACATAGCTCTCATTTATTTTTCTATCTGTTTATCAACTTCTATATGCAGATGTCTGATCTCTCTTTTCCACTATCTCAAAATATTTGGGTTTTACATCCATGAATGTCCTTATTTTGGGGGTAATTTCAATTAATTTTTAACTGCTTTTTTCTCTGTAGTTATATTTTGCCTTTTCATTCCTGGCTAATTGTCAGGTTTTGTTCAATATTTACAAGTTCTGCATTGAGCAGGATTTCTTATGCTAATCCTCTTCATCTAATATGCTCACTAGAAATGGTTGAAAAAAAGTTGGAAATTTTTTAGAGGAAAAATTATCTGTTACATTCCAAGTCCTTTCAGGCATTTTTTTACTCAAAAGGACCCATTTTTACCATTCTCCTGCCCAGCATAAGCCAGTTTCAGTCTCAGTACATATCCTAAGATTAACCACACGACTGGAGTATTTACACTCATCCTGGTTGGTGCTGCCTGTGCCTGACAGCATCCTTGGCAGGACTGCGGGTGCTGTGATTCCAGGAAAACCCATGGAGTGGTTTTGTCTACGGGTCAAACAAAACTCAGTGTTGGAGCCAGGCGTAGGACCCCTCTTTCAAACTTCTGTCCTGCTTGAACTAGATCTTCCTCTGGAGGCAATGGGAAGGCAGAGGGTGAGTTAGTACTGCTCTCATCACCTCACGTTTAATTTGCCCACTCTTATCTCAGGCTGCTGCAATCTTTCCCTTGGCATCGAGAGCAGAATTGATGGGGCTAGGAGGCTGAGAGCTCCCTGGTGGGGTGTAAAGGCCCTTCAGAGCAGATAAAAGGCATTAGGATTATAGTATTAGGAAGCTTCAAATTATGTGAACGTTATAAGTAAATAAGCAAATAGCCAACGAGGAGGGAGAGAGAAACAAAAGACAGGAGTGCAAATGGCATGCTGATGCACCCGGGGCATTGCCAGGATTGCTCCCGCTGGGAACTTCATCATACTCAGCTCAGCCCTGCTTAAACATCCTGAGCGAGGGACCTTTTGCAGCTTCTTTGGGGAAGGTATTCCGGGGCTCATGGTTGTTTTACAGCCAAAATCAGAAGCTCCTGAGATTGTACTTGCATCTCCCTTGTGCTCCGTATCATCCCATTTCTCCATAGTGGAGCCCCTTGGGCATGCTGGAAAGAACTCCCCTTGCTCCAGTAAGCAGAGCCACTGCGTGGGGAGGGGGCTGCCTCGTCACTTGCCCAGTCTATACATATTCCAGTCTTTTAATCTTTCTCCCCAAGCCAGTCCTAGCAGCCTCTTCATCGCACTCACAGCTGTCCCCAGCTCCTCCAATTTGCCTGTGGTAATGAGGTGCCCAGTACCAAGCGTGGTGCTCCAGTTCCAGCCTTCACGTGCTCCACTCAGGGGGACCACTGCCTTGCTGACACATCCTTGTCTTTTCTCTTTTTTTCCTTTTTCCCTTCAGTGATCATCATTCAAAATTAAAATAACATGGAAAGGCAAAGCAACTGAAATCAAAATCTAATACATAATTAGATACAGCATGAGACAACAAACACGTCTTCGCTATCTGCCTCTATTGTAAACAATGATTACTTTACATGTTCAATGTGCCATGAAAGAAGAAAGAGCCTCTTGTGATGTTTTGTGAGAGCTTTGACTACATTTGCCCACTTTTCAAACAACAAAAAAATAAACTCACACTAACAAGGTGTATGTTTTCAGTCCTAAAATATGGGGTCACTCTCTGTTAAGGGGTCCATTCAATGATGAAATGAGATCAAAATGGTTAAGGCCACTGAAAGAAAGCAAGAAGGATTTGTCTGAAGTCCTGGTATACTGGCTATTATTTCAACCAAATAAGGATGCCTGGCTTTATTCTTCATGCTCCCTTGCCCCTTTTGAAAATCTGAAAAGAGAAAGGAAATGGCTAAGTTGTATCATGTATTACCTTGATGAGTGCTTAAAACTCTTGATTCAGAGTTAATCATTAATCCAGGGGTTTTTGGTGATTGTTTTAGCTATGAAATTTCCACATGACATTTGTGCAGCGCATCGGCACAGAAAAGAAAAAGCCAGATACAAAAATCAAATAAAGTTATTAGAGAGGGTGGATGTGCATGTGTGTACAGATTTGTATATCCCGCTGGTTTTATTTTAATACACCCATGAATATTTGTATATCTATGTCAAAACTGCTGACCCTTAAATTGGAAGTGCTTTCTTGCTCAAAACCAGATTGCTTTGATCTATTATTTTTTAATGCATTTATTCATTTATTCTGTCCAGGCTCTGATACTCCTGAGCAGTACTCTCAAATTGGGCAAAATATGGTTCTCCCAATCTCTTGTGTATTAAAAAAAAAAAAATTTTGCTCATTTGACAAACAATGAAAAACCTGAAAACTTCTGCAAAGCAAAAAAATTATATCACTTCAGGGCTATGGAAAACTGTTTATGTTTTGATCATTCTGAGACATTTCATTTTAGTACTGGGATTGTTATTTTTGTATGCTAATTAACGTACATTTCAAACAATCTTGTTTTGAACTTAAAAACTAGAATTTTTTTGTTTTGAAACTTATGTTCCAACAATTAAAAAAAACCTATTTAATTAAAAATGCAAAACCACAAACATTTTCTGTAAAAAGCCTTGATGGCAAAGGCTTATTTTTTGTGGGCTTTTTTTTTAAGAATAAGACATTGCTATCTCTAGCAATAAAAATGTGATATAGAAAAGGGGTGATCTTTAATTATTCCTGATGTAGCATAACTGAATCTAGTACAATTTCATATACCATGACTTACCCACTAAAACACAATAAGTTTTTATGTTAGGCAAAAAGATGATTAAATGCCAGAGTATTATGGTCTGACCCTTGGAGATACACTCGAAGAATTCTCATTATATATAAATGTATGGGTGTGAGTGTATGCATGTGTGTGTGTCCCCATGTACCCCATATTTATCTTATCTCTCAATCCATCCATTCATCCATCCACTCACATATGGTCTTTACACCAGCCCAAATAACTCAACTTCCTTTTGGAGGGATTTGCTCATCATTCTCATTTAAGGGAATAATGATCTGTTATTGACTTGTTTGTACACCATCCATATACACAGCTATTAAGTTATTAATTAATCCTTTTAAAAATTTGCATCTCTTCTTTCTAGATTGGTTGTCCTTGTTTTCTATTATTTAACATCAGTCCCACTAAACCATCATATCTTGTTTTACTGACTCAGATCCTGAATCAAACACCTATTTCTTAAGGGTTTTCCAGCAAGTATATTTCATCTGTGCACTAAACTCTTGTGGTTAGGTTTAGGTCTTGAATGATTATTATTCAGAAACAGCACACTATTCAGCTTGAAACAAGAGCGTGACTTTTCTTAGGTTTATGAAAATTACATTAAGGGGTTTGTTTTTTTCCTAAACCCAGTACTTAGAATGGCTGGAATTGTAATGTGTTTGTATAAACTGTATTTCTGCAACCATTGACCAGGGTAATAAATAATTTATTCAATATTTCTTTAAATACTATTTTGCTTGGTTTAAACCCAAGGTTAGACATACATATTTTAAAGCATTGCCTCCCTCTGCCTTTATATACATATACATTTTTTTTTTTTTTAAAAAAGATTATTATGGTAAAGATAGATGAAAAAAAAATTCTTGACTTTTCATCTTTGCTAGCTCATATATTGTGGCCAGTTTGATGGCTACAAAATAAATGTTCTGAAGAATTTTAGTAAGAAATGAAAAACCGTTAGCTTAGTTGGTCATTATACTTATTTTGTGCATCTCCTTCCCCAACATAAAACAAATGGATTCAAATAAAAATGGCATTGAGCTGGGTACAACATGCTCACTGTGAATAAAACACCCAGAGAAGTTGTAATACTTCTTGTTTGTTTATTTCTGTTAATTGCAAGGAGAAGCCACTCAAGTGGGACCAGGCAGAGCAGTAGGAGCTGGAGAGATGGAAGCCAGGTTTGGGTCATGCTCCCTTCCCAAGCTATTCCCTCTGGCACCTGCACAGCCATCCCCATCGTCTCTCGTGCTCCTCCGGGCACAGGCAGCACTGCCTGGCTGTGGAGGTGGCGGCCACCTTCACTGCAAGAGCATTTTCTGCAAGAAGACTACAGCTTCTTAAAAACCCTCAGGTCTTCTCAACGACTAATCCTGCTAAGGTGCTCCTGAAGTGTGGGCTTTCTTCCTCCTCCCTGCACACATATGCAGGTACACACACGCAGGCGCACACACACGCACGCACACACACACACAGAGGCACTTGCCACCCCTGCCCTAACCCCTCAGCATGCTTTCAACTGCTTCTGCTTTCCTCTGCCCCATCTGAATAGCACGGTCGATTAAGGGGAATTGATGGATCAAGGCAAAATGCCCAGCAGCTATAATTTTCCCATCCCACCCCAGGCAAAATTTTTCCTACGTGAATGAAGCTGGGAAAAAAAGAAAAAAAAAAAAAAAGATTTTGACAACGGCCCCCAAAGATAACTCGAAGAAGCTGGTACATCCATCTGATTAAACTGCACAGACACCACCAGCTCAAGGGTTTTCCTAGATCTGAATCCCCTAGCGCTTCCCATAGAATTTAAAGCCCCCATCCCTCAACATCTTTTTACACTGAGTGCAACAATGGTGAGAAAAAAACAAGCAAGCCATCCTTTGAAACACTTCCTAACGACTCTTGCTCCCTTTGCCTCCGCCTGTGCTGAGAAGATGCTTTTGCCCAGTGGCCCCCTGAGGTTTGGTTTGTCCCCAGCCAGAGGAGACAGGTCTCTGGGGTGGGCGAGGGGACCACGGCTGCCCCCAGCCTTCCTGCAGCCCTGCTGGCAGCCCCACTCCCACTGTGTCGAACGGTGCTCTCCCACTGCTTTCACATGTCACGAACAATCGCCCTCATCGCTCATCATATTGAAGTTGTCAGGGCTCTCTGACGCTGGTAATTTGTGTGAGTTGATCATACTTCGGTAAATCAACAGGTCACGACCCCTGACCTGTCAGCCCAGTGGCTGGCTGAGAGCCACCTACAAATCTTCTGATGGGGACAACAGAGAGGCTGTGAACTGCTCAAGTGCTTGTGTCTATCAGCTGCCACCAGAGAAGCCAGTCCCCTCTGCCCTCCGCTGCTGGAGATGTGCTTTACTGCAAGCGCAACCCCATCTGTCAGTCCATCTTAATTTCTTCACATCTGTTTGGGTACATATGCATGTGTGTGTGCTTGTGAGCATTTTTTTTTTAATTCTTGTATTCGCTGCAGTCACTCAGAACAAACTATAGCCTTCTCCATATGTTTTAAATAAAAGATCCCAGCATGGGAGATAAAAGGAATGCTACTCAAGATCCTCCTGCAGCACCAATGAATTGCACTCACCCTGGACACATGCAATGGTTAAACATCCATGGCAGCTTTATGAGCTTCTTTTATAAAACTTTATTGACTCACGCGTTCTCAAGTGGTGGTTCTGACTCTTTATTTTCATTTAGGTACAGTATGTATGTTCAAGATGCCTTTGGTCCTCTTCTTTCCTATTTTTTTTAATGTACATGATTCCTGACCAATGCCTTCAAGTACAGACTGTGCAAGGGAGGGTAATCTTTTATTACCCATGGTCTTCAATAACTCAGCAGCTAAACAAGCCAGAGGAGAAGAAGAGAGACCTATGAACTTGAGCATGAAGGATACTCTACAGATCAGCTGGAGGGAAGTCAGGAACGAAGCGGGTTCAACTTGGAAACTGCAAAGTTGTTGAAAGTCACATGCCCTGCAGAAAAGGCTCATCTGGCACAGACAGAATTCTGTAGCAACCGGGAGTTGCAGGCACAGCTGGCTTAAAAACTATCACCACTTATAGGAAAAGGCAAGGAGAGTTTCTTTTTTTAGCAGATAGTGCAAGCCTTGTCTTTGGCTGATTCTTCTCAAGCATATGCGTTCAGAGCTGACTCCTCTGCTTTCATGAGTGGTGTGGATATGGTAGGAAGAGGATGGATGATGTGAATTTGTAATTCTGATTACAAAGGCAACAGCTGGCTCTCCCTGCTTTGATTGCCAGGTGTTCATCTGATGCCACATGTTCATTGCTGCGCCTTTTATAAATAAGCTGAACAAATGAAAGTGCCCATATTCCCTTCTCCTGCATCTGAATTTAAATGCAGTGATGTACAAAATAAATACTATAAACTTAGCTGTGTGGGAAGCAAGCAGAAAGACCAGCTGATTAGACATGCAAACAAAGGAATTAATTTTTCACAGAACTTCGCTATTCTTCCTGCACTTGAATTCTCCTGCTCTGCCGCTGGCTACGCCCCTGCTGTGGAGCAGGCAAAACCTTGGCATGTGATATGCTCCAACCTTGGGCCTGGATTCTAAGTTCAGAAATCCTCCAAAATAAGTAGAGGTGGCAATGGCAAACTCTACCTCAGTGAGCACCAGAGCTGCTGCTGGCGCAGAAGCCATCGAGAAATGGTTCCCCATCTGAAAAAGTCTGTTCTCCTCTGCCACATTGCATGTCTTTTGTTTGTCTCTTTAGAATGAGCTTTAGACTAACCAAAAGGATTTGCTTTTTAACACTGTTTTATAGCAGTGCCTAGAGATCCCTAAGTGCCCTAAGGATCTAGAGAACGAGCAGCGCAAGAGTGCAGCTTGCTGCTGCCCCAAGAAACTAAGGCTTTCCCCCGCGGCAGAAGGAGGAGGAGCAGAGCAACAACGTGGAGGAGCAAAAGACAATCCAATGGTGAAACACATCTGCCCTGCTCTGCCGCTGGTTCAGTCTAGTTGTGCTCATATACATGAGCCACTTCTCTCTGGCAAGTCCTACCGATCAGTGCACAAAGGTGAACACGAGCAGTCCTCTTGTGCAGTCCTTTGGGTGCACATGGCTGTGAAGAAGACCTTCCAGCCCGCAGTTTCCCAGTTACAGCCACGGCAGAAAACTGTTTCAGGGTATGTCACACAATTCTCATGTCATTGCCACACAGCTGCGTCTCCGCCAATTCAAGCACATGCAGCACCCTGAAGACTTCTTTCTGACCCAGGCATTCCCCATAATCTCCTACAAATGCAAATTGCTGTCTTCTCCCCACCCACCCCAAAATACCGAGATCTGTGGCTGCCTTGCCATTGCTTGTGAGACTGTACAAAACTCACGACCTCCAGGATAGGGTCTGGGGTGACGCCTACATCTGCTGCATCCCAACATGTGAACGTCTATTGCCTGAACAAGAGTGTCCATCTTTCCCAGATAATGGCCATAGCAGATCCAGCAGGATCTATCTGAGCCCAGCCCCCAAAACTAGGGACTCTTTGCAAAAAAGGGATGTGTTAGTGACATCCTACAATGACAGCAAGGCTCATCTCCTCCACCCTGTGCAAATGGAAAGTATTTCGGAGAGCAGAACGCACTGGGGAGATGAAATGCGCGCTTACCATGTAACATTAAAATTACAGCATAAGGAAAAGTCTGACCTGCAGCCATCCGTGCAAAGATTATTTTACATGCAAAAGAGCAGCTGAATACAATTGTTGTTCATCTTGGTAAAAAACAAACAGAGGTAGGAAAAAGGCAGAGGAATCCTGCACGTTAACTGGCAGAGCCGCTGGAAAAACAGACAGAGCACAGACCCTCTCTGCTCAGGCAGAAACGAAGCATAATTGGCCCTGCTGCCCTATAACAGATGCTCAAAAAACTATTCACAGAATAAATGTATGTACACTTGTGTGCGGGAAAGCTGTACTTATAACCCAAAGTTCTTTCTTCTGCCCCATGAAAACTTCAAGTTTTTGACCAAAACAATGGTTTAAAGCTAAAATTGTTTGTATTTAAAAAACCACATTTAAAAAGATTAAAATAACTGAAACATTACATATTTGAGTCTTCCCTTAGCACATCTTAATTAAGGTGAAGTTTATGTTGAAATTAAAAAAAAATATTTTTTCCAAATTTCTTGGCAAAGTATTTTTCCACTTTTTTACCAGTACATTGCCATTGTTAGTTACTACCAAAGTGGTTAAGAAGTTGCACCGAGAATGTGTAATAATTATCTGATAGTGGAAAAGAACTGCATTATCAATAAAACAAAACCAACTTCATCCTGTGAACGGAGGAAACTGTGTTTCTGTCAAGCCAAATACTAAAACCACAACAAAATTAGATTCAAGTAGAAGAAATGCAAGATCTGAAAGAAAAAATATTTCAGTGCTAGTAATATTTAATGGAAAGAAGAAGCCAAGAGAGATAAAAGAAGTTTAGGAGTGATAATAGGCAGGAAACTAGGAATGGTTGCCACAGAACATGGTACTGAATAAAAAATTGGCAAATAGACGTTGGGAACATAAATGCAAAGAAATCGTATCACTGGAAGTTCTTATCCATGACTAGCCTGACTGCAATCAAATTACACATTCATTTTAGGGTGTCATGTCGGCAGGGAGAGACTGCAGACCTAGTGGAAATCAGATGAAAAGCAATGACAAAAGCAACTTCAGCTTTCCATAGCTGTGGAAACCCGTTTCATAAATGAAATGTAAGGGATTACCATTTGTGTTTCACTTGGCTAAAAAGGAGATGGATTGCAGATACTGAAGGAATTTCTCTTTTCTCGCTACCTCCCCCAGTGTTCACATCAATTTGAGCAGAGCATGCTGGAGGTAGGCAGGAAAAGAGAGACTGGAATTAAGATATTCACTGCTGTCTCGTGAAGAGCAGACTCCTATGGAGTCATAGGAAATGAGGAAAGGGAAATTTTAAGCAGATTTCAACCTGACTTGTTAGAAGCTTGACTGGACCAGAACCAACAAATCTGCTCTGGGCCACGCACGGGGCTTTCAGGAAGATGGGAGAGATATTCGTAGCATGCAGAACTAGTTGGTGTTTTTCAAATGAAAACCTCTTACTTTTTTTTTTTTTTTTAGAATGAGAACATTTTTCCTTCTTGATGTTTTTTACCCTGTTTTAGTGGCTTCCACACCTCGATATATTCTTGGCACTTTCTCTTTTTCCAGCTAGTAATTGTATCTGGCTGTAATTTGAGGACTTTGGGCTTCTGCCCGACTTCTGGGAGCCCTCAGACCCAGCTGGAACAGTAGCTTCTGAGGTAGGTGGGACCTTCTGAACTGATGTTTCCAGCAGGAATACTCTCTCTCTCTCTCTCACAGTAGATGTGCCCAGAACCAAAAAGAAGGAGTTCTAGTGTGATATGGAATCAGCCCTGTACCCGCTATGGTTTCAAATATGAGTAGTTAGTACAACTGATAATACTGTTCCTTTTGAGATTAAATGTTTATGCCACCTACATAACCCAAAGTAACATTTATAATTTGACAGGACCTTGAAAATGTAATAAAGAAATGCATTACCCTAAATAACATGCCATTATCTCTGTTTTAATAGCGCTGTTCCTAGAGCAATAGTGATTTTTTATTTATCTCTTCTTGACACTGCCCTTGGTGGGCAGCTTGCACAGGTGACAATTCCTCTTCAGCCTTACAAGGCACTTCCCTTGTCTCAGCAAGATGACTTCCTAGCACTGCTAGTGGCTATCTCAGTTTGCTGATGGCTAGATCCAAGGCAGACGAAGCTGTTCACTGTGATTATCACAGTGTGAGTGTGACACTCAGAGAGGCGGAGTGAGGTGGCTTTCATGTGCTTCAGTTAGTCTTCAGCGCCCATTTGAGGAAGCAATGAAGAAATGTGTAAAGACCAGTCACTTTACTCAAATAAAGATCAATGTTTTCTGCCAGTCACTGTATGTTACTCAGAGAGGTAGAGCAATGCTGTAGTTACGCAGCCTTCCAAGTTTATGGAATAAGGCAGCTTTCCCATATAGATTTCCCTATAACAAAAAATACAATCTAAGACCTTAGCTATAATGATGGTGGAGACCGTCATAGGCACCAGCATCAATCTAACGTGTCCCATTGCATAATTCCTGGTGGAGAGGCACCGGGGCTGCCCCAGCCAGATCACCCTCCCAGCCATCTCCCATGTCTACCTGACAGTCTCTTCTCACTACCTTGCTTAAAGATTCGCAAAGCCAATGCCAAAATGGCCTTCCCATGGTAAATCAAAAGTAAGAGCCACAGAGAACCTGGAAGAATTCTTAGACAACACGGCCTCTCTCTTGTTAAGAACAAACAAAATTTTGCTGCCCTTAAACCTAGACTGTCGACTCTGTTGAGGGTAGCCTTCAGAGGATTTTGCAAAGATACAGTTAAAGTTTTTGCTTGTTTGCTTAATCAAATATATGTGATTTTGAAGTAATTTGGATGGAATGAGGGAAATGTTCGCTTTTTAGTAGCTCCTGCTAGCCTGGAGGAAAATAACCAATTTTTTTTTTTTTAAGACAAATTATTTTAAAAAGTTGGAAATCGAATTACAAGTGGAATGGTGCCAAGTGGTACTCCAGTATAAGTGAACTACAAATCCTTGTGCTGATTTTGTACTACAGGAGAGGGAAAACTGAGAACTTTGAAGAAACATAGTCTTTGTTCTCGAGTTACACAATTAATTAAGCACAAGACATCCTTAATACGTTTATTCTTTTATTAGCGATTCCCTGGAGCCACTTGGTATGACACGGTTTCACAGTTTCTGTAGTATGGGTTGCAAATCCCCAACTAGGGTATGCTTTCTGTCTTCTACCCTCCTTGCCTCCTTTACTGCTTTCAGGAAAGCAAGAGTTTTCCGTGTTGTTGCTTTGGGGTTTTTTTTACAAGATCTTACATACTGTTCTCTGCACTCCACAATGACTTCTTGGACATCAGCCTGGGTCAGGATGAGCAAGAATAGCTTGAGGACTGCAGAGCTGAGATCAGTGGAGGGCCAACCTCAAAAGCAAGGTGGAAGGAAAAGGTTATCTCAGTCTCAGTCCAGCTCCTACTTCTCCCTGACTGGTTGGAAAACGACATGGATTTCCTCTCACTTTCTTCTTGTCTTCAGTCCTCCTTCAAACAAAAGCAACAGTTCTTCCTGACAGCTGATGAAGCAAAATCTGCTTCATCCCAGGTGAGATTTTTTTCCCCCCTTGAAATTTCTCCCTTTATTGAACAGCTGCCCTGGGAGAGGTTTTGATGTTCACCAGGTGGGCTGGGTAAATCAGTTCTCAAGGGTAGAAGCAAGGACAGGCTACAGGTGGCTACAGGTCAGGCCTGGGATTTGAGACTGAGGTTCAATTCTCAGCTCTGCAGCAGACAACTTCACTCACCTTGGTGAGGGTATTTATCACCTCTTCACACGACATCTGTAAAGGAAGATAACACTCCCCTTTTACTCCTGCTTCCTCTCTCATTGGAGCAGAGACCATCTCTTGCTGTGCTTATAGTCTCCAGCACTATAAACTGGCCCAATTTCGCTTGAGAGCTGTAAGTGCTAAAATTTAGTAGATGCTTATTCACAGTGGAGTGAATCAGATGCCCAAACACTCTGAAGTGTCTGTGGTCAGATCTCAGTCCCTGGGAAAGCTCTTCTTCACTGATTGCTATCTGATCCCTTTGCAGCATCACAGCATAACAAGGTGGCTGTGTGGTCTAGTAAGAAATTACAGTATTTCTCACCAATTTTCCCAATTCTCATACTTCCTCTGTCATACACACCTCTGGCAGGTGATTTAACTTCTCTGTTTTCCTAAGCTTATCCATCTGCTGGAGGAAAATAAGAAACCTATATTGCTTTTCTTATTATAAAACTGACCTGAGTGGTAAAGTGAACTAAGACAGAAGAGCACAGAGTCCCCAGTCTTCAAAAAAAATCAGAGTATCTAATGCTGTGTGTGATATTCTGAACATATTAGACACATTTTCACTGTCACTCTGGAAAAATTCTAAATATATAGCCTGACAATAAAATTAGAGGCTAAGAAAGGAGAAAATTCTTCACTTCCAGGGAGATGAAGAATGTTTGCCTTGGATCTGTAACCCCTCTGATGTTTCACTAACAGGTTTAATTTGATTAGCAAATACAACTCGAGACCCTAATATTATTAACCTTTGGCTGTTTTGAAGGAAATAGTATTTTCTTGACACTTTCTGAGTCTCGCACAAATGATGTCACCTTTATGAATCATTAGTTTCCTCATGTGTAAAATGGGTTGAACCAAAGAATCAGGAAGCACAATCTTAACATACAGAACGGTGCTTGGTGCCTAAGTCCTGTCGATGATCCATTCTGCATTTGTAAGGAACCTCTCATGAAGTATTTATACTAATGATAAGGAAAGTCAAACAATGGGAAAGGTGGTCCTTCTTGCTGTAGGGACTATTCCTGGGAAGCAATGTAACTCAAAAGCTTTACAGACTGAATTAGGTGTAATCCTTACGGGATCACTAGCAGCTCATAAATAACTTTTAATGAGATTTCCAGCAAGTAAAATCACACATGGGAGGGGAAAAACAGAGAGAGCGAGGGAAAGAGAGGGGGAAAAAAATGCAAGAGAGAATCTCAATGAAAAATTAAAATGTTCATGCTATCCCCCCGTTGTTTCATGTGTGTACACAAAAAGATAGCAGGGATGGTTTCAGTAAGGCATTATTAGTACCCAAAATATTTAATTAACTGATAGAAGAAGGGAAAGACTTGCTAAAGGTCACTGCAAATACAGTGACACTGGCCACTAATCTATGGAAACTTATAGAGCTAAATCTAAAGCATGTTCCAGAGTTAAGCAGAGAAATAAATCAAGGTTTGCAAATGTCATTTAAGTTTTCACCTGTCCCAAGTTTCAAAATTATTGGCTTCACAATGAAAAGCATATGTTGCGCCCCTTGCTTAGGGAATAGTAATGAAGTGAGGCAGACACTCTCCAGTTCTACACTACCATCTCTCCCCTCTTTATTTCCCATCGAGTAAAAATAATTACTGTATACTTGAGGGAGCATTTCTCTCAGTCTGCCGATAACTGCTGCCATGTTGGCTCTTCATGAGCCACTCTTCTTCCTTGTGGGACTATGATTTGATTTATGAGAAAATAGTTGGCAAATTGCGATGTCCATCTTGATGGATGACATCATTTGGGCCATTTTGCTGATCATGTATGACTAACTTTTTTTTTTTTAGTGCTGTTGCAATTGATCAAGTGCTACAGCACAGCTGAGCTAAGGAAAGGAGCAGGGTGGAGGGGACGGGGTGGGTAAGGAGAGGAAAGAGGTGACAATTGCCTGTGCTCTGTAGGAACTGGAATGGCATTCGCAGAGCAGAATCCCCTCTTACCTCTTTTTTGATTCAGCTGTAATCTAATTGAAGAGAAATATAACTTTTATAGACTGAAAATAACACAATGTATATATAACAACAGGATTAAATGTAAATGTCCCAGCCTACCACGTTAAAATTAAAGGGGAAAAAAAAAAAAAAAGAATAAACCCTGAGTATTGTGTTTTATGCTGAACCCTCTATGTCTAATCCCTTTGGCACTTGAGTTATATTACCACTCATTATAGTTAACTGCTACCGTATTTTATATAGTAAAGGAGGTAGATGTATGTCCTCTAGGCCAGATTTGACATCCACAGAGTTGTGTGATTTACAGATGCCTGCTTCAAATTTAAAGAGACCTTGGTCACGCTAGGTCCCTGCTTTATATGTTGAGATCTCTGCAATCCTTCGACTACTGAGTAGTCCCTGAACGATGACCAAGAAACGAAATCCACTCCCGGTGAGCTGATCAGACAGCAGTCCCCAACACCCTGGGAAGATCTGCAGGTCCGTCAGGAAGGATTGGTAACTGCGGCTATCTTAGTCAGGCCCCAAGCCAGGCATCTCTGCAGGGAATCTTGCAGAACTGAGTGTGTCTTTATGAACTCTGGGTAGATTAGTATGCACCTGGCTGGTACCCATGCAAATGGACACCCAGGCTTGACCACCAACAGTTTTGAGTGGGAAAGAGAAGCTTGCAGCACATTTGGAAAGGACAGGCTTGCTTTAATGCCTTTCCAGAGTTTCTTAGTAGACTTTGATTAGTTTTTCAGTTATCCCAACTGCAAGTATGTGTGTGAAATCAATCTATCTACATCCTCCAGTGATGTCTAACCTCCTCTAGAACCTAAGAGGATGATATGGACAAGATGTAATGGAGAAGAAAAAACCAGGGTCTTACAATGTTAAGAGCCACTGCAGGGGGACAAGAGACAGCTGACATTAGTTGAAAGACGAAACATTTTCTGGGTGGGTTGCCCAGAGAGGTTAAGCTGTCCCCATCCTTGGAATTTTTTGGGATGCAACGGGATAAAGCCCTGAGCAACCTACTCCAACCTCATTGCTGAACCTTCTTTGAGCAGGAGGTTGTACTAGAGACATCCTGAGGCTTTTTCCAGCCTGAGTTAGTCTGTGATCCTACATTGTGACTTTACAGAGAAGAGACTGTTGAAGGCACTCTGCAAGCCAGCAAAACAGGGAGTCATAGAGCCAGTCCTGCAGTTCCCTGAAGCCAGTCTCCACTTGATCCAAGCTAACTGCTCCTCAGACCAGTTCTTTAATATCTGGAAGATCTTGGTAACAAGATGCTGACACTTAGTTTGGCCCTGCATGTTTCAAATCTTTTCAGTCAAATATTTAAGGACATTGCAGGCAGCAGTGCTCAAGTCAGAGCTTGAAGGTGAATGGTGCTTCATGTTCTGCTGAGCACATCAGAAGGAAGCCAACCTCAGGCAGGGTCTTGCCTGCAGCAAGAAGGGATGAAGTCTCAAACTTCGGCTTCTTGAGAGCCATTGTACCAACAGAGGAAATTCATGGAGCAGTTCTGATATGTCCCTCTGTGCCAGATGAAGACTTTGCACCTAAATTATAACTACTTGAAGCCAGCTACAGTCCTCAAAATGTTCATCAGTCAAACCAAGAGACTGCACTTCTACGAATAGAGGATGACAGTGGTGCTAATGATTAGAAAAAAACTCAAAAAAGTATTTGATAAATTTTTCAATAACTTCATATCTGCAAAATTACCTCTCAGACCAGTACATTTGTAAGCTGGATTGTATTAACTTTGCCTCCATGCAGCACATGTATTTTTCTTTTAAATCCTTTTAGCCAACTGCTGCCTTAGATTTAAAACCACTCTGTTGTCTATCCTGAAGGCGTATTTGCGGATTGGATTTTCCAGTATCATACCTTCGAAGGGAATTTTCTTAGAATGATGGACAAGCTACGAAAATCTAGGGTCCTAGATGTTTTGCTCTTCCATAGGCTGCTCTGGACTTTTGGTTGACTCTAGGGCAAACATTTACCTGTAGACTTCAATAGACAGGTGATAAAACTGCTTCCATCAGGTCTAGGTGTCCTTCTGAGGGTGTACCTATAGAACATATCCATTATTCAATATTTCCAGCAGATGGGTCTTGCCAAAAGGAGCTGGAAAAAAATCCATTTTATAACTGGGGAATAAAAAATGTGTTCAGGAGAATCAAAAATTAGTATTTTTCTATGTCTCAGTATTTCTGTTCTCAATATATCAATAGTGTTTTTTTCTAAAGGGTTTTTTGTTTCTGTTTTGGCTAGGTCTCCTAATTCTTTTACGGACATACTTGGAAGGGGTTTTCGCTTGGCCTTTTTTGTGTGTGATTTGTTTCGGTTTTTTTTTTTTTTTTAACCTGCATTTCATATTTTGGTGCAAGGGGCAATACATAAAAATTTACAAGATTTAGGTTTTCTTTACAATTCCAAAATGCACGCATCTGCTTTTCTCATTAGTTAACTGCTGCTCGCTGATGGACTCTCTGCACTTTTAATTCATGGTACAGCACTTTCTGCACTTTTCAATGTTTTGTTGTTTTATTGAATGGTCACAGCCTTTTACCAAGGTTTATTTTTATCTGTTGCTGCACTTCTTTAGCCAGATTTATCATGTTGAAATTATAATTTTCAAAGGAATTTCCTTTCTCCCCCTTCTCTCTCCTAGCTATAATCTAAAGTACATAACTTTATTGTTATCTGAATCCTGCCAAAAGCACACTTTTATGGTACCAGTTATCCAGCATGTCCCGTAGAAGTGTGGGACATAGAGAGAAGAGAGTGTTTCATATAAAATGCTTTCCCATTAACTATAACAATAATAATCTTGAAGTATAGTGTTTCATTTGAAGATCTTCCTCTCCCTCGAAAAGCCTCCAAGTTGGTAAATTAAAGCTGAGAATCTCCTGGCTCGCTAGGAATGAGCAGATTGGCTCAGGCTAGCCCTGGGGTTGCCGTGACACATTTAAGAAAAAATAGGGGAAAAAGGTTGGAAGGAATGTGCCTTCCTCCCCACCATTGTTCCAGTGTTGAAAGGTTCAAAAATTACTTGGTAGATCATGCCAGCCCCATGGTACTGGCTTTGGATACAGCTTCCAGAGAGAGACAGTGGCCCAGGCCCCGAAAGAACATGGTTCAGAAGGAGGATGAAGGGCATCATTAGTATGCCTGATACAGCTGCATGGACTCAGGAGCTCGCTGGGCCACATGAGGCTGCTAGTGTGTGACTACTGAGGGACCAGTCTGGGATTGGGAAATGCTGAATACCTGACACCACCACTCTTTCCTGGTTCTGCATCTGTGAAACACTGGGAATTTCGCCACAATCTTGTCTAATTGCAGCTGGGTGTCTTGCTGTTTGCAGCCCAAGAGAAGGACAAAAGCATTGGGTCAGCATGGTGGGACACAGGCATCCTGCTTGGTAAGGGAGGAACATTCCTGACATGAAAAATCCATCTTGAAAAACCAAGACCATGGACGAGGAGCAGACCTTCCTCTCTGCATCCTACGGACTGCTCCCTGGTGTCTATCAACCACACCAGCTGGTCCATGTGCTCTGCAGATTTCCAGGCATGCTGAGTCCCTGCTCGAAGAGCCTCCCTGATGCAGCCCACCCTAGCTGTCAGGAGCACAGGTCAGCCAGTCTGAACCCAACCCAGAAATCATCTGCCCATTCCTCCCACCCCTTACTGCAGGAGACACTGCAAGGAGCCTTCCTAACTGTTTGGTCCTGAGGGCTGCTTTCTTTCCCAAAAGCCCAACCTGGAAGTCAGGCTGCCTGGACTGGAGCCAGATATCTGGCAAGTCCAAAAACAGAGTCTTTGCCCCAGGGTGAATTTTAACTTCTGTGATTTTTTTTTCCTTAAATATGGGGTAAGAGCTCTCCATGTAAATAATTCAGGAAAAAAAAATTACAAGTCAATAGTGCCTACACAGAGAAGGGAATCCCAGCCTGCGATGTGTGAAGGACAGCAGGATTTGCCAAATCGCCTGAGCAAATAGCTTGGTTTTCAGAAGCGCCCTGCCTCTTGGCAGTCCTCATTCAACCTATATAGGTTTTTCATTCGTTTACATCAGCAGTAATTTGTTCCCAGTTTCACATCTTTCTTTAAAATGTCATATTAATTTCTCAAACCATCTGATTGTGCTGGAGCAGAGCAACAGAAACGCACAGGTAATCAGTTTCCTCGTAGGCATGGCTAAACTCGCTCCCAAGCTCTCTAGGGCCAGAGCAGCCCTTATTTTTCTCCTTGTTGTGTGTCCTGCTACCCCCTGTCTTTATCAGAGCCTGTTGCTTGCACCATTAGAATACTTTCTGAGGGCCAGTTATTTCAGAGAGCTGTTAAGGCACAAGCAGTCGTTGACCTGGTCAGGATTTTGTCTCTGAGACAGATCCTATTGCGTTTATGACTCTTAAACGCCAATACAGTCACACCACAATGGCATTTCATTCCTGGGTATCACTTTTCACCAATAGCTTCCCAAGCCTTGCACAAAGGAAAGCATAAGCAGAGCAAAAAAATTCCTCCTGGGACCTGCACGTGAACAAGGGCAGGAATCAATAAGCAGAAATCATTTCTATGCCAAGACACAGCCCAGGAAGGAGGGCACCCAGAGATGCTCTGGCTCGCTGGTTGCCAGCCCACCCTCCTGCGTCTGCGCACTCTTTGTTCCTTCCAGAGATGATCTATACTGCTGCCTGTTTGCCAGAGCCTGGACTCCCATGATGCAGGAGTCTACAAGATCACAGTGTTGCTCTTAGGAGGCCGTGGATATGGTGTCTGATTTTCCATAGAGAAAATTCAAAGCGGAGGGAGAGGGGGAGGGATAAAATGATCCTGCGGTTCTCATATTGTAATGGTTATTTATTTTGTTTAGAGAGCACACATCACAATGCATCTGGTTAAAAAAGAAACTTCCTTAATTATGTATAGGGCTTTGACTCCCGAAAGATACATTATGTAAAAAAAGAAGAAAGAAATCCAAAAAACAATCTACTGTTTGTTTGGGTGCTTGATAAGTTCAATAGAAAAAAAGAACCGTTCCTCTCCAAGCCATCGTTACCTATGTCTATGCATTTTTATTTGAGCCTCAGCTTATTGTGGAAGCCGCCTTCTTTGATTCTCAGCCTCTGTACCTTCCCTCTCAGACTACAGTTTTTAGGGGGCTGTAGTACAGTGAAAATCAAGTGCTACACAGAAACTGCCCGATTTCCCCAGGAATTTTTATGTGGGATCAATCTATGATTCCAAAGAAAGCAGAATAAATCAAATCAAATAACACTCACACTAAGCATATTGACGAGGGCATGGATCAAGCAGGACAGACTTCCAGTTATATAAATGATAGCCTGGAGAACACAGCTTTGTTAAACAACTCAGGACAGCTCCCAGGGGCAGGCCTTAAGTCAGAGTAACCCAGGATTTCCTCTTTGAATAAAGGTACATTAGCGTAAATGAGAGCAGATCCATGGACTACAAAACCAGCATGTTTTCCCTGTCGGCAGAAGCGACAGCAAAAGAAACAAGGAGCCTTCAAGTTTCTGCTGGTTTTGGTGAATTTTTCACTAACATCAGCAGTGCTCACAGCGGGCGTCCCGGCTGAAACCACGGTATCAAGAACACCAGTGGACTAGATCACTTCGGCAAGAGGCAGCTGCAGCCGTGTGCTGTCTCCTAGCCCACAAAACGCAGTGAGCACCGCATGCATCATGAGAAGCCCCTGACCCACCATGGCCAAGACAGCCCAAAACAATCTGCAAAACCAGCACTTCACGTGGTGGAAAGGCAGAAGCAGAGCAGCACATCCATCAGCCAAGAAAACCTGCTGGCAATCAAAACCTTTTTGGGATGCAAGGGGCAGTCCTGACTTCAACCACCTGCTCCCCTGACCACAACCCATCTGAGTGCATATTCCCCAAGTGACAGCACCTTGGATTTGGCTTTTCGTCAAAACACAGCACCACAGGGTCTGTGGTGCCTCTTTAGTTTTCAGACCATAATGTTTTAGGAATATGGACCAGATCACCTATAAAGAACTGGAGCCATGGATCCAGCTTTATTGGCCAATGGCTTTATAATCCATTAAGTTAAATCCTCTCAGTGCAACAGCAAATTCCATTTTTCCTGGCTGCTTTTGTAAAAGGATACAGAAATATTAGTCCTTCTGAGGTTTGTTTTTTTTTTTCCTGCTAGTGATACATAGGGAAAAAATAAAACCAAACCAAACCAAACCAAGAACCCACCTGAAAAATCATTGGCAATTGTCCTTAGCCTTTATTTGTCTCAAAATATCAGTTATTTTTGTAGTGTTTGCCTGATGATTTGATCAAGCAATTGAAGAAGTCTGTGTGTGAAGCAAAGATGATCTTTGCAGAAACAAGGAATAGTTTCTCACCCCTTAAAATGAAGTGGGAGTGAATAAAAATAAAAATGGTTCTGATTATAAAATGAAGGCTTACAGTGAGCAAGCTGTATGTGGTTTTTGGCATCACTATTTGAGTGAGTAAGAATTGGAGCCAGTCCTGCAAGATGAGTAGGTCTGAAGATAACATAGACTATAAAGAAATATTCCTGTCCCTGCTCCAAATGCTGTATGTTAGTTGACTTATTTGCACCTCTGAACAGCGCTGAATTTAACGTTCTCTCTTAATTGTTCCTGAGATGGTTTTTGTGGGTTTTTTATGGGCTAATTTGCAGTGTCAATGTCTGCAGTTCTGGCTTAAAGCATGTAAAGGCATCTGAACAAAGGGATTTTCAGCCTGAAACAACGTATGGGTTTGGTTTGAGTGCAGTGGTAGTGCAATACTGGACACAGAACGCAGAATATTACAGTTCATTGTGTAGGGAAAACGCCTCTTTCCTACCGCTACTTTTAAGTTTTAAATGCAGTCTGAAGCCTCAGAAACATTAAACTATATTTTATTTGAAAAAATGGGACCAGCACAGGAAAACACTGTACTCCATTAGATGGCATAAGTGTAACAATGGAAATTCAAGGAAATAAATTAGGAAAGAATCTTTTGTCTGTGGATTTACTATTGCCCATAGCTTGTGGTTTCAACAGAGAAGTGGGAGGGAGAAGGAGGAAGAGAGAAAGAAAAAGACAATGATAATTTTCCAACATTTTAAAATGAAAACCTGAAGGAAAACTAACTAAAAAATCCAGCTACAAGCTACATTCATCATTATGAACATTTGGTTGTTACTCATGTGTAAAAAAATACATCGATTTAAAAAAAAAATAGACACTGATTTGAGCCAACGCCCCTAGTCCAACTTTAGAGGTGTTTAAAGGTCAGGCCTGGATTCATATTGCACCAAACGAACCTTATCTCTGCACTGTGCCAAAAAAAAGCCACTTGAGTCTGAACAACCCTGAACTTTAAGCTGCTTGAAACCTTTAGCCAGGCATGACTGTGGTGAAATTTAGCCATTTCTAACCGTAGCCTTTCATAATTTGTACAGCTTACAGCATTAACCCTTTTGCTTGCTTCATCTTTGAATGGGCGAAGAAAGAAAAGCACTCTTGAGTAACTATTTTTTTATCTGGAAGAATAGGAGATCACTGACTGATGGCCATAGGTCTTGCTGTCTTGTGAATAAAAATAATCTAAAATAAACAAAAAAGAAAATTACCCATTAGGATTATGTAAAAAAGCATTACACTTCCTTAAGAATCAAGTTACCAAGATAGGTTTTTGCAAAAGAAAAAAAGGTCAGTTACCACTATTAAACTTGTATATTGTTTTATACTAAGCCCTTCCAATGGCCTCTCTGAGGGACTGTTTAGTTTGTATTACACTCTAATAAACTCCAGGTGTGGAGGACAAACGGAATAATAAGAACCCGATGGACCAGACTAGTTAAAAATAATGTGGTACATTCCTAGTTCTCTGCATTTAATTTATTGTTAATCATTGTTATTACTTACATTTATTGGGTAGTTTTTCTAGATTTATTAGGCACTACATTTAACAGTGTTATCGCTTGTAACTGACTATCAGTGGAATAGAAAACATATTTTCTTAAAGAGACTTACCCTAATTAGTAAGTTGTTTCCCTATTGAAATAAAACAGACCCTAGGAGAGTCAAGTTGAGACTGACTTTTTTTTTTTTTTTAAGTCAGAATAAAAGTTCAGCTAAGAAACCTATTTTTTTCAAGACCACCTGTCAGAGCAGACAAGCAGAAGTATCCACATACTCTACCCAGATCTCTGTTAGGTGAAATACTTGGCTGAAAAACATCTAATCAAAAGCCAGAAGGTTTTCAGCTTGAAGGCTTGGCTAATCAATGGAGTCTTTTCCTGACCATGTGGGGGAGAGTCTCTAAAAAGATGAACAAAATGCAGTTTGCTTACTCAGCAATCCCATATTATACAACTAAGCCAGTGGGACCCATCCCACAGCTGGTGGGGGGCCCAGGGGAGATGATGCTTCAGGAAGGTAAGATGACCCCAAAGGCAGGTGATGGCAGTGCTCCCAGAGAGTATTGTAGAGCAATCGGGGCTGGCAGCAGCTGCTTCACATCATTTCAAGCTGTTCATCACCTGACAAACACCTCCTGTGCCCGCACAGCCCCTTGCAGGTCACCTGAGATAGCCTCAGGGTGGGAGCCATGCAAGCCCTGCAGAAAATCTCAAGCGGTATCTGGCCCACCCCTCCTAACCATGTACCTGCTCCACCCAGGCATTGGGCAGATGTGCTAACAATCTGCCAGCTGGCTGTTTGCATCGACTCTTCAAAATAAAAGAGCATGATCAACATATGGAATGCTGTGGTTATCTGCTTGGATGGGTAAATCAAAACCTCTTCTTTGGTGGCCATTAGTCACCACTGATGGAAAAAGTAACAATCCCTCCCAAATGCCATGGGCTCCTCTTAAAACTAGGGAGTGAAGCCTGAGCTCACCTATGCTCTGATCAGGAGGCCACATTCAATTAAGAGTAACCTGGTATTCTTAAGCACTTTCTGTTTAAAGATGTCAAAGGATTTTTCACACAACACAGGTCAGTTAAGGAGTTCAAGGTAAGAGGTGCTTTGGCATGATCAGTGTTGGAGGTAGTGGCAGAGCCTGGAGGAAAACTCAGAGTTCCCAGGTTCTGCATTCAGCCACTGTAGCCAGTTGCAAAAGGTTTGGTTTTAGAGATTTGCACCCCTGGAGGCACCATTATATTGTAGCAATGCCTTGAGCACTCACTCATGCCATGGTCTCCCAGTTGAAACAGGCTAGGGGAGCAGGACACACTGCCAGATGATGTTCACGGCTTTACTTCCCATCCATCAGAACTATCAGTGGGAACAAAACACCAAAGTCCTCAAGGGTGGGAGTGAGGACAGAAAGGTAGGCTGGGTTTCTCTGGGCAGCTGCTCTTGGAAGGCATGAGCTCAGCTTCAGGTCTCTGGTGACTCCAGTGTCAAAGGCTGAAACCTCCCCTGGAAGATTCTCTTCCTGTGGAACCAAATATAAATCAGTGCTGGAGGAAATGCTGCTTGCAGAGAGACAGAGAGGAAGCAAGAGACAGCAGGTGATTTGCTGCTCTGCTCATCCTAAATCCCTGGTATTTAACTCACAGGAAAGCAGCAGGAAATCTTACTGTTTTGAAGGGGGAGGGGGTGAACAATAGTAGGGTAGATGAATCCTGATGACAGCTCCTCTACACTGCCAAAATGGGGAAAGTGGGGATCATCAGAGCAGTTCCTCCACTAAAAGTACTTAAGTCATTGCTGCTAGAGATGCCAGATCCAAAGGAAACCATTCTCATGTCAGCAGGAAGCAGGTGATGCCTTATAATTGACAGAAGCTGGGACATATGGCCATAGGTGGAAGGGGACTGCTGTTCAAACCCTTGGCTATCTCTGCTAGAGACTCAGTGCCCCAAGTCCTGAAATACCACTTTCTACAACCAGAATTTCTGCTGCCAGTTGGATATCTCCCATGAGTAGCACATCGGTTGTCTGAGCGCTCACGCTTCCCATAGTTCAGCATCACTGTGGGTAATAACATGCATGCAGGTAATGTGAAAGCCAGACTAGCCCGGAGTCCTTTATCCTGGTATTCCCCTTCTCCTCTGCCCCATGGTGTCCCCTCACAGTGGTCCTGCTTTTGCTCTGATGTTCTCCTACTCTGATTCAATAGTTTCATTTTCTGCTTGCCACTGGCCTTAGGATTTTCTCCTTCCCTTCTGACCAAATTTGGTGGTTATGCAGAGACACTTGTTAGCAGAGGGTACAGATTGCTCAGAGGATTATTTTAAAGATGTGCTTGTTATTGAACATGTTACATGTGTGAAAATGTGTGTTGCTTTTCCAGGGATGGTATCTTTGTGCTCCCTCATTATGGTGTGTGCTCTAGTGTGTAGCTCACATGTCAAACTCTTCCTGGTTATAAACCACCTAAAAATCACTTGCCAGGAATGCAGCTTTGCGTGCTGCCCCTGTTAGAAGCAGACCTCTGGTCGCTCATTTTCTGGTTTGGTCTGAGAGATCTACATGCTGGAAACAGGTCCCCGAATGCCCCATTCAGGCTGTGGGTACACTTACAGCAGGGATGGAAGCCAAAGAATTGCATTGCTTTGCATGTGCCAGTAAAATGATATCTCAGGCAGTGTCAGACAGAGTGCAGGGTAGTTCATAAATAATATTAATAACATTTCACACTTGTATAGTTTTACACCTCCATTAAGATGCACCAGACACTTTTCTCTGGCAAAGTCTTCTCTTCCTCCTTCCTCACCACTTCCTCTTGTTTTGCAACATGTTATTAGTTTGGGGCAAAACACCTGTATTTTAACACAACCAAAGCACCAGCTCTTTCTAATCCTGTCATGAAGGAGGTGTGATGCAATGGAAGGGGTGAGAAGGAAGCAATGGGACACCAGCAGTGGGAGAACCCCCAAAACTTCCTTCTAAGTCAGGGTGAGCAGGGAGGAGGGCAGAAAAGTGTCTTTTCCTGTAGAACAGGAGCTGCTTGGGGGGCAGAGAGCCAGGGAAGTTGGATTCCTTCATGTGGGCTTCTGGCCCTGGGGAAGAGCTGCCCCAGCAGAAGGGTCCATCAAGGAGAGCCTCTTAGGATGCCATGACAGGGCAGTAGGAGGAACACGCCCATGCAGATGTGCTGTTTTCAATAGTGGAGTGGGCTTCAGTGGTGTAATTGAGGGTTGTCTTCCCATCATTTGGTGTGAAAATGATTCCCAATTATTGGAGGATAACCTCCTAAATATACCAAAATGTATTACCCAAAACAGAAGAAGAAAACAGAATATATGTGATTCCAACCAACCAACAAGCAGTGTTCTTCCTCTCCAGTGGTCTGCAAAATTGGCCTTTATAAAGTCCTGACGGGACCTCCTAATCTGAGTACCTGGGGAGGCAGGACAGGACAAATCCCAAGTTTTCTTTACTTCTTATTCACTCTCAAACAGGCAGACAGACATGAGAATTCAGCCTAGTGTGAATAACTTTATCCGTTCCTGATATTTCCCATCATCTACAAAAGCAGTTTCTTTTGCTGGTTGTTATTTTATATATTTTTCCAAACAATACCCTTTAGCAACGAGACCTCCCTTTTTATAATGCATTTCCAGAGGGACTTGAGTCCAGATCACACACACACAAGGCAAGATTCCAGCATTCTTATTACTCCACTGGAAGAAATAACCAGAGCCAGCATCTCTGAACCATTTCCCAAACCGTTCTGTTCTTCTGACTTCAGTGTCAGCAATGCACTGTTTCTAATCCATTACAGGAATTTATCACAGTACGTGTCAATTTGTTTCTCTTCTTTCCTCTTCTCACTTTAAAATGACATCAGGAAAGAAACTTTACAGCAGAGCTGCTTCAATCCAAGTTTCAGTGACAGAGCACTTTGCTTAACTGGATCCTAACCATGCACATTAAGTTTTAAGGGCATATACTAAACAGATCAGGCTTTACTGTAGTCTAGAATTTCCTTTGTTTCCTTTTCAGTAGTGATCTTTATTGCAAGCAGTTTGCAATACTAGCAAACAAGCATCCAGATTTTCCTTTTCTTTTTTGCTTTCTTTTTCTCTCCCCACCCCTCCTCCCCGACCTTTCCCCTCCCGCCCAAGAAGTTTGTCCTAAATAGATAGTTTCATGCATTGTAACAGGGAACATCCACGCTGAAACACAATGCGATGATCCCATTTGGCAACGGTCCTAATCTGATACAGGGAAGACAATTCTATTACTGAAGAAATCTAAAACAAATACCTGTATGCTTGTTGGATCAAATCCTTCTCTGACAAGCTACTACTCTTTATACTTGCTGGAGTAAGGATTGAAAAATGATCTCTGTGCTGAGTATATTTTCTCTGCCTGCACAGTCAGTAGTTAAAAATCACAATAATGAAAGAAAACACTGAGAAAATCTGTGTCTTTGCAAGTTTCTGAAGGGCCCAATCCTACATCACTTACTTTTATGACTGATTTTGTGAACTGAAGCTGAAATGATAAAACAAGTGTGTGAGGATTAGTGCACGAGTGAAGATTTCAGGATCGGGACCCTAACTCTCAGCCTCATAAATTTCCTACTGGAGAGGGTTCAATGTTACTCATTCAGATTTTAAAGAGGGAGTAGGGAAACAGTTGTGTCCTTTTTCTTTTTCATTAGATTTCATTTATTTAGATTGTTATGGAGATGGTCAGCCACAATAGGGAACCAAAACCACAGAGTAGGACAATTCCTAGAAGCCTGTTACAACCAGCATGGGATCATGTTAAGTGCTGGACACTTCATTTTCATGACGTGAACTTTGATTTCCTTGGAGACAAAATAAAAATGGACATGACTGAAGTTTATGAAGGGAGACATCTCAGTTCAAATGGGAACATTAAGACATCCCCAAACCAACAGCAAAAAAGGGCCAAAGAATGAAGAACAGAAAGAGATTCAGATTCAAATGCATTCCCCAGAGTAGTTACTGGAGAAATTGGGAGGCAGAATGGAGGGTGGCCATTGAATGGGGTGAAAACCATGAGCATTATAAAAAGGAAAAAAGGGGGGCTATGGGTAAACAGGATGGAGGGAGAGAGAATGAGTGGCAGATGTCACTGATTTCATTCCATTGCCTTATCTTGCTATTTGAAAAAACTCCTCATGTGTGACCTGAAAAGAGAGAGAAGAAACAAAATGAAAACAGGCATCAACAAAGCACTTGCTGTACGATTTCAAAAAAATGTAAATTAATGACTGGCAGTAAGAATCTCCAAAGGAAACAACATCCCAGTTTAAGCATTGCCATCAACAAAAGCTCAACAGCATATGGTAATGTTAACTTTAATATGAAAAGATAATAACAATCTTTAAAAAGTGACTTGAGAAAAAACCTTGCTAGGTGCTCATCCTTTTCAACTTACCTAAAAAGAAAAGATGTTGGAAGGTTTTGTGGTTTTCTTTTTTTTTTTCTCCCCCTCTTCCCCTAAACTGTTCACATTGTGTAGTTAAATGAGGTTGAGATTGGTACAAATTTTAAATAAAAGTGCCTAGGATCTCTGGCTAACAAGGCAGAAAACCAGATTTGTAACGGATAATTACATCTAAACTTATTTAAATGGAGGCCTATTGATTCAAGTAAGTTCTTTAGAGCAGATTCAAGGTAACATTTCCTCCCCTACCCCTCTTCTAAAAGCAGTGTTGTTGTATGGTTGAAAAATGAGCATCCTGTCGTGGCCCACGAGAGCATCACCCCGTGCATTTCCAGCTGCTGGCTGCACACTTGCTCAGCACCCTTCCTCAAAGCCTCAGCCCACCTTCAGAGCCAGCTCTCTGACCGCACATTAGTGACTGCATCTGTCGCAAGTTAAGTGCACATGGATGTTTCATGCTAGAATGTTCTTTGCTCGTGCCATTACTGTGGCAATTTATGCAAATTTCTGCTTTTCCAGGCACAGCTGTTACCTTTTCCCCTTGAAAATCTCTCCCCTGCCCCATGCTGAAATCAAGCAGGAGGAAGTTACTTTATTCAGGTCACCCCATTATGGCCTGAGGATGTTGTTTACTCGCATGAGAGGCCTAATTTCAGTTTGGACTTCGCAAATGAAGATCGACTATTGCAGTGATTACAACACCCAGAAGCAAGTGCAGCTTTGAATATTGCTTCTGACCCTCAATGATATCAGTTTCTTAAACATGCCTACAATGGTCCAAAGTGACTAATTTTAGAAAGGTGGGTATTTAAACCAACGACACCTCCACGCATTGCACTGCTGTTCTAACCCGTGATCCCACACTGAGGGCTTGCAGTTATCATTTTGCAGTAAAGAGGTATTTCACAGCCAATCGGCTTTATCCAAAAATAATAGGAAAAGAAGCTTGCAGGGGGAAAACCAACCTAGTTTGGCACAAAATGCTAGCACTACTGGATCTGAGTAGAGAAGAGTTTAAAAGACTCTTGTGCGCTTAGCCGTGCGCTGAAAGAATGACACACAAACAACAGCCACCACATGAATGCCTCCATTATATCCTTTATTGAAGATCACAACAATAGTAGCACTTCATTGAAGAAAAGATGATTCCTCTATTATAGACAGGCCCCTCAGATCGCCGAGCTCAGCGTACAACTGCAAGATGTACAGTTGTCTCTGCATTTTCATGTCATTGCCAAAACACACAAAGTAGATTTTCAAATGCCTGGGGCTAAATTACAGCCCCTATGAACCACGCTGGAAGTTTGAGAGCCCAGAAAAAGTTCTGAAGGTTTTCCCTCTCTCTCTTCATGAGTGAAGCCAAAGCTCGTGGGTACAATGTTTGTCATGTGAAACAAGGCTATTTTATATCATTTGGGGTTGTTTTACTAATGGTGCTGGAAAATGGTTCATTTCATTTCACTTTTTGTCTCCTTTTGAACGTAGTGGGATGAAGGTGGAGTGTTTTTAACAAATCCAAGATAAGAAAAGAATAGACCCTTTTGTCTCTAGAGCTGTATGCCATCACTATTAAAAATCTTTCATCTTGTCTCAGACAACAAGCAGAGAGCATGACAAAAAATAGGAGAGTCAACAGTAAAAAGTGTGTGGTGGGGGTGGAGGCTGACAGGTAGATAAAGCCACCTCTTTGCCTCAAGTTTCATCCTCGAATAGCTGGTCAGGGCAAAATCTGTCCCTCCTCGGTGGTTCTTATCATGTTTTGTGTGGGACAAATGTCAGAAGCCCACTTGCAAAAGAGTCACCCGTGAGTGGGCAAGGAGAGCAGTCCTGCAGGATGAGGGGTTAAGTCAGCTGATGGAGGGATCTCGTATTGCCATGGCATCATCAGTGTCCTATAAAATTGGAGCTCCTGGGACACAGTGTGACATTGTGAGCACCATCGAGGGTGAAAGAGAGCCGAGGAGGGACATCACAACAGGTGCTGCAGTTGGTGACTGCACAGGAATGCTCTGGGGCTGCCACAACAGCAAAATGGCACGGCCATGTGCTTGCCACTGAATATCCATCCAGGCTGGTTTGTGTCCCCTGACACCCGACACGTGCCATCAATCACCGTTTGTGGGCAAGCAGGAGACGGCACCAAATGTCAGACTGAGCACAACTGGACATTTCAGTACCCTGCCCACCCCTGCCCACACCAGAGCAGCTCCGAGAGGAGCACTCTGCACAACGGGATGAACTGAGCTCCTTTCCAAGCCAAGAAAAGGTACTTGTGAATCAAGGCTAAGTTCAGCAGATCATCCTAAACTAACTTATAAATGAATGTTTAATACATTTCCCGTTGACACCCCTGAAATAAGTGTTTAGCTTTTTCAGTTTGAAAGAACTTTTAATTTGGAAATTGAATTAAATTTCCTTTTTGAGGGGATGAAGAAGAACAAAAACAGTCGAAACACGATTAATTTTTTTTTCCTACCTGAAATGAATGCCTGTTATAGTTTGATTTTTCTGATTCGTTTTGGGGCTACAGGAAAGAGAAATATTCTTTTAGGTTAGCCTGAAACAATACTGTTCACATCACTCATTGAATTAAAAAAAAAAAAAAAAAAAGGAGCAAATGCACCCACCCCTGTGTGCAGAGCTCTGCTTAAAAGCTGTTTTCAGTGTGTCACCTGGTGTCATCAGCCCTATTTTTCTTCAAAGATTTGTCACTCATTCAGCAATTAGAAGTCCAGAGGCATCACCTGTACGTTTCAGGGACATTTGTTTGCCAAGGTGGACCTCACTGGTATTACACACAAACCTAGAAATACCTACAGGATTTAATACAGATGTTCCAGCAGGGCTTATAAAGATCAATTCATAGACCTCCTCCCCGCAACACTAAAAAAATAAATCAGCAAATTATCATTTTTGGCAAAAGAAGGCAGAACTGAGGAGGTAAATGGTATGTAGAAAACCTTGTAAAGTCTTGGAGGTCCCTTCAGCAACTGTGATTTATCTTTTGACCTTTTCTGTTTGTTTATCATCACATTTTGCCAAAAAAATAGTGGTTGCCATTTCTATTTTATTTTTTTTTTAAATTGCCATGTTCCTCTCAGATTTCCCCGAGATGGCAGCACTAAACTCAACACAGCTATTGAAAAATACACTGCGGCCTTGAAAATACACCTGATCAAGAGCAGCAAGGTTTCTGCTTCTTTCCTACAGATGACTTGGTCAAAAACTGGTATCAGCTGCATGTTTTCTTGCTTTCTAAATTGGGGGTGGCACACAAAGAATGTACTCGGAAACCTGCCGGCCATTTAAGAAGACAGTGTGCTATTCAGTTCAATGGGGTGAGACTGGTTTTAAAGGTTGATCAGCAGAACTGGTACAAAACAGATTTTTCAGCTCATAGAACATTTTGAACTTTTGTTCTATTTCTTCCTGTGGAGAATCAAGAAAAAAAATCAAACTTTTAATGGACCAATTAGTCAAAAAACAGTGTTCTTGAACTGTTTAAAGATGCTTGAATTAGACAAAACTTATATTTTTGATCAGGTGATTTGAGTTTTTAATTAAAAATAAGAATAATTTTTAGATTTTAAAAAACCACAACCACCGCCACCACCAAGAAACCAGCAGAACCTTGTAAAATGTTGGCATCGCCCCCAAATATGTTTTTCACTTACATTTTTTTGCCATGACGAATTTAGACCAAAGGCTGAACGGAATTTCAACGAAGAATGTGAACAGTAAAAAACTGTTAGCCCTAGAAGTTACATGTTTCTCAGCAGGACTGGTTGCTATTCTAAACAGTGTTTAGTCACTAAATCAGTGTGAGGAAAATATTCACGATGCTGCCAAATAACTAATGCAGATTCAGTATCTGTATCTTCTGTGGCAAGTTAATAAGTGAGTTTATTGTTCAATTTTTAAACCAACTGTTAGGCCTGGTATTTTTAAAAACTAGTGTTTGTAACCAAGCTTCTTTAACATTATAGGAAGTCAAGTCAAATCACCAAGCCTCAAATGGCTTAACTGATTTGGTTCCAAAATTCAGACTGGTTTCTGAGACAGAAACATGGCAAAGTACTGGCAAGGGGCTTTCTGAAAACAAAGGAATTTGACATTTTGCAATTCTTGGATTACTAGCTCCAAGCCCAACCCTTGTCAGCCTCAGAAATTAATCTTAAGACCAACTACATCCTCATCGTGAGGCAAATGTGGAGAAAGGTCTCTCCGCATCCGCCCTATTTACACATTGGCTGGCCATAAACCGCTGGCTGATGAGCATCTCTATAATATGTCAGGCTGGGTTCAGAGCCTGAGCAGCAGGCAATGCCAGCTGGGGCCTGTCTGTGACCTTGAAAAACCTCAGTTTTGATGCATTTCTCACCCCTGTATCAGGCACCATGAGAAGAAGCTCTCCATGTGCTAGAAGCTAGTGTGATGTGTGGGAGCTTCCTTATTACGCTTGGTATCTTCCATATAAGAACAGAGGATAGAGGAGGGCATCCACTCAGCTAAAGTATTTTTTCTTAAAAACAGTTACTTTTAATTTCCTTTACAGGTTTGACCCCTTTACTAGTGGGTCCCAAGAGTGACTCCTGCTCAGTAGGTCACTGGAGAGGAAACACTGCCCCACATTCAGAACACTAGACTGAGCCTGCAGGAACCTGTGTCCTGCTGCCACCCTCGCCATTGAGTCCATGGGTCACTTTGGGCACGTCCCTTAATCCCTTCCTTACGTCAGGATGCCAACAATAAATCCTGTCTCCTCTCCTGTTTTATTCCGGTCCCATGGGTCTGCAGGCAGGACCACAACGGTCCATGGCTGTTGGTGGGACAGAGCGGTTGCGGGGATCCTGTCCTAGCAGAGAGGATCTGCCTGAGGATGCAGACCTAAGCTGATGCTGGACTGTCTGCTGAGCTCTGTGAAATGCCTCTCTAAAATGTCCTCTTCAAAATCTTCTGGAAAAAGAACATGCCAAATCATTTTTACTTAACAGAAGAGGGAAAAAAAAAAAAAAGGAACAAAAAAGAAAAAGGCTTTATGACTCAGTGCTGCATCTAGGAAAAAAGTGTTAACCCCCTTACCGCCCCCGCCTCCCCTGCAGCGCGGGTTCTGAGTCACAGTGACCCTCCCAGTTACTGAAGGACTACCCGCTTCGGGAAGCATCAGTCAGAGCTTTGGCACTGGTTTGTCCCCCTCTTACATTACCTGATACTTTGTTGGATGAAACCCGAATATTTTTCTCTGCCTCTTCCGACAAGCTGCCTACTGTTGGTGCAATAGCTTCTGCAGCTCCTGCCATCTGGAACAAACTTTCCACCCTGCTGATTTTGGCCTCTGCTTCATTGCAGTTCTGACAGGAAACAATATTCTCCTCCCTTGTCTATGACTTTTTATTTCTCTCTAGCCTCGCTATTATGTGTTATTTATCCTAGTAACTTCTTGACAGTGGTCACTTGTTAGTATAGGCTAAAGAAACAGACAGCAAAATGTTTCCAGTCACAAGCTGGTATTTCTTTTTTTTAGCTAATATGGTGGCTTACCCTAAGCAGTCTCCTTTTTTTTGGCTGAAAATATTATTGCATGATCTCTCCTGAAATATGATTAACATTAGTTTGAATTCTTGAGAAAGCTTAATCAAAGTCGCTTTCAACCATTTTTAATTATGTATGCATGAAAAAATATACACATTTCTGCTGTGGAAAAAATATTGTCACACATCCTCATCCCACTATATGCTCACAAACACATCAGATTGCTCAGATGTCGGTAAAGCTGGAAAACGAGATATCAAATTAGCAGAGAGGAACTTTTATGGACTAATTGGGCATATAGATCAGGGAGGAAAATAACACCGCGAGTCTTATAAAGGAGGGAGGATTATTTTGTTTCTTATATCACATTATGTTTTCTCATATTGCAAACCTGAGAAATGAAACATGCCCAACACGCAAGCAAAGCTAAGTTTGCACTAATGAGAAAGCAAAACCCCAACTATAGAAAGGGTTTAAACCCCCATTCTTCCAGGCACAAAGGAGGCTTCGGCACTGGGGTCAGGGAGACATTTCTCGAAAGGTCTACTGCAGAGCCTTTAATAACATCCTCAGAAGTATGGGGTATCAGCCTCTGCTTGAGACACTTTTTTATCCTACTGTTTTCTTCTTCTCCTGCCATTCATCTCTAGCCACTGAACAAAGATGGGTCTTTGTTCCATCACAACAACGTCTCTTAGATTTGAAGGAGTGGGCAATTAGTCTTTGTGAGGCCCATCAACAGCATTCTCCATTAGCCACATCGACCTGGCAATGTTCTACTTGCTCTTCACAGTTAATAAGAACGTCAGGAAAACACATTTAAAACTGAGTTGTCAGTGGCACTCATTGCCACATGGTATCATCACCAAGGCCAAATATTTAATAGGATTTTAAAAATCCAAATTTGTACTTACTCTTTTGTAAGGACACCAGCCAGTGACCCTGGGCGGGACTGAGAAATGGCAGAAGGTGCAAAGGCCTCGGTGGCTGTAGAGCATCAACAGCTGTTGTGTTAGGTCTTAGAAGCCTTAACTGTAGATGAAAACCCCTTTGTAAAAGGAAGCATGTGAACATGGAAAGAGACAACAGCAGTGACCTGAAATGGCAAGATGACTAGTGATAATGCACTGGGACTGGCCATCTCCAGCTGGTGGGTACCAGCAGGGGCGAGGCAGAAGAAAGCAATGTTCGGGGAGGGCTTCTGGGGGAAAGGAGAACCTATCTGGAAAGGGTGCAAGTTTCTCCAGGCAAGTCAGAATGATGGCAGCAGAAGTGAGCATGGTGGGTCACTGACAGAGCAGAGCGGCTGGGAGGTGGCACAGAAAACCGCACAAAGAGGTGAGTATGGGGAGGCTGAGCTGTGAAAAGCCTTGTGTTTGAAGACAAGAAGCCTGAAGCAAAGATTTGGTACTTCAGAGCTCCTCTTGGCCTGGAAAGCATGAGACCTTATTGAGTAATTGAGCTGGGAACCACGGGGTACCACAGGAATGAACCACTGGACCCTGATGGCTTTGCTTGATTTTTCATCTCCATTTGCTGCTCCTCTCTGTTCCTCTCTTGTTTGACTGTGGTCGATTTGTCGGGTTTGTTTTTCTTTATTTCATTCCACCTTTTCTCTTTCCTTTTATGTCCTAAATTGTTATTCAGCTGTTTTGATTTAAATTATGTTTATGTACAGTTACTCACAGCTCTGACTGTTGCCTCCTCCCTCCTGCGACTGTCTCTGATGCTTGCACATTCGCTTTGGCTCCTTTACAGCAGATGCCTGGAGCAGTAAATGAAAGCTGCTCTTTTATCAGTGAGCCCTTTCACCTCCAATTTTTTTATTTCTTATTAAGGCTCCAACCAGTCCTAGCTTTCTCTTCAAACGTAGTACACGCAACTCAAAACAACAACAACCACCGCCACTACCAGAAACCCAGCTAAACTGAAAAATTACCAACTCTTCTAAACCATCCCTCATCCCTTTCCCTCGTTTTTCAGCAGTGCAGCAGTGTCACTTGTAGAGGGTGTTACACGGACACCACTGTGGCACTCTGAACATCACATGTGGCCAATCTAATTTAGCCTATGGCTAAACAAATCCCCAATCATGGAGTAAACCTGCTCATGTTATTAACAAATGCTGTGAGAGAATGTTTAATGTGGCTTTGTGTAATAGATGTTTAAAAAAAAAAGGCTCATAATTTCTTCCAGGGCACAGAAATGTCGTTGTGGTCAGCAATTCACCGAAATGTGAATATTCAAAAATGTATATAATTCAGTGTTTAAAAAAATTGAGGGGAGGGATATTTTCTTTTACAGGAGATTGTGAACATCAACATTGAAAATCTGGAGACTGCTTGAAGATTTTCCAAGAAAAGTGGACAGAAGCAGTTCAGTTTTTAAACTAAAGCCTCTGTGCTTCCCCAGGGGTTTGTGGGTTTTCATAAAATGAGAGGTTTTTCATAATTTTGAAAACAGATGCATCCCCCCTCATAAATTCCATCTGCAAGACTGCCCTTCTACAGATGAATATTGTATACCAGTGTTTGAAAGGAAGATGAAAAATGCCGTCAGTGTTAAGCATATTGCTAATTCACCGCAAGATAACTTCTTATCTGGACATTATGCCCATTACCAAAGAACAAACAAACAAAAAAAAGCAACAAGAAAACCCACATTAGCAGTAAAATTTCTAGCAAAAACATATTTAAAAGAAAAATACAGCCAGCTTTGCAGCAAGGTATACTCAAAAACCAACAGAGTATTTGATTCAGGAACTGAACTTGCAAATGTTTACTCATGTGAGCCACCTTTCTTGCCCATTCAAACCACTGAGGGGAAAAATGCCTTGTAAGCCTGTAACCAGCCTCACTAAAGTTCTTCTTTGTCCTTCAAAGACCTTTCTTTCACCTTGCATGGAGAGAGTTTTATCCCAGGTTTGGAGTGAGATCTAACAGGTGTAGAGGTAGAAGAACTGGATCCAGAGGCTGAAACTTGCAATAGCAAGAAAAAAAAGAGCATCGCTGCATGGTATGCTTGGAATGCTATCAAGACATAAGTAATAAAGAAAAGACATTTTCAAGGAAGCATAATAATAGAGTAAATAGAGCCAGTTAGCATGGATGAATTTCAAAGGGGGAAGAAAGGAAACATCATGTAAAGAACTGCATAACAATGGATCTGAAAGATATCCAAGTAAGAAGAAAATAGCAGTCCTGTCCCAAACATGAGAAGGCTTCTGCCTGTCATTATGGAAGATTATGCTATTATTCAATTACATAATGGATACTTATATAATTCATCCAATTGTAAACAGCTTCTTTAAAAATCCATTTTATCCCACAAACATAATTTTTAGCAAAGAACCACTTAAACCATTCTTCCTTGTATCTCTGCCTGTACAGCTTATGTTTTTCATTCACCTGACTAGATGGTTTTCTGCATCCTTTCAGATCAGCACCAGAGAAGGGACATGAAGTGTCCTTTTCTCTTTTATCTTCTTCTCAGTTCAAGGAGTAGGAATGAAGTCTTCCCTCATGTGAAGACTCCCATCTATCCAGGAAGCCAGCAGCAGTGTGTCCACATCACAAGGGACTCAGTTCTCCCTGAACAACCAAATGTTTATGCATCTAACCATCAAGTATTGTGAATATTTCCTTCACTACATAAGTTGCACCCCACAGAGCAAGATAGAGGTGACTTATGACCCTTTCCAACTGACCTGTCCAACTGCGGGAAGCCAGGTCAAGAGCACCAAAAATTTCTGGTGGTGCTTAGGACACAGGGCTGGAGTTGAAGAATATGAAGCCTTCCTGAGCGACTATTGTTAGTTTCTTGCAGATTTAATTCAGCCACCTGTGGCCTAGACCCTATTTTTTCTTGCCGCCTTAGATCAGGTCTGCTGGGTCACTTTGAGAAATGGCTCCTTTTCTACTGCATGGTCCTGCTCAGCCTGGCATCCAGCTGTGCAGAGGATGCTGCTTCTCTGATGCTCTAGTCTGTGGTCTGTGGAGGGCACGGTGCAATGGGGTGGGCACTGTTGCACAAAGGAGTCACAGATTAATTACGCCTACAGGAAGGTAGGAGGTTACAGAGGTAGCTGAGTCATGGGCAATTCTCCAGTCTGCCCCAGCTACGGTATGGGAATGCTCCAAAAGCAGGGTGTGAAATTACGTCTTGCATAAACATACTTGTCGTTGCAGCCTGTCTGTAGCTATTCACTGCAATCTCTGAGAAAGAAAAAGGAAGTTTCCAGGTTTCCTACCACCTTGTGCCCTGGGATTTGTCCCATGCCTTGGCATGGGCACTGTTAGGGGTTGAGCCTCCTAGTAGAACCCAAGGTCCCTAACGCTCCTTAAATCCCTTATTGATACAGGGAAAAAGGGAAAACAAAACTCAAATCTCGGAATATATGGATGGGAAACTGAAAAAAACTTTTAATAAAAATTCTAAAGTGCTATCAGATCACACAACTATCTATTAAATGCAAAACAGGAAAAAAAATACAGTAAGAGTTAAAACACTACAAAGGGAGGAAAAGGGAAAAACTACAATTATGGCCGATTGGCCACAGGCCAGGAGATGACGTCACGCGAGGGTGGTAGCTCAGAAGATGGCGTCTATCCAAAATGGCGGCGGGCCAAGTGATTAAAAGCTTTTAACAGCTTAGAGAAGTATTTTAACAAGTTCACGGGGAGACATTTTTCCAGTGTCTGTAAAAGAAAAACTTCAAGGACACTCCTGACCGAAGCGGCGGCTTCAAATACGGATAAGGAGAAGCCCTCGTGGCCGGAACGCGAAGGGGGGTGAGCTTCTCCCGCGTCCGAATCCAGCGGTAGATTCTCGCCGAGTGAAAAATATCTCTTCTCTTACCCGTTACGAGAGAGATGCTGACTGAGTCACCCAACATTCACAGTAGGGCTGGGCACCGATAGACAGAAACAGTTCTGAGTTAGGCCCCGGGTGGGGGGGCAGGCCGCAGGCTTTCGGCCTGGACGGTAGCCAGCCCCCTCGCTGTGGCTCTTTCTCCGAAGCTGTCCGGTGTCCAAAGAAAGAGGAGACTCCTCCTGGCTGCACGTTTTAAGGAGTATCTGCCGGAAGAAATCTTTTGACCTGCACTTTTAGCCAATGTGATGCCGGGTTTATGGAACTTGTATGAAATAATCCCAATACTCTATTGGGCACATTTCCAAAACAAGGAAGTCTTGGCTCAAACCATGACAGGCACTCTTTGCAAAACTACAGATTTGGATTTCCCCTCAAGGAGGTATTTCTAGGTAAAACCTGTCCTTGTGCCTTCCTGCTACACGGATCTGGTTTCTTGCCAAGCCTGTGTGCCTAAAGCACACCCTGTATTCACGTGGAACCATGTCTTTGTGCCTAAGGAGGAAATTAAGATTTTAAGAATTAAAATGGCCTGAAGCAGAGGTGGGATTCAGGGGTTAGATTTGCTTGGGGATGTGTGGTGGCTTTTGAAGTACAAAGAAACTGTAGGTCCTGGTGGAGGAGACATTGAAGAGGAAGAGACCTCATGGAGTCTCAGCTAAAAGCAGAGGAAAAGCAAGGAAGTGTTGTAGATACCAAGGGTAAGAAAAGAGGTTGTAGTGAGCATATTCATTTCCAGATCCATAATAATTCATTGGTGTTTTAAGAGTTAAAACATAAGTGACGACAGTGACTTTGGAGCCCATTCTGCCATAGCAAAATTCACACCAGCTGGTTGGTTTTCAAATCCTAAAGCCCCAGCACAGAGAACCTGGGGGTTAATATGAAAATAATTTTAAGAATGGGTAATTTTAAAGGCCTGGAGATTGCTGCCTTGAATACCTTTCCTCAGGCCTGATTGCAGGGAGTGGTACAGGTTGGGAGCAATTAAACGAAAGGAAACCTGTTTTGAGTGCTCGCCCACAGGGCCAAAAAAATGAAACCAAAATGAAACAAAAAAAAGCAGTTGCCAAGCGCAAGTTGATGTTTAACTACATGTCAAGTGAAGTTGTACTGAAGAGCAGGAGGATGCTTCAAAGTGGCTGCTTATGACAAGGTCCTTCCTGTAGGCTTTAGACTTGCCCAAGCACATGAGTAAGACAGGAACCGCTAGAGAAGACAGATGGAAAGCCCTCTGAAAATGGGAAGGAATCAAGAGAAAAGTTGACCCAGCCAAGCTGGCTCAAGTCTATTTAACTCTATTAATGGGAATAGCTGAAGGCTAAATGAGGCTAAATGAGGGGGGAAACGTGGCATTATCAAGATACAGATTTGTCATAAAGGCTGCATTATTAATTTGAAATATTTTAAAACATTAAAGACACCAAACTTGTACATAGGGGGCAATAGCCCACCCACACAGATTCATTTGGGTGAAATACAGTGAGTACAGTGGGTCCTCCTGTGGCAGAAGCCACAGAACAAGATGAACTGTATTTATTTTGCCTTTGTTCTATTATGGCACACATTGCTCATTCAGAGTCTTAAATATTGACTTGATCTTCTACCTAGCAAAGTAAAAAAAATCCAGTTTTTTTCTTCTGCACTGAGGAACAGGTAACTTCCCAAGGTCACACACGAAGTCTGTGGCCTGGGCAAGAATTGCTTTTACTTCTCCTGAGTCACATGCCAGTGCTGTCATTTCCCAGTTATTATTCTTCTCTATCTGTGATCAATGTTTTCTCTTATAAGCTATGGAAAGATAGGGACAAAATGCAATAGCTATCTCCTCCACAGATAGGAGGTTCCATTTGGTTTCACTGCTCTGAAATAAATTAAAAAAAAAAAAAAAAAAAAGACATACAGAATTTTGAGGAAAGATCAATTAAAAACAGAAGAAAAGATTGGATGCATCGTACTGTTTTTTAAGAGAAGACTGGCAGATAGCATAGGACAAAGAGGATCCTTTTGAAAAGGATTCCTCTCACTCCTGTAAGTGTTTCTAAATGGTAATGGTCTCTAACTATGTGTCAACTCTTTCCAACTTCATTCATCAAAAAGAACCTCTAGAGAGACCATGTTGATCCCCATGGCTATAAACTTCCCTCGGTGCTGTAATGATCTGAAGGTACAAAAATTCCATGGAAATAAATCCCAATTAAATACCTATTAACAACGGTGGAAAGATCACTGGGGCTATTAGAGGCAGACCTAAGACACAGTAACCACGCACACAAAATTGTCCAGTTTCTTATTTATCTGCTTTAATGACTGTAGTGCAAAGAAAAACCTTCCTAATGTTTCAATAACGAGTGCTAATTTATTGCAACTGAACTCAGCGCAATTTCAGAAGGTTTAAGTATTTATTATTTGTATCATGGCAACAGTTAGCAGTCTCCATCCAGATCATTCCCTTTTCCTCAGTATTATAAGAGAAGCTTCTGCTCCCCTTCCTCCAGAGCAAGAAACAATGGAAGATGTAAGGCCCCTATTTTAGCCAAACAATACAAAGAGTTGAAGTAACTTGTCTCATTTTACTTGGAAGGCTGTGGCGAAGCCTGGAACTGAGCGTGCTTTTACAGTTTTAACTATAGGAGACTCCCTTTTCATAGCAGGACATCTTTAAACTCACTGCTGGTAATAGGCTTCGTTCACAAGTGTGTGATGTTGGCTGATTTATGTCATGTCCCAGAGATATAACACAGAATTGCATAAAGAGATTATTGTTGAAATGCCTACTCCCATGTTGCCATTCAAACACAACTTTGTTCTTTGAGCATTCAGACAAGACTGATGCCAAATCCACTGAAAATATGACAAGGAGACAGTCCTCAACTTCTCTGGCAGTCAAGCGCCATCCAGGATGCTGAGCACAGGGCAGTGCCCATGTGGGCTTGACCTGTTTATTTACTGATATTGCAAAGGCAGTTTCCTCCTGCACCTTAAACCTTCCGGCCATGTATAAGCAGACTGAATCCTCACCACCCCAAGACAATTTACACCATGCAAAAATCTGGTCTTTGTAACTTCTTCAAAACCTTGCTGCAATTATAGCTGCAGACCTGAAGAGGTCCAAGACCTGAATATTCCTGATATTGAAATAGACTGTGCCATCACCTAACAAGCGATGTGATCTGTGTGATACACTCTAGTCCAGGTTTTGATCTCGACACAGCACACAGAGAGCACCGTTGAAAGTGACATGTGATATCTCACTGAATTCAGGCTCAGGGAAATTGCCAGTACTTATCTTGCTTGACCAGAGCGCATCCTTCAAAGCGGTAATCATGAAATCTTATTACTGTACAAAGATTGGAATTATATACTGGTATCTGTGGTTGACACTTTTTGATTGGTTTAGGCCCTACTTGGCTGGGAGATTCTAGTTTCTGTTAGTAGGAAACTGTTCATCGGCACTGTCTGCCTTCTGCCAAGCACCCACCTGCTCCAAGGGGCGTGCATTACACACGGCTTCAACATATTTCGTCCAAATAAGTAGAAGCACAATTTATTTGGTTTTCCTCAAATCTCTGTTATCCAGGTGCCATGAAATCAAAGTAAAAAATGAAGGCTTCGCAAGCAAGCGCTGTCAAAAATCAGAAACCACCACTGGCTCTGCATTTTCATCCACGGCCTTAAACCATTTACTCCCACTGCAAATAATTGACTAACCAAATTAAAACTTCCTCAGGAAAGCAAGTGGTTCTGACCTGGCCCATGTGCTTTTCACTTCATACTAATAAATCAATATTTTTCTTCTGCCCTTTGCCTTTCTTCCTGTAGGTTACCAGTAGCCTCATTGCCCCATTGCTGTTGCCTTTGTCAGATGGATTCTGGCTTTTCCTTTCTTTTTGCTGCCACCTATTTTAAAGCTTGCACGTAGCTCCGGAACAGGCTGTCCATCAACTGACTTCAACAGAGACTTCTTTTTGCAATGTATTGTGTTGTATTCCCTGGTGCAGGTTTCTGACCTAATGTTCACATCTGGTGGACTTCATGGATCAGTTTTGAAAGCAATAAATCGTTAATGTTTACCACCAAGCCACCACAAGCATATTTCTGCAGACCATCATGTGCCCTACATCTGATGAAATAAGAAACACTTAAACTTTACTCAAAGCTGTGAAACAGGCCTGTAGAAACTACAGAAATCAGCTCCAAGAAACAAGGTCTTAAGAAACTGTGCCACATATTAATGTCTTTCAATACATTTTGTCAATTGGAAACAAGGACAAGCTAAGATTACATGACCAATGTGTTTCCTCAGAGATGCCTCAGCATCATCACAGGGCAAAGGTTCTTTCTCAGGCACTCGTTTAGAAAGTCAGCTTTGATCAAACTTTGATTATTGAAAAAGCCAAATCCTGGAACTGGCCACAAAACACTGGCTTTTACCTTGCATGGACCTGATTTTTTTGCTGCCTTTTATATATATATTTTTTTTTTTAGTAAGTCTGTTCAACTGGGTTTAAGACTTTCTAGAGCAAAGACTTTTAATAAAATCTGTGGGAACTGAGATACAACACTACTGGTACAGTTGGTATACCCAATAGCTAAATTTTGCTGAGTTTCACACTGTAACCCCCTGATTTTGGTAGGATTTAGATTTCCCAATAGGTAGGTGTTTTGGGTGGATTATATTCAATAACTGGATTGCTGGATGCTTGGTGAATGTTGGATTGCAGGAAACTGTGCTAGGTCCTCCCTGGAAACAGATACACCCAGATGGGGTTATGAACTCATAAACCTGTGTGTTTTCTTACTGATGAAAGCTGGGTAAGTTCACTCTTTTTTTTTTTTTCCCCACTGCAGATGGAAACCGACCCAAATTTGACTGTGTTAAGAGTCTTTGAAAACTTACAGCTTGCACAAGTTTACATGGAGACTCATTGGATGCTGGAGTTTTATTCTCAACAACTACACAGCATTACATGATTTCCTCTTCCTCACCCCAGTCCTCCCATCCTGACCAGGTCATAGAGATGCTGTCTGACAGCATCAGAATAAAGAAGCATCTCCTTATCTGGGTCCTGTGGCCACATTTCCCCTGCCCTAGGAAATAGTGAGGGTTAACATTAATGTGGAGTACTGGAAAATCAAAGAGCAGAAGGGGACCTGCTGTGCTGGGCTGGAGGAGGGGAAAGGCTGTTAGGGAGTTCTGGGGAGTTGGATGTGGAAGGGCAAGTACAGAAAAGCAGGTACAAATTCAAAAGAGTGCAGAAAAAAAGAGGAAAGGAGGATGTTTGGGTGCTTGGGAGGACACAGGCAACAGAAGTCCTTAGTTTCTGTAGTCTGTACTGCCAGAAAGTAGCAAGAAAAACACTCAGACTAAACAGCTCAGCTAATTTAATATTAAATCCACGAGAGATCCTTGGGTCAAATCCTCTCTTGTGCACTCCAAGCCCTGTCCAGTGCCTAGAGACATGGGACTGTGGGAACATGCTCCAGCACTGCCAGTACATTGAGCCAAGAAGCACTTCAGGCAGTACCAATGTGAGTGGATTAACAGGGAAAGCAAGGGGAACAGGGTAAGTCTGACATCCCCATCCTACACACTGCACTCACGGCAACCACCACTGCAGACTTCTTCCCTGGAGGCACCCTCAGAGAACTGAGCATAGCTCATTCCAGCAGTGATAGCTGTGATGCCACCTCCCACATAATCTGCAGCCACAGTAAGCAAAGAAAGAGCCTGACCAAAACCTGGGACATCCTCACTGGGTTTTCTTTTCACCCTGCGGCATAGTGAACACATGTTCCCCATACAGCGAGTGCTCCTACCTGAGCCATGTAGCGGAGATTAACTGCTCATGGGGGTAGAAGGAAAACACCAGAGGGAACAAGATTGCAGCCTATGGGTTTCGGAGCTCAGTGAGCCATGGGAGCCCTTGGCTTGATCCCAAGACTACTGACGTTCTTTGCATGAAACAGTCATTGAGCAAATTTCTTCAGTACCCCACCCTCACCTGATGAATAACGAGTCATGCAGTGTTCCGTTGTGACATGTAACTCCATTAATGATAAGAGGCATGAGGTGAAATTAGAGATATTCCTTGACTCCCATCCTATTACTAGCATGAGACAAGATGATACATGTGATGATAAAAGAATTTGAAATGATGGTCTGTGTGTCAGAAGTGCCAGTACAGTCAGAATTATTTTTAAAACATTATATTAAAGCATAAATTAAAAGGCTATCCAGAAAGAAAAATAGATGACTTCCAATAGGGTTTAACATCCATCAATGTTTAACGTATAGTGTGTAGTTACCCTTAATGGGCTCAGTCTTTCTCACAGATTATTCACATATCCTGTGGGAAGTCCAGCTGGATCCTCTTTATATCCTCTGTAAACCACGGTTGATAATATCTTTCCATTATATTCCTAAGGTGTAGCTATTTCAGTTTTACCCAAGGGATTCCAGAGCTATTGTGTAGTCCCTAGAAAGCTTTAAAACAATTTGTCTGTGTAGCAATTCTTCTTTATTCCTCCTTGTTGCACAAAATCTCACGTTTTCTTAATCTGATCATATGAAATGTTTGGGCTTGACTACTGAAAGAAATCACAATCTTTTAAAGGGGTAAAAAAATGCCTTGAGAGGTTACGTGTTGTCTGTGTAATGCCTGGACAAACAGTGCTCAGACAATCCATTGCTTGATTAGATACTAATTCCCCATGGTTTATCTTAAAGGTACATAGTTCAACCTTTTAGCAAGTGCAGTCTTAAAAGCAGCACGTATACCTGGATGGGCCAATAGAAAAAGGTAACAATGTTAACAGAATGTAAATGTTCAGTCTTCCTACAGAGGATTTTGCCTCATAAATACTTCTAATTTTTCTTTCTTTCTTTTTTTAATCCTACTGGGAATTCCACAAATCACACAAGTAGAGAGAGCATCTGCTGGGAGAGCAGTATTCCAAATAACTGTTAACTGCCTAAAACTTGCCTGCAAATACATTTTCGGCTTTGTTATGCCTAACATGACTCATTGCTGAACTATCCATTTCTTTATTGGATATGAAGACAAATAATTAACAAAGCAAATGGGAGTGCTCTAGACTGAAATGCCTGTTATCTTAGGCCTGGTCAACTGGTTCATTGAGGTTATTTCCTTCTCACCCTGCCTTCCCAGAAAAACTCTGCTTCACCACAGGAAACCTATTTCTTCATTCACATGCTATTATTCCTGAAGCTAATGGAGATATTTTTAAAATAGCATTATCTAGACCACATTTGGTCCTGCCAGCCCAGCCTGGGACGACTGACAGGAGGTGTGTCAGCATGATGGGAGCAGATCAAAGTGCTCACAAACACGAGATATCCCACGTGGTTGGTTGCCTCTGAATTGGACAGAGCTGCTTGTATGGAATGTAGCCAAAGCTATGAGGTGCTCCTTCTGAAGCTTTTTTAGCCATGAATCTTACCTGCTTTTTAGGACTTAGCACAAGTGATAGAAGCCTCCTACCACTGTTAAAGCTGGCAGAACTTTCCCAGTGATGGCAGCCACGGGCCCTAGCCATGAAGACTTTGTCTGACTCACTCCTTCATTCATGGTTTGGGCACCCTGCTGCCCTGCCTCTGGGAGTGATGTTGGTGACACTGGTGACCAGGCGGACCTGGTCACATGATGGCATGACTTGCTGCGCTTGCACAGGAGCCAGCTCAGGTTCCCAGTCCCAGTTCCGGCTTTCGCTTGCTGGGTGGGAGCTTTGGCACCCTGGGGCTGCAGAGCGAACAGGGATGGGGCTGACTTTCAAGGTCAAGGTCTGGAAAGTTTCTGTCCCATATAGCTGATTTGAATGCTGTTGTGTGAGTTTTTTCCTTAACACATCTGGATCCCAGAGGGGCTGGTTGGGAGCACTTTTAATTACAGGATTTGCAGCATCAACTGGCTCCAGTGCAGTCGCTGGCTTGGAAAGCCAAGACAGCTACAAACCAAAAGACTGAGTCCTGGTATGCTGACAAGGCTTGCACTGCATCTTCTGTAGCTGATGCATCTCCCTTCAGCTTCTCCCGGAGAAGGGCTGATGCTCACACTTCTGCCTTACAGAGTTTCTTGGTAAATCTAAAGATACACAAGGTCTTTATGGCCACCTTCAACTTTAAACTCTACCACAGTCTACTATTGCTCACTAAAAAAGAAACTTGAAGATATCTTACTAGGTATTTTGAGCTAGTAACCTTCACTGCAACAGGTATTAGCTGTAAATGAATTTATTATTGTATTTAGCCATATTCTGGTACCCATGTCTCCGTGATTTTGTGTCTGTAACAAATAAAAAGAAGGGAGAAAGAAAGAAATAAAATTGAAACCCCGATTTTTTTCCTTATAAAGCAGTGAAATAGGACATGAACCTCTATAACTAATCCTTTAATACAAAGAATAAAAACTCCGTTATCCTCCTCCTTTGTCTGTAGAGATTATGTTTTGACTGAGAAGAGTCTGTTTTGACTGAAAAATAACAAAGAAATGTGACTGAGAGCAGAAACACCTCCTTTGAGGAGCAGGAACTGAAGGAGCTTTTAATGCAGTCCAGTCAAAAGCTCAAATTGCAACTTCAACTTGAGCAATTCCAACTTAAGACAATCCCAAATCTGAATCTTCTCCAAAACTGGACTTTATAACAGGGGAAAACAGGACATACCCATCCAGCTCTTGCAGGTTTCAAAACTTATACCTCAGCAGACAGGTCTGAGTGTCATACTGGATGCGTTAGTGGATGGTGCTGGGTCACAACAAGGAAATGCCTTTGATTAATAGAATTCACACTTGTGTTGAGGGTCAGTATTGGACCTGCTCACCACCTAAATCTCATCTAAGCTCTCAAGCTTAAGTGAAACCTCTTTGTCTTGTGCTGACTTTCAGCATAGTGGTGAATTTCATTCTATGCGAGTTCTGTTTGCGCAACATAACCGAAGAAGTAAAGAAGAATGAGAAATATCTCTCTGCATTCCTGTAACATGTCCTCGATTTCTTCTTAAAATGTCTCTGATCATTGCTTTCAAATGCTGGCATGTATGCACTCTTTGGAGAAGACTTTCATTCAAAGAAAATGTGTAAATCTCCAGGGCTGACTTTGGTTTTCAGAGATCGGAGTTCCCTTAAACAAACCCTTAATAAGTTGCTATTTCTCTAATGAACGCATCTGAAGAACAAGACAATCTTTTCTTTTTTTTTTTCAGTCTGACAGAATGAAACGTCAATCCTGAGGAACATTTGCATGTAATTACATAGCTCATCTAGCTTTTCCTGATCGAGTGATATGGCATGCAAGCCAAGCAAAAACGTACAATAAAACAGACTAAATCCTTCTTGCCAAGTTTAGCTTCACTGCTCTTTGGGTTTCTTGGTGAAAATGCACTTTCAAGTCAGCTGATGGCTACATATTGTTGTCCCACTGAAAAGTGTTGCAAGGGCTAAGTGCTCTAAACTCCAGATATTGAAATAATTTATTCCTTTTGTGGATCTAAAGATGCAGAAGTCCTCATCTTTTCATTGTAACTACTTAACAAAAATCTCTGGCAATAAAGATTTGTTTCAACCTGCCAAGTTCCTGTAGTAGATTTAAAATGAAGCAATCTTTAATTTATTCTTAAAATTTACTCCCAATAAAACACTCAAACTGCAGCTTCTGTTGGCATTCAGAATGCAGCTGTTTAATAAAATAGCAGCAGCAGTTCCAGTTTGTGGATGGTTGCATTTCTCTTTGTCTCTTTACACAATAGACTATACCCATAGTTAACCAGGTTACACGGTAAACCCCAGACTTGGCTTCACCATGGCGTATTTTGTTTGGATTATGGTCCTCAAGCCTTCACATACATAGAGCTCTTACTGAAGTCACGTTAGGCCAAAGCTTAGGATGTACTGAAGAAATACATTCAGTCTGGCGTCGCCACTTTATCAGTCAGCTTGTAAGGGAAACTTGCACACAGAAGCAAAGCCAACCTCAGTGAAATTCAGAGTTTTCATCTCTCATTTCCACAGGACACCCTTCTGAAGATCTCACGTGGGAACGAACTATCAGCTAAGATGTGTGGATCTGTTCTTGCAGCACAGCGTTTCAGGAAAGAAATCTACTGTTACCTACAGAAGTGTCATTTGAAATGCCATCAAACCAGACACACACAACACCGGTGAATATTCTCCGATTCTCAGTCTGTATTGGTTTTTGACATGGCTCACCCACATAGTAAGAAAGTTCAGATTTTCCTGCTGTTCAAGTGTCTGATGCTGTCAGCAATGCTGCCAGCATCAACCCTGTTGCTCTCCACAGAGCTTTTCACAATTGTAAAGAACATTTTTGTTTTCTTCCATCATAAGCTTTTTTGTTCACTGTTGGCCAAATAATGTTGATAATAATCCCTTCTAGGGAAAGAAGTTTACAAGCATAAAAATTACCTTTGTGTCTTGTAAGGCAACACAATCTCTAGCTCCCCATGGTCATTTGTCATAGGAAAATAAAAGTGTTTAATGGTACTGACAAATGCTACATCCTCAGTCTTCTCTGAGAGCCCAGAACTTTTGGTCATGGATTAGATATTAGCCAGCCATGCATGCCACATCTATATAAAACACAGATCTTCAGTTCAAACTTTCCACTTTAAAAAAATGTACATTGTTCAGGCATTTTTCAAACAGCTACTGCTAATTGCTGCACATATCTAATAATTTTTGTAACTTAACATCTCATAGTAAAGCCATGTGAGGCAGGAAAATTCCATTGTATCTCTTATTAACAGTTTCTGACTTCACAGAGATGAAGGCAAATTTGAATCAAAACCCTATCCAGAACTGTTGGAAGACCTAGACATAAGGTGAACAGTCCTTTCAAAATGGTCATGTAAGAGTTTCCTTGGCCATGGCCAGACATCGAGGTGTTAAAGACAATATAAGGAAGACAGGTTTGCAAGGTCTGAGTTTGAGCTGAAGAGGAAACAAGTGAGACAGCTGCCATCAGACTGATCTGTTGTGTCTCCTGATTTCTTTGCAGTTTTCCATCTGTCTCTGTCCATCTGGTGACCCTTGCCTTCTACTTTGATTGCAAACTCTTGGGGCTTTGGGGGGTTTGGGACTTTTGGAGCCTGTACTGCACTTGGAACAAATCCACATATCCTAGTCATGAATGAGAGTCCCTCATGTAATGATATTGACAATAGTGATGGACCAGAATTCCCATCCTTTGGGAAATCCTGATGTTGTGATTATTTTCTCTTCTGTCACCAAAAGCAGATATTTCTCACAGAAAGGAAGTTATTTAAAGAAAATTAATGAGCACCATAAAGATATTTTATCTGAATGATACCAAACTTAGGTCTGTTAAGTATTACACGTAAAACAATCAGCACAGTGTTAACAGTTCACAAAATCACAGAATCGTTTTGGTTGGAAGAGACCTTTAAGATCGTCAAGTCCAACTATTAATCCAGCACTGCCAGGTCACCACTAAACCATGACGCTAAGCACCACATCTACACGTCTTTTAAATACTTCCAGGGGTGGGGACTCCTCCACTTTCCTGGGCAGCCTGTGCCAGTGCTTTACAACCCTTTCTGTAAAGAAATTTTTCCTAATATCCAGCCTACACCTCCCCGGCACAACCTGAGGCCGATTGCTCTCGTTCTATGGCTTGTTACTTGGGAGAAGTTACAGAGCCCCACCTTGCTACAACCTCTTTTCAGGTAATTGTAGAGAGTTGTTAATATGACCTATGAGTCTAAATAAAAGTAACTGAAATGCCAGTGACATGGCAAACCTTTTTATCTTTGAAGGTAAGAAGATATTGTCTTACTGTAACAAAATGTTTCAGCATTACTAAAATAAAACTATAGTGTCACAATTATTCATTTCAATTTCTTATCTTTGGAAACGTCATAAGAGATGACACATTCCTGAAAAATATTTCATTATGATGCAGCCACCCTTGTTGGATAGCAATCTGTTCTTTCAGAAAAGCTCTACCTCAGAGAGTTTAGCTTTGGCCTGATGCTAGAACTCTGTATAGTGAAATCACGAGAGGACTTGCATTTGTGACAGCTCTGGACGGAAGCAAATCTTTGAATGAGCGAACAACAAAACTCTCCCTGCATTAACATTCAAGATGAATTTCTGCTAAGCACCCAAACAGAACCAGGGCAACAGAACCTGGAAAAAGCTACACATCTGTAGTGAAATACATACAACTACAATAAGGAACAGTATCAACTCCATTGTGCCCAGATACAAATTCAGTCTTTTTTTTTTAAATACCTGAAGATTTTTGAATAAAAGCATTGTTATTGAGTTAGCATCTGATAAGTTATGTGATTATGACCATTACATGAACGGATCATGCAATTCACTGTTCAGAGGGTTTAAACACTTCAGCTATTGCCTTTGCCTGGTGGATAATTTTGCAAGAGGGAAAGAAATTAACGGTTCTGCCCATGCCCACTTCCCTAACTCAGGCCCAACATTTCAGAGATATCAGACAGTAAAGACATGGACATGCTCAAGCGGGTCCAGAGGAGGGCCATGAAGATGGTCAGGCAGCTGGAGCACTTCCCCCATGAGGACCAGCTAAGAGAGTTGAGGTTGTTCAGCCTGCAGAAGAAAAGGCTCCAGAGAGATCTTATTGTGACCTTCCAGTACTTAAAGGGAACCTACAGAAAAGATGGGGAGGGATTTTTATCAGGGAGGGTAGTGATAGGACAAGGGATAATGGTGTTAAACTGAAAGAGAGTAGATTTAGATTAGATGTTAGGAAGAAAATTCTTTTCTCTGAGGGTGGTGAGGCACTGGAACAGGTTGCCCAAAGAGGTTGTGGATGCCCCATCCCTGGAAATGTTCAAGGCCAGGTTGGGTGGGACTTTGAGCAACCTGATCTAGTGGAATGAGTCTCTACCCATGGCAGGGGGGTTGGAACTAGATGATTTTTAAGGTTCCTTCCAACACAAACCATTCAATGGTTCTATCAATGCACTGTGAAAACACAAGTCCGCTATTTCCATAAATGCATGGAAACCAACAACGTTCAACAAAGAAAAAAATGGGAATGATGGGCTCTGTGCAGTGCTTTGCTTTCATCATCCTCACAGGAGCTTCATGAAAGCACTCAGTGTCATTCTTCTAGTTCTCCAGCATCTCAGTCTTGGCTCAGTGTGTAAATAGTAAGTGGATAACTTTGCTCATTTTTTATTATTAAAAGAGAGAGAGAGAAAGAAAGAAGCAGCAAACCCAAACTGATTCTGATCCAAGGGCCTTTTCCATTTCCCATAAAAGATTCACATTCTTTGGCCTTAAAAATAAGTTTATGTTAACAGACTAACATCATAAATAACAGCCCAGTTTGAAGCTGGCAAAAAGATGAACCGCATCTATTAAATGTGGCTCACCTCCACGAGTCTAAACTAGGCTATGAAAATATAACTGACCTGATTCCACAAGGCAGCCATGAAAGACAATGTGCTGGGCACACATGCTTCACCTCTCAGGACACTGCTGCTGGAGTGCTGTGTGAGAGTGGGCATGCCTCCTTTAGGAAGCTGGCTTGGGTATTGACGTGCCAAAAGAAAAGGAGTCCCTAACTGCATGATTCATCACAGCTTCCTTTAGAGCTCTGGCAAGGGGATGTCAACACACGCAGAAAACGATCCCCTCCTACCTCTTCCCACCCCAGGGAGCTGGAAACCTCATGGCAGTGTGTCAGGGCTTCCTGCCATGGGGCAGTGAAGCCCCTACAGCCAGCCCAGAACATGCCATCCTCCCAAAACCCAAAATCTTTATCATCTCTCAGGGTTTGGAGCACCAAGTATCTGTGAGAGGAGATCTATCGGGCTCACCTTCTTGTTTTTAACTTAATGGCTAGCAGGGCTGCTGCCCAGTGATGGCAGCACCCTGGTTAGCCCATGTTCAGCATGTTCATTTGTCCAAGAAGCCGCACTGCAGACCTTGGGCTTCAGGGTTGAACCCAGCACAGGGTGGGCCAAGTCCCCACAAGACTTCATTGGAGAAAGGAAAGAGTGATGGAGTCCAAAGGCAGACTGGAAATACCGGTGTCCCAGTCAGAGAACTCTGCTTTCAATACCCTTGTTTTTCCAATGGGCTCAAAAATCAACATTTTCTGGGGAGTGATTAGTTTAAACACCTTGGTGTGGAGGACCACTTCCCCACCATGCTCATTACCATCGCTGCTCATCAGCATGCTGCTTGCATCAGGTCCTTTTCATTCCTTTGCCACTGATACTTTCTAATCAGTCTCTAACCAGTTCATCATAAATGGCCCCTATCGATCCAGCCTCTCTGCCTGTGCAATGTTTTCATAGCAAAATCAGACAGGCAAAATAGACTTGGAACTTCAATCAGATTCAACTCCAGGCTGGAGCCAGCAGAGTGCTGGGACAGCACAGACTGGGGTTGGGGGACCCAAGATTTCCTTCTACCATCAGTTCTTGCTCTCTGTGTGGCCTTAAGAAAATTACAGTAACTTTAGACTAGACTGCGGTCTGAGCTACAGGCAAGGGTGTTGAATCTGTTGCTTTCATTTGTAAAATGTACTTGTAATACTTCGTGAGGCCCTCTGATATCTGCACAGTAGAGGTGTAAGGGAAACAAGTTCAGTTATTTACAGAGATCCAGAAACCAGAGCCAATAATGGGCTTTTGTCTGTCTTCAACCCTAAAGCAGGTAAAATTTGCCAGTTTTGGCAGTTACACTGTCAGCTTTGGTTCAGCTGACCTTAATCTCCTGGAAAGCAGGAATCCACAGAAAGAAACCCTATATGTGTGCATGTGTAAAAGAGTGAGAGAGAGTGAGTGAGTGAGTGAGTGAGTGAGTGAGTGAGTGAGTGAGTGAGTGAGTGAGTGAGTGAGTGAGTGAGTGAGATGCTGCCCTACTGAATTTCAACAGCCCCGCTTCAGCTCATGAGCTTTCTCCATGGGTCTAGACACAGGAATAGCTCACCACAAGAAACGCTGTGGTGCAAATTTGCAGCATGTCAGCTGCTCCACAATCACTGCGTGAGCTTGCAAGCCACAATGGATGCAAGGCAGTCCAGCCCTTGCTCTCTGACAGTAAAGCTACTTCATATTTAATGCAAGAGCTTACCACAGCTACCTCACGGGGCCAAGCGCAAGCAGAAGTTAACATGGACTAGCTGATGTGGTGTCAGTTTACACCATATATCACAACTTGCTTAAAAATAGGTAGCTGTTGGGCATGAAGATGATGAGGGCGGCAAGATCGGCTTTGGGCTCCCCAGATCATAAAGCCTTGCTTGACCTCTGGTTCTGCAGGGTCTTGGCAACAAACTACTGCAATGCAGCAATGCTCCGAATAGCTAAACCTGGAGCCATGTTCAGTGGTGTCTGTTGGGGTGTCCAGACAAGCTTGGCGCACCACCTCTTTTCCTCATGAAGTGATTCACCAGCACCATCCCCAAAGGTGCAGCATCACATTTTGCTAGGGATTCACCCAGCCCAAGGTCCATACATTTTTGTCCATGATGTATAGGTGTGCTCCAGGCCTCTGCGCTGGGGGCACCAAGAGTCTCTGCAGCTTTTGGGGTGTTTTTCCTGAGCTGTGAGGGCCAGGCCTTGGGTCTCCCGTGCAGAACAACAGACACTAGAATGTAGACCTCATTGCAGGATGAAACCACCAAGGTTGGACTGAGCTCAGGTGAGCCGTGGGGAAGCAGGGGGGATTCTGATGTGGAAGAAAAACAAATCTCCCACAGCCACCCTCCTGCTCCCTCTGCAGTGCTATGAACCTTTAAAGCCCCTTTCCCTACCGCTGTGCTCCTACAGTCCCCAACTCAGCCCAGCTCTGCACCCCCAGGTCCCTATTACCACTTCCCATTGTCCCGCTGGGAACTATGTGGAGACAGCATTGCCTGAGGATTGTTGCTGCATGGTACATTTTTGACTGCAGAGTTGAGAAACCTCAAGTCACCTCTGCTTGGATTGCTTCATGGTGACAAGTATCTCTGGGCATATTCCCCACCAGTTGGTGGGGAAACACTCCAACTCATGGTAGATAAGGATAACCATCCTGACACATGCTTCCAATATCCTCAAATTAAGTGGTAAGTGTAAAGAATTTAGATACAGTCCCAAGGACAAGGAATCCCAAATCCCAAGTCTGCTATTCTTGGCCTATCACAGTGACATAAAAAAGCCAAATTTTTATAAGACTTTTTGCTAAACTGAGATTGACTTCTTGGAGGTGTTGCTTTAGGTCCAGCTCTGATGAATTTCAGTCACGAATGTTCCCTGACAGTGAAAAAGCCTTTTCAGGTGTTTCAAGCCAGGCATCCCAAATCAGCGACCTCTTTTGAAAACAAAAACGTAAGTCTGGGAACCCATTCCCGCTAAGCCTTGTTTATGCGAGTGCACGGCTACAATGGACTGCTTGTCTGTGTAAAGGCCAGACCCTGAGTAAGGATTTGCAGACTCAGCCTCCTAATCACAGCCAGTGGAATTCTGGCCCTGCTGAAATCAAGGGAATTTTCCCTTTGGCTTCAGCTGGGACCTGGATTTCACCTTCTGTGTTCCCACCTACAATATGTGATTAACCAGGCTGCTTTTTTCACAGGAGTATTGGGAGGCTGTAGTCATTACTGGCTACAAAGCATAATTTGATTTCTTTAGGGTGGAAGCTGCTGTTGAAATCCAAAGCATTGTTAATACAGCTTTTTAAATCACATTGCTTCTTGAGCATTTTGCAAACAAGCAAACAGAATGCCTGAAGCTCCCCAAAATAAAATAACTTCACCTTTAGCACTTGAACTTGGAAGTACCATATGTCAACCTGGGAGTGCAGTGTCTGCATTTCATGAGCTGCAAAAACTCCCTGAGGGAGATCTAGGGACCGCAAAAAGTTCTTTGGGGGACTCTTTTGTACTGAAACTGGGGAACTCTCAGCGGGCTTACCCAGCTGCTGGAAATTCTTCCACAGACACTGATGTGCAGCACTGTTCCAAAACAAATATCTCCGAGTCCCACACTTCATCCATCTGTTTCGCATTTCAAGGAGTTAGTGTTCCACACACAAGTGTGTTAAGAGACTGAGAGAGCAAGTTGGACCAACAAAGGCTCATTAAAGAACAGGGGAAAAAAAGAAATAGAGGGGGGAAAAAAATAAGAGGAAGACAGAAAGCAAGCTATTTTCCAAATATTGTATACAGAGCCATTAGGCAGGGTTAGCACAGAGCTGCAAAGGCCAGTGAGAAACCAAAGAATCTCCCCACTAAGACCCCTCTGAAATATAAAACGTTAAGTTCCAGCTCAGAACAATACAGAGAGCTCAAGCAGAAGCACATTAATGTCAGGGCAAGTCAAATTTGTCCCTGATGTCAAATCAATGGCTGGAGAGCAGTTGCACCAGGAATGAAGGAGGCTGCAGGTTCCTATCACTCAACCTGACTTCTGCTACATTTAAAGTCTTAAAAGGTACACAGTGCTGACCAATAAAAATTAAAAGAAAAGTCAGGGTCATTTTTGTAGTTCCCTAGGTCTGATCCAAACCCCTCAGCCTGCTGGAGACCTAAGTGAACTGCTCCGCAGCTTTTGTTTTCTGTAATTGTCCCTCACACAGTGCGCTGTGGGGACTGCTGAATGCATTTCATACATTTTTTGGCAGCGGTGTTCTGTGTTGTGTTAAGGGTTCATTAATCTGCTTGCCACTAGGCCCCTGTGAAAAGAGGAAATTGTTTCACACTTGCTGAAAGACAGAGAAAAGAGTTTAGAGAGGAAGGAGAAACAGATTAAATGGGAAATACAAGCGATGGAGAGACAGGTTTGGGGTAGTGCTTTGTCACTTCTCGAATCGTACAAAGGCTAACATGTGAACTCGGGGAATGCGACAGACTTTTGTTCAGGGAAACTGTGCTACTGTGTCATTAATTAGCCCAAGACGGGAGATTTGGCTGCAGCTCATCTCTGCTCAGATTGTGTGAGCTGAAACAATCGAGGCCCATTTCCAGGCTAAGATGGCAAAGGAAATGAAGGGGGCGTCAGGAAGATATTTGTAAAAGGAGCAACTAAAGAGTAAACTGACATCGTGAATCAAAGAAACAATCACTTCAGGGGAAAGAGGCCAGCAATGATTTTCTTGAGAAAGACAGGGTGGCACTGGCACGTGTTGTGTCTGCCAAGTGATGTCCAGCCGCTTGAATGAGTTCACCCAATTAACTCAGTCCGGACTCGCTGCGAGGTACCCAAGGCATTCCTGCAGCTGAGGTTCAGATATAAAACACTTAAAGCCTGGAGATACATTTCAGCTTCCAATATGCTTTCTAAGCCTTCATTTAAACTCGCTGGCATACAAAACAGGGCTGGAAAGAGCACAGGGCTCCTGGGTTTCACATCGCTGTGTGGATGTAGATGGCTGGAAGAAAATACCAGGGGAAAAGTTCTCCCAAATCTTGTGGTTGCCCATTGGTAGCAACAAGTCCTCTGCAGAGGCAAAAGTGAGAGCGAGAGCGGTTGTCACCATTTTTCACAACACAGAGCCCTTCGGGAACAGTTCTGTGGGTACCGCTGGTTCGACGTCTTTTGTATAGCCACTCATATACATGAGGGTCACAGCATCAGGGCCAATACTGCTAAAGCAGTGAAGATCAGACATGCAGTAAGGATGACATATCGTGTTTTCACCAAAAATAAACACAATGCTGTGGTTTGAGTTTACAGGCCTATCAAGCATCCCTCTAAAGATGAGTGAAAATTCTGATAAATGGTTTCAGCATCGCCTCACACAAAAATGTACTAACCAGGGTGGGCTTTAGTTTTTCTCAGTGATTATGAACTGGTTAGGCAAAATAAAATCTGAAAATAATTTAGGTGGGGAATAATCTATTTTATCTGAACCATAAAAATACAAGACTGGAGCTGCTGAATAAATTCTCATTGTGAAACAGCTCTAATCAAGAGCTTCTTCCCTTGCTTTTCATGAACTTTAATAGAAGCAAACTTGTTGCACTGGCCAGATGAAAAGTAGATTTGTAGCATCAAGTTTTACGCATTTCAACAACTTTTGGCTGGATCTGAGTTCAATCACCTCTTAAGAGAGAGCCACTTGGATTCTACCCAGAGTTCAGCTGCTCAGAAACAAGGTCATATATTGTTGACTAAGAAACACCAGCATTTCATGTTTTACCTTGTACTTATATGACAAGATAGTTTGGTTGGTACCTCTGCAGAAGGAAAGGAGGTTTTCTTCAAAACTCTAATAAATATTCCTGCCTTACCCTTTATCATTCTGCAGTGCCTTGCCTGTTTAACAGTGTTTAATTTCTGCACAAAGGTAAAGGAACATGAGATGGGCAGATGTACCCGTGCATTGACATTACACGTAGCATTTGGCAAGACACACCTCACTATTGCTCATTGTGGGAGTGGACCTGGGTTGTTTTGTTTTTTTTTTCCTTCTCCATTGGTGTTTCATGGAAATTTGCAATAGGCCAAATGAACAGGAATAACCCATGACATTATGCCTCCCACCACTGAGTCACTGCTGGTAGGACTGGGATGGAGTGCTCCTGTGCCACAAAGGGTCCTATAGTTTCTCAGATACTTGATTGACTGTTAAATGAATGGCGAGCACTTCGTTCCCTGTGGTGTGTCATGATTAATTCATCTCCTTATACCCTGCCTTACACGCTGTAGCAGGCTTCATTCATGAACCGAAAAAGACCTGAGTAATGCTCCCCTACTCACAATTTTGTTTCTCCATAGAAGGTCACAAAATATACCATGGCTGCAGGTGGTCTTATGTAAATAAAGCAATCTGGCCAGAGTTCAAGGCTCAGCCATATAATATTGTCAAGTGATCATTTTGTTGAAATAGTTGGATGCCTATAAAACATCTGCAAATGCTAAATTTAAAATACAAATAAAGCCCAAAGTTGGAAACTCCTCAGACTTCTGGTGAAAACATTGTTTTGTAGAACATAGTTCCTCTTGTCTCATGTAAATCTAATGCTGAATGTGGACAAACAGCTTAGCTCCTGATGGTGCCAAGAAAATGGTCTTTGCATGGGTGCAGAGCTCTTTTATTCCTGCAGAATCACAGCCCATCTTCCCAGAGAAAAAAGTGATGGAAGAGCAACAAAAATCAGCTTGGGAAGTGGTGGGAGAAGGCTCGGGGTGATATACTTGCCGATTGTGAAACCTAAATTAAACAGAATGAAATCATCTTTCTGTTACTTATTTAGCACTTGGCTGAGATATTAGACCCTGTCCTAAGAAAAGTCCATAAATGGTATCACCCCAGGACCAGAACGGTGAAGGCATTAAGTCACGGGGATGCTCATTTGAGATAGAGATCCCTGCTGACTTTCTGCGGGCCCACAAAGGGACAATCCCTGACTGCTGGAGCAGAGGGAGATGAAAACGCCACCTCAGTCTGCCCCCACTCCCACTCTTGTTTAACTGTGCACTGCAAAGCCAAGCAAAGGACAGAGACAAATCTCCCTCGGCTCACCATCTATCTGCTCCAGACAAGTTGAGGGCTTACAGCAGTGCAACATCTACTGAAGGAGCAGTGGGAACTGAGGGAGGGAAAAGTTAGGAGCTGGGTAATTTAGGAGGAAACAAGAACTTCCACAGGAAAAGGGCTTAAAATGGGAAGCTGCCACCTCACCTTAGCCTGGAGATAAAAGATAATATGGTTAAAGCCTCCCTGTAGCTAGACAGCAGGAGCCCTTATGTTTTGGTTTAGCTTTTAACAAATCCGAACCAGGGGAGAGAAGAAGAAGGGAATGGAGAAAAGATTTTGTACATATTTTTTCTGTGTTTGTTTTTCAGCCCTACCAACTTTTCAGCTAACACTCTTATTCACATAACCCAAGTAAGATGTACTTCTGAATGCTTTGGGGTAGAGGACAAAGTCTCTTTGCTGCTCCCGGAGTATCTGCAGCAATCCCCGCTGTCGAGGAGACACCATGCATTGAAACAGCAGGTGGTGTTGCAGGTTAGGAGTGAGCTACAGTGCAGAGTTTTGCTCAGCTCTTGACTGCACAGTGCCTGGCTCAAACCAGTGCTATTAGTCTCTGAGGCCCCGTCCAAGCTGCAGCTTGAGCCACACTCGCGCTCGCAGCTGTGCCGTGTTCCGAACTGTCGGCAGAGGTTTCCTGGCATGGTTTTGCTATCCAGCTTTGCAGCCTGGGATTTCTCTAACAATCGTGTGAGCCGAAATCACACTCTTGACTGTCCCTCTGGGTAATATGTCACTTAATTGGTTAATACGTTTATAGTATCGTCTAAAGTCGTAGTGGGCGTGGACACAAATAGCTTTGAAAAGCAGCTTCAAATGCAATTATAAGCCTTACTGGCTTTTAAAAGAAAGAGAGAAAAAAATCCCCTCTTCTGTTGCTAGCGCAGGTGGGAGTGATCCTGTAGATGGGGCAAGAAAGGCCTTTGGCATTTTTAGTACAGCACCAGGTCACTGTTTCAAGCAGTGTGTAATGAGCATTTTCTCTGTGGGGCAGCCTTGAGCAAGGTTAGGTGATGCCGGGTTTCCAACACGCTCCGGTGCTGGAAGCACCCTCTGCCCCATGGCTCTCATGAGGGTCAGCCATGGGCTACGAAAAGCGGGCAGCTTCCGAGGGCACCAGACCCCTTGGAGCACCGAGATGGCCACAGCTGGGCTGTCGAGCCCTCTAGCAGCCCAGGGAGTGTGAAGTATTTCGGATGCTGCTTCTGTACTAGCAGTGGCATCTCCCTCATGTCTCTCTGGGGATCAGCGGTGCTCCCCGCAGGCACAGGCAGGGCTGGGGTAGCATGGCTGCAGCCCGTGCATCACCCCTGCTCTCAAACAGGGCAAACTAGTCACATGAGGTGTAACTCTCCTATGACAGGTTTCATAAATGGGTAAAGAATTAACCAAATTCTCCCTGCCCAGTTACCAGACAAATGACCAGGACTTACCTGAATTTTCTAGAAGTGTTGATGTCCCTCAAGTATTAAGCAAATGTGCTCTCCAGCAGCCTGCAGATGCTGCTGCCTTGCAGATGCATGCAATTCAATTCTTCCATAAGAAAAACATACACATTAATGATATATTCAAACTGTAACAAAGCAGTTAATTCATTTGCTAATATATCTTTTCTGCTTTAGAGCCTATCAAGTAATGAACATTTAATGACCCATTCATTTTCCTAAGAACTTCTGCATGGTACGGTGGAATCAATACAAAAGATGACCATTTTCACGCATCAGATAATCTTATCTACAAGGTTAAGATAATATTATGTTAATGTTTCCTGCATTATCTTGCACGCTTTCGACTCTTTTGAGAGGGATTCATTTAGTTTTAGGAGCTTTTGCAAGCATTTTTGCTTCCCAGATGATTTCCATTTCATTTTAGCTTTACAACTATTCTCTGCCCTTGGTCAGATCCAGTAAACAGTAGTGAAAAAACAAACAATAAAAATAAAACCCAACCAAAATAGTACAGGCAAATGTTGTATTTGACCTGCTTTAACCTCCAGTCCTCTCTGTGAAGCAGAACTGGAGAAGACAGTAAAGAGAAGCCGAGCTGCAGCTGAAGTATGGCTCTTGAACTCACTTCCGAGTGCTTGCTATGAATAATAATTGAACATAAATTAAAACCAAACAAAAACAAAATAAAAACCCTTTAGACTAATATATCTCTCAGCCCTCCATTTTTTCAAAGCCAGGCCTGGAAGGAATGGAGGCGATGCCATCCACATGTGGACCTTCTCACTGAGAGAACGTCCCCTTGAAAAATGCAAACCTCTGGCTCCACCCATGCCAAAGATGGAGTCAGAGGTGCACCGTGGGCTGGGGGTGGCATCCCAGGGTATGCATTGCTGTCCGGCTGGGCTAACGTATGGCCACAGAGAAGTGTGGTGGCCAGCACGTGTCTGTAACATGCAAGCAGCATGGCTGCGATACCTTCCCTGCCAGCAGTGGCAGATCTGTCTAGAGGTGCTACTTGGTGTGCCCCGTGCTGTAACTCCGTGGTGTACCCAGAGCCCTCACATAAATTTGTGGTAGCTACATAATATGCAGTTTAGGAGTCCCTGAATACTTGTTTGCCTCTGTAAATATAACCAAAAGGCTTGTTATAATCTGTTGGGTCAAAAGACAACTTTTTAAAAAAATCCCTAAGCACAGATTTTATCAGTACACCTCAACAGCTCCAACAAACGCCCCTCTAATGCACCAGGTAAAAAGTATGCATTAAAATGTCTCTGAGCAACATTGCCAGGACAGCTGCATGCACGGATGTGTGCAGTAGCTGGGCTCCACGCAGCCCTGAGCCGCACTGTCGACTGTGGAAACGAAGGGTGTTTTCACTGCGGGCACCTCCGCTATCCCTGGGCTCCAAATGAAACCAAACCCAGACAAAGCTCCTGCAGTTCAGCTAGAAAAGCACAAGGCTGAATTAAACATCACTACATCCATCTCACTGTGTATTTCTTTTTTTTAATTGCTCTTTCCTACAAGTAGCACCCACGATTACATGACTCAGCAGCAGGTTTGAAAACACGGATGAGTACATGGGTAGAGTGCAAAAGAGAGGACCTGGCACATCCATGGGGCCCCTCACCACATGATCCCGCAGCAGCAGCCAGCCATGCAGCTCCCCTCCGCTCTGTGCAGCTCTTTCATACAGTGACCTGGGAGAAAGAAATATTTGTAAAAACTGGAAAATGAGCTGGCAAAGCCAAAAAAACCTGGCAAGTGAGCTAGGATTGGTGTACTCCCACAGCCTGTTTCTCAATTCTGTCCTTTTTGTGCATGTGTTGCCTACCATCTCTGACCAGGTTCTTAGCTGCTACCCCTCTAAAACAAATAAACAATTTTATTATGAAATGAGCACTGATATTGCTTTTTCAAGCTAAATTCCACATCAAGGCAGCTGGCTTGCTGGCTTTTGAAGGCATGAACACACTCTCACTGTCAGCCAGTGCTGTCAGCTCTCCAGTTTTCTACCGGCTCTTGCAGTCCTGGGTGTGCTTCCTTTGGTCCCAAAAGCCTGCAATCCTGCTCAACTTACGGTCTAATTACGCCTTTAGCCTTCAAGACGGTACAGAGAACCCTGAAAATAAGGGTTTGATCCAATCCTACGGTTCCAAAAGCTGGCAAATAATGTTGTTGTTGGTGTTTTATCCGGGGGAGACAAACTTGCCTACTATCAAGGAGACACAGATATTACAGAAATAGTGGAAGAAAAAATTAGTTTGTTATTTTCTCATGAAAGTTACTTTTCTTTCTTTAATCGTAAAACACACTGAATTTTTTTTTTAACTGAACATTCCGATTATGTTTCAGGGTCTTGTTTTAGTGCATAAATGTAGAAGACCAGAATAGTCATACATTGTCCATCCTGCCCACAGGTAAATGAAATACAAAAACAAAACTGCAAAATAAGTATTCTTTACTTTGTTTAATATTTATACAAAACCAGTATTTTAGCTCTACTGAGAATCAAGTAATTCTGTAAGTGTGATGACTCCTATCTGCAGGCAGCCCTAGGAGGACATGAGATGTAATCAGACGGGCATCTCTGGGGATGCTTCCTGTAGCATAAAGAATTTTATCATGTCTGAGCTCAAATGCCATTCTCAGAATTCTTATGTCAGAGAAGAGGGAGAGGAGAGGGAGAGGAGAGGGAGAGGAGAGGGAGAGGAGAGGGAGAGGAGAGGGAGAGGAGAGGGAGAGGAGAGGGAGAGGAGAGGGAGAGGAGAGGGAGAGGAGAGGGAGAGGAGAGGGAGAGGAGAGGGAGAGGAGAGGGAGAGGAGAGGGAGAGGAGAGGGAGAGGAGAGGGAGAGGAGAGGGAGAGGAGAGGGAGAGGAGAGGGAGAGGAGAGGGAGAGGAGAGGGAGAGGAGAGGAGGAGGGATTTTTGCATGTAGGTTTTATGACATTGGTCCTGCAGATTAGGTGATGCTGGACAACAGCTTTTGCAATACACTGTAATAACAGAGTTAGGGAAAGCGGAACAGGGGAACAACTAATTGCAGACATAACTGGCCAGCTTTGGGGGGATTATTGTTCACATTGACTTGTAAGGTGCTTCCATTAACTTCCTCTGAGTTTGGATCAGATCCTTTGTCAGTTGCTAAAACTTAACTGATTTACTTTATTTTAGTAGAGCGAAGGGTTCTGCTTGCCTTAGAAGGGTGGAGAAGCACAAGCCATAAGCAAACCCCCAGTAGCAGGAAGGGGATGGACCTAAGAGCAGCCTGCGCCACTGAAAGAAGACACGATGTTTCTATTAAGAAAAATATGCCCCCTCCTCTGGTGAGGAAACCATGTTAGAGCCTAAAAAGCCTTGAGCAATAACTGTACCTCTGTAGTGTTATTGCACAACCTCTGCTGTAAAGTGGGAGGAGAACCGAAGAGAATACTATAAAGAAGCCGCCTTGAAATGAGAGGAGAAACCTCTTGACAATTGGATGATTGGTTAAAATTAGTCCCACTACACAAAAGCAACTGTTCTGATCAAACCCTTGAGAATTAAACTCTAACTCTGAGGAATAAAAACAGATAAGAGAGACAGGTTGAGAACACAGTTTTTACATAGCTCCACAGATCAAAACCTTCTAGGATTGCTTAGAATAACAGTGTCGATTACGATTTTAAAGGAATAGGCACTGGAGAGGCCCATAGGAAGGAAAAGGGAAGACTGAAGTTCTCGACAGCAGGGCTGAGGACAAGAAAAAATTACAGAATTAACTTCTCCAGAACACACCAGGAAAACTCCGTCAGTCAGGGTCTTTGCAGCTAAAAGGCCTGACAGGATGAAAACAGGGCGAAGACAGACGAGTTCAGTTTCTACTCTTTCAGTAACTGACAAGGTGAATGCCTCAGCTTTCCCACCTACAGCACGCGTGGGCCAATCAGTTCTCTGTCTGCAGCGAGGCCGTCCGGTATTAGAAATAGTTTAAAATTGCCGGGACAGCCTTGGATACTAGGTGTCGTACGGATTATACGGGATTTATTTCTGCGGCTGCTGCTTCCAGAGCTGAATCTATGACCAGATGGGACAGTCTAGCAAAGGGACTTCCTGACTGTTTCAGCTGCATGCTCTTAACCTCGCCTTTGCAAGTGGTACCTCCTAAATGTAAATGAAGGTTTTCCTTTGCCCCTACTGACCTTCCTAGAATTGCCTTCTCCGCTGGCTCTTCTATAGCGAAGCACCAGCCTCTAGTTTTCTGCCCTCCATATATTCTCTCTGCTCCTTCTTCCTCCACAGTCTGATCAGAAATTGGCTTATTGTCTTTCAAGCCTATGTGAATTCTTGTTTTTCTCCCTTACACAGTGGATTCTCATTGTTAATATGTGAGTTATATGATTACCCACAGCTGTAAATTCACTTCTGTAACCATATAGCTATTTCCTGTATTTTTAGAAATGGCTTTATCCAGCCCCTCTTACATCTAGTCCCAGTAGTACTGGTTTTAAATAGAAACTTATATTTATCTACAAAGTACCAAGTACTGGCATCCCTCAAGGGACATAAGAATCATTCCCTATCTCACATACATGACAGCTCTACAGAGATTGGTTTGCAACGGCTAGAGGGTCCTATAGCTTGGCCGTTGCTCTTCCATTGCATCACAAGTACCTTTGCTTTCTTGGGGCACATAATCAACCTGCAACCTACATCTAAGCCCACGCTTAGATGTTCCACTCAGTTGCTCTCTAAAGTGCACTGTGAAGAGGTTGCTTGCCAGAAGCATCTTAGCTGTATTGAGTGTTGCACAAGATAGGAAGCTCATTTGCTGGTTTTACAGCTATCAGCAGCTTTTACTACTGATTTTACTCAGAAGGGCTCTTCAGGTGGCCTGGCATGAGTCTATAGGACAGAAACAGGTGGTTTTTTGTGGAAGATGAGGAGACACTGCTGTACTTGGTTTTAAAGACTAGAAAGATACAGAGTGACAAGGTGCTAAGACAAAAGCAAGATCTAATGCAACAAAGGCCAAGAATGTAGATCACAGCCTGCACTGGATGTTTGTCCCTTATTAGAAGTGCTCTACGTGTGACAGAAAGGAGAACATAGTACCAGCACACAACTTCCAATCACTGCAGGCGACTGCAACATCTCCACAGTGTACATATGTCAGCTAGAGAAGAAACCAATATACTGGCATGCTATTTTTTTTTTTAAGAGTGCGACTGTGAATACTGTGCATAAACAATCTATGAGGTAATCGCTAAAAGGTTCTCTTATTCTGCACATGAGCCATTCAAGAAGAGCAGTGCTTGACACAGGATGTGCAAGAGCTGGCAGAAACACCTAGCAAGCCTGTTCCTCTTTCAGTTGTCCAAGTTAGTGGAGATAACTCTGACATCGATGAGTGATTCTTATCTCTCCTTCCTCCTCTTCCATTAAAGTTGGTTCTATAGGTACAATAATACCATGTGCATAAAGGCCAGACAAAATTGTCAGTACAAAAAAAATATCTAGCAGAAGTCCTTATAAAAGAAGTCCTGATAAAAATGTAACCGAAACAGAGCAGACAGAGAAAAAAACCACACTGGTCATATGGCCAAAAGAGTAATATCTTTTTTTAGTGCTGTTAATTTGAGATCACACAGTTACTTGTCTCAACTCCATAACTCCAAAGACAAAAACTGCAAAGGAAAATGAAAGGGGCCAAGCAAACCCAAAATATCTCCTTACCTCACTGCAGGAGGCATGATCCTTGGTACCACCTGCCATTCAAAAAACTAACTAAAACACCTGGTCTAACTTCTCCTGAACTTAAGCAAATATGAATATTCTGATGTTACATCTAAATATTACAACTCTGAGATAATATCAGCCCAACTGGTGGGTCTCCACGGTGCAAAACTGCCTGAATGTATCAGCTTGGGATCGCGCACATGAAAGTCACGCCTTCGTGGAAGCACAGTTATGCTGTTCCTGGATCAAATATTGGTTCATATTGTGGGAGACATCTGCGTCTCACCCTGAGCTCCTCTCATGCCAGGGGCTGCTATGCAGGACACCCTTTGTGCAGAGACAAGTTGTTATAAAGCTGAGAGATCACACCCTGATCATGTGACTTCTGCTGTGGGATCTTTTCTTTTAGACCTCTCTTACAAAGGCATATAACATGAAAAGGCTCAATTTTCCACAAAGAAATATTTTGCCATACAAGTGTTCCTGTGAAGACATCATTTCATGACTGCCCTGGTTCAGTTTAGAGAATGCGTGCAGAGAGGAGGAGTTAAAAATACTTAAGAAGAAAGTTTCCCCAGGCCTACTCCCTGTTGAGTACACAGGGGGGATAAGCTTTGACAGTTTAGTTTTAAACAAGAGATAACATCAAATAGGCCCATGGGACTGGTTCCAATTACCAACCCAAACAAAAAGAACAGCTGCACCCAAAAAGGCCTCTGCTTACAGTCGTATTTCATTTTAACCACATTACAAAGAAAAAGTCTCATGATATACAAGGCTTTGGGGTTTTCTTTTTAATTTCACAACGTATTTAGTAAGTCACCACATCATACGGTATAGAGATGCGCAGTCAATTAAACAGGCATTTCGCTAACATTGCTTCTATACTCACACCAAAATGTCTTAGGTTAATAAAACCATTACATTAGAAGGAAATGCTACAAAAAGGAAATAACTGACAACTCTACCTACAAAACCCATGACTTGATGTCGATATTGTTCCTGGTTGCCTGTCAAGGTAAAGTATCTTGGGATTGTATTTCCTTGGAGTTTTCACAATGATAATGAGAACAATTATATTTCTCCATCTGGAATCCATTAAATATGATTATGATTGCTGACTTTCCTATCCTTATTACTATCTGGATTAGCTAACCCCATTACAAAGACCATGCTCCCAAAGCTCACTTGCAAATATTGTTACATGATTTCCTGTCATCCAACCAGAGTGTCTTTCTCTTTCTCTCTCCCTCTCTCTCATCTTTCTGTTCATGCACCATTTTACAAACTATTTTGCCCTTGTCTCAATTATAAGAACTGTAATAGGTTCAAACTCCCAGGTGACCTGCGTTTGCAGGTGTTTAGGGGGGAAAAATCAGCTGCCCTATGTGGTAATGACTCTTGTGTTGCCTCAATCAAGCAAATGGATCTGGCCTGCAGCCTGCAGGTGGTGCCGGGTGGAAACTTAAACATACTGACCATTTATTTCATGCAGAATATGTAAAGATAAGTAAGGACTATTAAGAAGGAGTTATTACAGAAAAGGAAGAAGACAGAGGTTTTGTACTATAAACTTAATAAGCGATCTTCTCAATTCAGAAAGCTGAATTACTGGCTTAAGGCTTCCCAAAGTCTCTGCTTTTCTTCCTGCATTCCTTTGCACTATTAGTAAATGCAGAGCAACTGCACTAGTTTCATTGAAGTTCCTCCAAATTTATACCAGTATAATAAGGATCAGAATGTACCTTATTTGTCTGGAGAGTTTCTTATGAATTATCATTAAGGATTCTGTTAAAAGCAAAAATGTTATTGTGTAAGGATCAATTCATGGCGTTTCAGTCCTATACCAGATTTATCTCAAACTTTGTTTTTCTTCATAAAACTATAGAATCATTTTAGTTAGAAGAGACCTTTAATATCATCAAGTCCAACTATTAACCAAGCACTGCCAAGTCACCAGTAAACCACGTCCCTCAGCACCACATCTACAAGTCTTTTAAATACCTCCAGGAATGGAGACTCCTCCACTTCCCTGGGGAGCCTGTTTCAATGCTTCACAACCCTCTCTGTAAGAAATTTTTCCTAATACCCAACCTAAATCTCCCCCGGTGAAACTTGAGGCCGATTGCTTTCATCTTATCACTTGTTACTTGGCAGAACAGACTGACCCCCACCTTGCTACAACCTCCTATTGGGTAGTTGTAGAGAGTGATAAGGTCTCCCCTCAGCCTTCTTTTCTCCAGGCTAAATAACTCTAGTATCCTCAGCCTCTCCTCATAAGACTTGTGCTTTAGACCCTTCACCAGCTTCACTGACCTTCTTCAGACACACTCCAGTGCCTCAACGTCCTTCTTGAAGTGAGGGGCCCAAATCCAACAACAGTATTTGAGGTGCGGCCTTATGAGTGCCAAGTACAGGGGGAAAATTACTTCCTTCCTCCTGCTGGCCACACTATTGCTGATACAAGCCAGGTGCCATTGGCCTCCTTGACCACCTGGGCACACTGCTAGCTCATATTGAGATGGCTGTTAACCAACGCCCCCCCGTGTCCTTTTCCACCATGCAGTTTTCCAGCCACTCTTCCCCAAGCCTGTAGCGTTGCAGGGGGTTGTTTTGACCCAAGTGCAGGACCCGTCATTCGGCTTTGTTGAACCTCATACCATTGGCTTTGGCCCATCGATCCAGCCTGTCCAGATGCCTCTGTAGAGCCTCCCGATCTTCAGGCAGATCAACACTCCCACCCAACTTGGTGTCTTCTGCAAACTTACTGAGGGTGCACTTGATTCCCTCATCCAGATCATTGATAAAGATATTGAAGAGAACAGGCCCCAGTACTGAGCCCTGGGGAACACCACTTGTGACCAGCTGCTGACTGGATTGAACTCCATTCACCGCCAATTTTTGGGCCCGGCCATCCAGCCAGTTTTTTATCCAGCAAAACATACACCCATCCAAGCCAAGAAGCAAGTTTCTCCAGGAGAATGCTGTGGGAAGAGATGTCAAAAGCTAAAGTCTAGATAGTCAACATCCACAGCCTTTCTCTTTGCTAGGTGAGTAACCTTGTCATAGAAGGAGATCAGGTTAGTCAAGCAGGAACTGCCTTTCATAAATCTGTGCCTGATCTCCTGGTTGTCCTGTATGTGCCCTGCGATGGCACTCAAGATGATCTGCTCCATAATCCTCCCCAGCACAGAGGTCAGACTGACAGACCTGTAGTTACCAGGATCCTTCTTCCAGCCCTTCTTGTAGATGGGAGTCGCATTTGCTAACCTCCAGTTGACTGGGGCCTCCCTGGTTAGCCAGGACTGCTGCAAAGTTTAATGTGACTGTTTGTAAATGACCGTAGCTGTAATAGCAATAAGACACACTGGAACTTTATACTCATCTTTGCTCCTTGACACCAGACAAGTGTCTTTGGGTTAAAGCTGCAATGGTCTCCTGTAAGGCTCTACAAGAAATTATTTCAGAAGAAGCTCTTACTTTGCCTATGCCCATGGATCCTTAGTTTTTCCTCAATTACTTCTTCTGCTGTACATCAACCCTTATCTACTGATTGAGCACTAATTTAGAGGTTCGTTAATGCATTATTGCTTTGCACAGCCAGCTCAGAACTTTCAAACTGTTTGCTTTATGCTTTGATTATGCATTCATTTTGACTTGAAAAAGGATTATATAATAATAAGCAGCATTTCAACAGAAGCCAGTTGTAGCTGTTTCTATCTCTAACGATTGTTTAATGACTGTTTAAGATGTGCTGGCTGGGGTTGTCTAGTCAGCCAGTTTTTATTAGCTTTCAATGAATTCATAAGGCGATACTTAATCAGTGGTAAAGCTTCAGTATTGAGCAACGTAGAGTTTCGTGTAGGAAAAAACACAAAGGTCAAAATTTATTAATTTCCATTATTAATTATCATTGTTGTCATTTATAAGGCAGCTACTGTCATGACATCAAGAAAAAAGATACACCAGAACAAAGAATGTTTTCCTGGTCTACATTTTCTTCATTAAACCATGGGAAACTTTTTTCTGAACTTCTTGAAGTGAACTGAGAAAACCACCATGGTAAGACCACTGCCTTTGGATCAGGCTCATGGTGAGAACACTTGCTCACCCTTTGCTACTTAGTACTGAATCTGTTTAAGCTGTTTTCTGTTCATAGCCACTTTTAATTCTTTTGCTTACTTTGCCAATGTGAAGTAATGCCTTCACTGCAAATTTGGGGAGGAACAACTCTGAAGGGAATTTGGGAACCACGTATCTTGGGGAAACATGCTAGGTGATCTAAAACATCATGTACATGTTTCTCCCATTTTTTCTTTAGAGTCAGATATTTTTTAATTGCTGCAGCCTGATGAAGCCTTGTTACAGCGACAGTAGACACTGTTTGTCCATTGCAAGTATGAGCTGAGAGGTGTTTGCTTAAAACTCGCTGAAAGAGGTTTACACTGACTCAGTCTCAGGTTTGTGACCAGCTAAGGGCGTACACTTGCCACTTCCCACAGCTTAGCTAACATGCAGTAGTTCATTAAGCCACAGTAACAAGATCATGTTTTAAGAATCCTAATTGTCGTAACTGTGGCTACCACTGATTTGCTGTGGTCACACTGAAATCTATAAAATAGCATCAGTGTGAAATCTAGATAAAAAAGTAAAAGTTTTTTAATTAAATCTCCTTTACTGCTCCAGTTAAATATCCAAGTTGTTTAGCAACTCATGTCCAAGTTCCAGTATCTCAGGTCTTTGCTGTTTAAAACCTCCTTTTCTGTTTCCATCTCATTTCTGTGCAGATTCTTCCATTCTTTCTTTCCTTTGTCCTCATCCTTGCTAATGATAAATTTACAAGGCCATAGCAAGTTACCCAACACAAGCACTATCCACAGCAGTAGGGCATTGATGTAGATGGACTAGCAGAATCAGAGTTGCCAAGTAGGTATCTGTCCTAACTGAAGGTACCACTGAATCATTGGTTGGCCTGCATATCGTTTCCTACTCAAGGAAAAACCTTTTGCAGCAACATGGGCATCTCAAACCTAGCACTCATGAGGAATTTGCAGTGAAAAAGACAAGACTGTTTTCTTCCATGATGTGGGCTTGAATTAACAAAGCATTTGGGCTGGTGATTTTATGTGCTGAAGCATCTGGAAGAATTGTAAATGCTCATAACACTGGATAGAACAGGACATAAGCACACTTCACACTTTGCGTGATCAACCCATCATCAATCATCATTTGAAGCAAAAAAAGAAAACTTCTTCATGTCCTTATACGCAGATCAACTTGCAAAGGTCTCCTTTTAGAGTTGCCTGCTGAAAGCCAAACCCACCCAGCAAAATCCTATCATAAGTTACATGTAAAGTTTTTATGAGATGAACTATGAACTTTAAAAAGTCTGGAATCTTCAGCAATTGCTTATTGCCTGCAGGATAGATGCAGTTAGTATAGTGCCTTGTGGGCATGCCCTTAGCTGCAATCCTTATTGATGTTCCTTTGCTACTGCTTTCAAAACTGTTAAAATTCCTTTGCTCAAGTGTTCTTAGCACTTATGTTGATAGGGAATACTTCAAAGGATACATCTTTACTTTATCAAATCTGCTCTAATTTTGTAGACAGAATCAAAGAGGTTCATTTTAAGTCTAGTCAAGTTTGCCAACTGTCCTAAGCTGAAGAAATCAATTCTGTGTTGCCATGTAATCAACCTAAATGAGAAGCCTGGAACACAACAGGGCAAACTTCTCTCTGATGAAACTGTATTTGCTTCAGCACATTTACACTGGAAAGAGTTTTGTCCCATTATTCTTAGTCCCACGCTTTTTCTATTTCTCCTATTCTTCTTAAAGCTTCCCTGATGTATTCAACTCCATGGCTGTATTGATGAGCAGCTGACACATCAGTCCCCAAACATAGCTCTCAATGGTGTCTGTTAAAAGTACAGCATCACGTACTTGCTTCTCCTTCTCACAGAAGTCTCCTCCGGCACAAAGAACTTGCTGGGTGTTCTCATGCTGTTATTAAAACAGCAAGGTGTATAATGAGGTTCCATGTACTTGGCAAGCTTTTATGAACAAGTAGCAAAAGACAAAACAGGAGTTTTGCAAGTGAAGTCCTGGGCATTAACCTCTATCTACTAGGGCAATGAAAACACTTTTTTTCTCTTAACAACTGAAATACAACTGTAAACCTTAAGCCAGTGCTACTGACTTGTCCCTCATGTCATGTTTGGTGCCACACAGCTGTGCTTCTAATTACAGCTTTAGTTTAAGTTATTATGAATTTTATAATCATGATACAGAAGGGATTTTTGTGGGTTTTTTCTTTTTGTTTTTTTGTAATTTTAGAGAAAGTCTAAACTAATGAAAGAGATCTGAATACACTCAACAATTTCTGCAGGAAAAATTTATCCAAAATCTGGAAATCTATGAATTTTTTCAAGCAAGGTGCTTATCCTCATCTGGGACGAGATGAAGATTGTAGAAGAAAAGTTACATAGAAAGTTTATCAAAAATCTTTATCCCTATCCCAGTTGCATGAACAGACCTTTAAAAATTATTATCGCGCTGCGGGACATGGCTTACTTCAGACTTTAGGAATCACAAGATTAGTTTGTTCTTTTTGAAAGTCTTCTTTCAAGTGTAGGCTCCGGAAATCTTTGTCTCAAGTGAGACTCACAGTCTTCAGAACCATTATTAGGGTGCTCTGCAATATGTCTTCCACCATATACAACATACTGAAGATCATTACCCTCTTGGGAAACTTGTTTCTCACAAGATATACAAAACCAATGCAGATTCAAAGATGCAAAATATGTGGCAGAACTGTTATACAGCTTCCATTAAAAAGTCCTACAGATGCAAGATTAACCCTGTCTCAGCAATAGCAATTCACTCTACAGAGTATCCCTGGTTTCCAGAAGGTTTCCAGAAGATTCTCTTTCCTTGTAAATTTAACCTCAAAAAGCTTTCCCTGACTTTTGGATTCAGTCTTTGCTTTCAATAGTGCTTTGATTAGACCATGAAACACTAAAAAACTGTGTCCTGTGCTAATGTTATATTTGCCCTAAAAATCTAGTAGCAAAAAGCCATCCACTAATGTTCTTACTTTTCCAGCAGTATTGAAATGAAAGTCCAACCCCGATGCAGGCACTGGACACAGTTGTGTTGACTTCAGCTGGGTTTCCATATGGAAAAAGATACACTCCGTGAAGATTTTCATTCCTGCTTGGTCTTCTACTTATATTTTCTGACAAGGAACTGACTTTTAATGTGTCCTGGAACCTAAAAGAGATGACAAAGCAAAGTCAAGACATCTACAGCCACTTACACTCGTTCCAACACACTGCTTTATGAGTGAAGGAGGTTTGCATGTTCTCATCAGCCTGAAGTTGTGGTAGAGTCTCTGCAAAAGGCCAAATCAAAAAAGTGTGTAAAGTACATACAGGAATACATAAACATATATAAAAAGAAAAGGGTGGCAGCTTAAATATTAGGTCCTTTGTCTTGCGCTTCCAGTTGCCTGTCTCAAGGCTGTCAGTACATAAGAAATTTCTTTACATGGAGTTCAGGCTTTCTGACACTAGGTTGCAGAGCAGAAACTCTGTGTGTGTTTGTAAAAAAAAAAAAAAAAAATATATATATATATACACACAATTAAGTGGATTCATTCTATTTAAATACAATGATGCCCCATCTTCTGCCTGAGTATCAAAGGACAGCCACTGAAATAAACAACCAGAGATTAACTTTGCCACGTTACCGTCACATCCAGAGGACAGTAGATGAGGTATATGTGTATGTCCTATGTCCAGGCATGCAACCACATGTGAATACACCGGTATAGAAAGTATATAGGTATTTGTGGATATCAGTCCATAAAGCATCTGTGTTGTTGTGTGGAAAACCTTCTACATGAAAGGACATGCTCATGCCTACCTATACAGTGTGCATATGTGCGTAAGCATTCACTGACAACTAGAGGACTGAGTGTACAAAATGTGCGTGTACATGCCAATTAGGCTGACGAGACATGACTCTGAATCCTGCAATTCCAGGCAGGCAGCGGCGAGAAGCAGAGTGGCTGGATCCACTGCCATGTGGGAGACAGGCAGCTGGGAAAGAGGGAGCATTGGTGTGATTGACACGTAAGCATTGTGCTACTCTGGGAGTCTTTGTTGTGTGCCTATATGGTCTCATTTGTTTTTCTTGGCACTCCCTACAATCCATTTAGTGGCAGCACCACTTGAAGAGACTGTGTATTGTGGTGGGGAGGGAAGGAGGGAATCCATTCAAAATAACAGCAACTTTTATAAAGAAAAGTTCTCTCAATATTTTAGTTGTCTAAATATTTTACAAATGTTTTTGTATTTCATACAAGGAAGAAGGTGAAGGGATTTTCACCTCTGTCCACATGGTGATGAAAGCAAGCAAACAGTGACCCTGCTGTTAAATGGGCCCATTTCCAGAGTTTAGAAGGACTCTCATTTGATATTCCCAACAAGGGATGTTCCTCATTAATAACATTTACATTAAGTTTGTGCAATTCCTGAGTGCTTTCCTCCAGACATTCCCTTATGACTGTTTTTTCCCTTTCTTCCCTTTTGAAATGGGAGTGCAATAAATGTGCAGACTGACCCTGGTGCCAGTACAGGCATGATGTCCCCTATGTCCCACGTCTGCCACAAAACTCCCTTCTTCTGGGGTTGCCCTTCGAAAGGGTTAATGCATTTTTGAATACAGATTTGTATAGGGCACAGAAAACAACACGTGGGATGAACAAGAGAAAAAATAAGATCCTGTTTAGTTTCAGTGTGTGACATTTGCCTGGGGGAAGAAAGTGCAGAGCTTGTTGGAAATCCTATTGTTGAAACTCAGACCAGTCAGTTATAAAGTGTCATGATTTAATATGCCAGAGTTGTTTCCATTTTCAGGGTCAATCACTCCATCTGTGTATGTGTGTGTGTGTGTGTGCGTGCGTGTAGTGAGCCTGTGCATTTAAAGAAATATTTTCAGGTTTTATGTTGCTTAATTTCCCTTACAGAAATTAATGTTGTTTTCAGTAGAACAGATCTCCAGCAAGATTGCTTCCTTCACAGCACGTGGAGGCACATTTTCCAACATCAAATCCTCCGATCAAAGCAATGGAAGTTAGAGATTGAAGCTGTAATTATTACCTTGATCATGGTTTGTTCTGTTACATGATTAATCAGTCATACATGATATTAAAAATATTAGGTGCCTGCATGCCACTGGTGTGAAATTCAGCTGAAAACACCACTTATAAAATAGCTAGAAGAAAGGTCAGCAAATCTGATCTTGTTAGGGCAACCTGCAAGTCCTACACATTTCAGTGTTTAGACATCAGTTTGCGATACCTGTTTTCTTTCATGACTCTGGGCTTTGTTACCAACTTACCATTAATAGGGTTCAGCCAGTGCAGATCTTTTGACTCTTTTTCTCTCTCTGTCCTCACCTGTCAGCCTCCTCTTCATCAACTATATTTATTACAATCAAGCCCTGTCAACTGTCACAGCTTACATACAGTCTGCCAGTAAATATGTCTTTCCAGTCATTAGACATTCCTTCCAGTCACCTTGGGATTTCTACCTTGTCTATCTCACTCCAAAAAAACTTTTGTTCAGAAGTATTAGACTCCCACAGAGCAGTGTCAGCTTGGGGCCATTACTGTAGGAAGTGACAGAAAACACCAAACTGTCACTCATTAGGATCTAGTTTTTCCAGAGTTGATGTAAGTCAGATTTAGCCCCAAAACGAATCATGATTTATTTAATATATTTGCTTCTACAAGTGTCAGCTCATCAACTTAAAATGTTTCTCCTTTAACTCTACTGAGGCCTGTACAGAAAGTTTTCTTTGAAACGTAGTTTTTGCTCTAAGGCTCAATAATTAGAACAGAATCCAGAACAGTCAAGTTTCTGCTCTACAGGTGCACTTTAGTAGCCCTTGGATTTATAATTATATGTACAAAGCATTCATGTTAGAATTAAGGCTGGACACGTGAGAAAATGCCACCTGGTGGGTAAGCTCTTTTTATAGTGGCTCACAAGTCTGAGGTGAAATAATATTTCTATGGATAAGTTTAAAGACAGAAAAAATATAGCTAGGGAGGAAAGGATAGAAAAAGAAAAAAAAATCCTATTACTTCCTGATTATGCTGAGAACTATCTCTCCAAAGGATCTATAGTCCATCCATCCAGAGCAAAAAAATACCAGTGAGGCATATTCAGAGATGCTTCTGAAATTGCACCTACAGTAAAGAGCCTTTGCTCAGAGGCATAAACCCCACACGGACCCCTGCCTCTCCAAAAGTGTGTATGTCAAGCTGGGTTGGTACTGGGATATGTACTAGCATCTTATCCCGTGTAGAGTTGGAGAGAATGCTGAGCAGAGGACCTTGGAGCCAGTAGACCTCAGAGAAATGCCAAAGTAATAGGTGGCATCTCCATTGGAAAAAGTGAGAGGAAAGAGAGCAGGGATAAAAGTCCAGGATCATTAACCCAAAAGATCTGAATTGCTTGCACCTCGGTCACCAGCAAACAAGAGTCTGGTCCTTCACTGGTAGAAAACAACGTAGCTCCAATGACTCCAGGGAATTTACAGAGCATAGTCTTACACAGCTAAATAACGCAGAGAAAACGTCAGTAACCAGATTTTGCATTCAGATAAGGATATCATCATTAGTGATTCACTTACCGAGCAGTTATTACAGCCTGTAGGGGACTATGCAGTACTAGAAATAGCATGTTTGCACCAATGACTTGGTTTCACTATCAAAATGCAAACATCTCTGAGATAGAAAGAGCGTCTATAGAATCAGGGGTTATACTAAACAGGAATTTACACACAAGTGGTGGAGAATAAATAAACTGTCCCATAAATCATAAGTCACTTGGGATTTTTAGTGGACACAATTACCAACTTCTCATTCTTTGTTTTCTGGCTGTGAAAATAACAACTCCTGCCACAAAATGCCATCTAAGATTAAATACGGAGCACAGATTACGACAGTCATCAGGGGGTGAGCAGGGTTTATGAATCATCTATGAGATTCCCAATAGCTGTGACTGAACAGGCTTGACCCTGACAACTGGGCACGTGGGAACAGGTTTCACCATCAGGGACGTGGAAAATTGTAGGTCATTTGAGGTTTCCATCCTATACCACAGGATCCACTGACTCCAAACTCCTGACCACTGCGGGGTTTCAGCAGCCCCAGGATGATAGCACAGGGGCAGCAATGAACACTAGGACACTTAAAGTTACTTGCTTGGAACAACATATTGGGCAAAAAATCTTTGGGAAACTCCATTTAAATGTCGTGTGTTGTATCAAAAAGGTGATCTTTCAATACTGCTCTGTTAGCAAATAAATGCTATAAATGCCTCTGACAAGGTTAAGCTCATTTTCTGCCTTTTCATATGGCACCTCTAGAAATGTTCTCTGTTTCAAAAACAGTTGATTTTTATTGTTTTGGAGATCTAGATGAGGAAGTTGGTACTTAACATTTTTAGCATTGAAACTCCACGTTGCAGCTGATGAATACTATGTAACCTTTCTTCTTTTTGACCTGGTGAATGATGAAGAGCCACTACCTGCTGGCAGCTAAACATAACTCATCATAATTTACAGAAGCAGCGTTAATTATAAAACAAGGGAATGGAGAGTGAAAGGTAGGGGCGTACCTTTTACCGTGAAGTGGGAAAGCCTATTGTCTGCCAGCACCACAGTCCTAGTTCTACTAATTTTGCAATATTTAAAGCTGCGTCAAGCTCCTAAACAACGCAGGGATCGTTATTTCTAACATGCTTTTACACTTGCCAAACCTGACTTCTTTGGAAGTGCTTTTCCCCAGCTGAACTACTCACAGCCCGTCCTGCCTGAGGAACCATAAGAGCACACCAACTTTCAAGATGGCTAAACTCAACAGGCTGGCCCATACAATACCATGCAGAGGAAGGTCTTACCAGGCTCATGTCAGTTAACACCTTTTTACATCTCTCAGGGAGGTGGAGGTGAACCAGCTGGAAGGATCGGCCACATCAAAGCCTGTCCAGAGCTCCAGACAAAATCGACCAGTGACTCCTTTTTTCACTGGCAGGGAACAATTACATCACATAATTAGCAATGATGATTTCATGCCAAGGTGGTGCCTATACCCGACACCCTTGCACAAAGGAATAGATTGACTCGATTTTGTTATGCTCTTCTTTTGAGAAAAGGACAAAGATACAGTCTGTGGGATGGCACTAATATGGTAAGACGGTCCAAATCCAAAAACACCAGGCCAAGGGCCACTGAAAAAGTCTGAAATATTGCTGACATGCAGAGTAATGTTAAATGAAGTAGATTTTCATTATCAGGCCTTCATTAAGGAGAAGCAAATATACCAGCATTAACAAAGTTTTGCAACCCTTTTGGAAAAAGACGAGTATTTATACGGATGGGAAGCAGAGATCAGAGGATTTAATGGATCTTTCTGCAAGGAAAGACACGCTCGCTACTGGAGTTGCCCTCAGACTGCCTCCCCACTTTCTGCCTCTCAGGTGATCTAGGAAACCAGCTTGCAAAATCCACAACAGGCAGATCCTCAACAAAGTCAACATGTTTGGATCAGACATAAGGTTTTAAGTTTATACATGAGATGGCAAATAAATTGCCACAAAGCAGTTTGAGAAAGCAAAAAGTGACCACAGAGATGCCAAGCACACTGGGAAACAAATGAAGGACCCAGCACCACCTGAAAAAGAGGTCAGATAGCTAGGACATGGCAAATGTATCCTCAGCGTGCTCCTCAGCGAAACCCAAAGCAAGATCTGTAACAGAAACGTCCTGAGGACGTGGGTGTCTATGACACAGCATGATTTCCACCCGCCCTGCAGGAGCTGTAGGAGTTACCTTTTCATAGGAAGGCAATAATCCCCATCTCCTTTGCTTCCCACAGAGAATCTGTCCAGCACCCTCTCAGAGAACAATGTGACTCAACTGAAGTCAGCTGCAAACCTTGCTGGAACTCCAGTGCTGCACCGTCATTCCCATCATACCTTTGATTTTTAAACACTTTTCCTTTCAAATATGTCCTTTAATTCATTACATAAAAAATCCTGAACCAACCTAAAGCTCTTCTTCACTGGTCTAAAGAGGATGTCCTAAAAATGATTCTGTTTGATAAATCACCTAAAATGCTTACATCGATCTGACTGTTGCATTCAGTCTCCTTGATATGAAAAAGGACTAATAAATGCTTGCACATTGACTGCAGCAACACGGTTACAGAGACTGCAACCAACAAAGAAAACAATAACTCCTGGAGGTGTAGATGAGGGAAGTGGTGGGGGCAAGGAAGAATGAAGGGAACCTCAAGGTTAAATGAGCAATGGGTTGGGGCACACACACAAAAAAAACATGAAGAGAAATCTTTCAGCATAATTTTGAAACTAAAGGCAGGCTGAATCATGTTATGCAGGTGTACAGAAAGCACTTTGCTGCATTGTGCCATCTCAAGTTCTTGCTCCTATTTCCTTTTGTCAAGAGGTCTTTGATTGAAGACAAGATTGTCTTCCAAAGAAAGGAAAAAACGTCATGTGAATAGCTCAAGTGATAGCCTGCAGTATCTTGGATGCAGCAAGAAAAAGCAATGCTAATGGGCTTGTAGAGTAAATAATACGGGGCAAGAGGGAGAAACAATTAGGCCTAGCACAAGTATAGAGAAGGCCACTTGAACCTCCATAATTTTAGTGATTGCCATGGATTACTCAGCTGAAAATACTTCAGGCTGGAAGAGAAGGGCTTCCAAATTTCACCCATACAAATCATAGTGACACACTAACTGTTATGTACCTTAAGCCCTGATTTTTTTATTACCTTTTTTTCCCCTGATTTGCTAGTTCCTCAAAACTGCTTGCTGCAAAATGTCTTTCCTAATTCCTGAGGCTGGGTGCACTCCTAATGGATCAGAGCAACTTCCCTGCCAGCTGGGGCAGACAAGTCCAGCTTTCAGACTGGTACCTATGATCACAAAGTATTTCTTCTGGCCCACAAGTGAATGGCCCAAACTTGCTAAGGCTCTTCTGTAGCGATGTGAACTTTGCTTTTCAAAAGACCCATCTCGCTGGAAATTTTGCCAATTCAGTGGGAGAAAAAGATCTGCTGAGCAGGCACGAGTAGGCTCTAAATGAACACCAGGAACTACTGGAAATACTAGCTGCAAACATCTCTTCGAATTAAACCCGTGTCACAAAAAGCTGCATAGAGACGATGCAAGTTGGACGCACCTTGAGTTTTAGGATTGGGTTGCTATGCTGTGTCAGCACTTGAATGCGTACTTCCTGCTGTATCAGAATAGCACAACACACAACAGCAGTTCTGCTGCACGGCTGGAAGGTTGCTGACCCTGAAGCTTGCCAGGTTGGAGATGCCAGACACTAAGCAGCCAGCACAGCCTTGGCTCCAGCCAGCCCCCCCCCAGACAAATGGGTCTGTGGGCATCAGCCCTAATGTATCCTTCTGGAGGTCTGTGCTTTCACCAAATGGGGTGTAGTGGGAGAGATATGGAGGTGAGCTATGGCTTAGCTCACACAGACATAACTGCACCTTTCCAGTCCCCCTACTTACCTCCACCCTGCCAGCTCCTCTGCCCTGCTCCTACCCACTCGCTGCACACATACATACCTGCCTTTATGATCCTTCCTCACCAACCTTTTTCAAATGCTTCTCCAGCTGTAGCCATACCCACACTCCCTGCCTCCCACTCATGTTTCCCCTGCAGTTATCTACTCCTTCCAGTTCCCATCTCTGGCCCATGGCCCTGCACACACTCTCATCTGCTCTTCTCACACTTGTTAAACCACTTCTGCTCCTTTTCATCCCTTCTTCTCTCTAGCTCAGGGTCCAAATCCTGTTCCCTCAGAGTCTTGTCCTCATCATTTTGGCGTTCATCAGAACGGCTGCCTTCCCATTCCCCTACTGTGTAGGCATCAGCAGAAGAGATATCAAATTTCTACCTTGTTGGCATCTTAAAAAAAATTACCCACAACATGTTTGGGTTTTCTTTTTTTTTCTTGAAGCTGTTAAGGTACTTGGCTTTTGATCAGTGTGAATTTTGTGTCACAGGTTTCCCAGTCCTTGCTGTTGTGTTCTTCCCTCTAGCTGGTGTTGAGGCTCCATTTCTCCCTGCATTGTCTGAAGGCTGTCTCAAAAAAAACACCTTTCTGGACGAGGAGGGATGGCTCACTTTATTAACGTCCAGCATGACTGACTCCAGGGGAAAGGTGGACAGCGGGGGGTGCTTTAAGACATTTTCTCCCCTTTGGGAGAACACCCAGACTCACCACCAGCCAGGGCAGGACAGCAGCTGGTCTCAAGTGTTGGACTCATCTTTCTGTCCATCAGCACATAACAGAAGGCCTTTCTGAACAGTAGCGAATATTAGGTTTCAGATTAAAAAAATACATCCAACTCCCTTTGGCCTTCTGTCTGAGATCAGTTGTAGAATCTGTTTGAGAGCTGATGTACACTGTATTGGGGACAATAGCATTCACTGGAAGGGGCATGTGCTCTGTGATCTGACAGATCTTGCCTGTCTTTAACTCTTCTCATTCTATGATTTGCTTGCCCTGTGGGTACACTGTGCACTTACCTGAAGATGTACAAGAAGCTGTGGGATGCCATCATGCTGTCAAGACACTTCATGACATACCAGCAGCAGAAGACTTTCTGGAAATGACACCACATCATCATCCACTTCATGCTGCTAGCTTTGTGGTGCTGTTTCCTGGAGCCATCTCACCCTGTTCAGGAAGAACAGATGGGGTAAAAAAGGTGAAGCATGAACATTAAAAGTGCCATTTTCTAGCTATTGAGAGCCCAGAGTAAACCCCAGGACTTCAGGTGCCTCTTCGATCACCTAGTTGACTCAGAAAGCTCAGGAGGTGGTAATAGTAGGAGACTTTGTAGACCACTAAATCAAACCAGAAAACAGGATGTATCCTTAAGACCTGTCTGGAGCACATGACGGGGCAGAACTGCACTGATAGGGGGTCCTCAGTTTGGAAAGCATATGCTGGAGGTCTCATGCAGCTGGTAAATAAAGCATTACTTGGATTTCTCAACAAAATAAGACACACAGAGAGAAAAGGTAGTGTAAAGAATAATTCCTCTAATGAGAAAGGCACAAATCCAGTACACCATTCCTGACTGCCAGGAGTTAATTAGTTATAGCCATGAAAGACAGTGGTCACTAGACACCTATAGTTGTACCAATGGTACAAACAGGAGAGTCCAAGCAAGTAACATATGTAGCCGGCTTAAAAGAACCAATTACTCAAAAATAAATTGAAAGGAATAAGAAAAGAAGACAGAAAAATGCAAATGAAGATTAGAGGTATTTTATAATGAATTTCTTAAGCAAGACAATTATGGAATTGCTGTTAAGTTTAATTCACTTATTATTCCAATGGAAAAAAATCGGTATTTGCAATACTGATAAGGCACAGGATGAATGGGTGAAGGGCTTGCTACTTGGCAGATCTCCAAAAGACAATCGTCAACAGAGAGTCATCAGTGAACGGGATTTTTCCTTAACGAAATTTAGCAATGAGCGGTACTGGTCTGCAAATAGCTGATGTTTTCTTCAGTGGATTCAGTTAGTAAACATCAATAGAATAGCCTCATGCATGTGAATTAGTCTCAGTAAAAAATTATGTCCACAGCAGAACACCTCTGCAAATTGTTTTTGTAAAATTTCATCTCATTGAAAATGTTTTTGACCTGCTCTCTCAAAGTCTTTGCTGATTACAGGTGTGGAGAACATTGAGCCTGACAGAGACAAAAAAAAAAGGTGCTGTTGATGTAGGGGTGGCACTTGCAACACACTGAGACTCTTGGTAAAATGGGAGGAATTCTAAGAGAAGGTATTCTGATACAGCCTGAAGCAAAATTACATAAATGGGAAAGTACACCCTTCAGAAGTGTCCATCTGTCTCTGCTGACTGTGAGGGAGCCTGGGATATGAGCTGAAATCAGATGACTAACTTTTAGATGCAAAAACTTCTACTTTGGCTAAACTTAGGTGGGATTTTTCTCACCATCATAGCAAGGAAGAGAATAAGCAGGCTAGAGAATACAGCCCAGGCGAGCATATGCTAGACTATGGGATCCAGTTGTCACGTTAAAAAAGGGCATCACAAAATTGAAGAGGGCTCAGAAAAGAGCCACAGAAATGATTTACAGACTGTAAATAATGTTTGACAGTGAGAAACCTAAAGATCTCACACTGTTTAATTTATCAAAAGGAAGATTAAAAGGTTACTTCATTGCAAGCATTATCTCATAGGAATGCCACGTACTGAAACGCTCTTTAATCTAGCAAGAATGGCACAAATATTTAACACTGAGGGTGATTAGCCACTAGAATGAACCACCAAGGGAAGAGGTGGATTCTCTCTCTCCTGATGTCTTCAAATCAGGTCTGAACGCTTTTCTGGCAGATGTGCTTTAATCAAACAAAAGCTATGCTGTAGTCAGATGCAAGTTACAGGGCTGAATGCAGTGGAAAATGGGTGAAGAAAGGATGCACTCCTGGCCTCAAAAATCTACAAATCTGTGAATGCCAAATGTAATTTGAATGTACTTGCAGAAATCAAAGTGTTCGAAGTGTGCTCCACTTTAAGGGATAGAAATCCCGCGAGAGTAGGTGGAGACGTGCTCCCAGTGTTTATGAACAGCAGCCGGCTCTAAAAATTTGGTGTATCATCCAAAAGGTGACACTGATTCCTTCCATGGCCCACGCATGACCACTGCTTCAAGTAGAGCTTGTCAAAAAGAAGACGTATCAATGATTTTCATAGGCGGTGGGCAGGCATGCATGGCTTTGAGATCAGAGGGATTTTTGAGCACTTAGCACCTATGGATGCGAATTTAGACACCTAATGGAGGGGGAACACTTCGGGAGTGATTTCAAAAGCATTGAAAGATGGGTCGGAAAACCAGCTCTCTCTTCCAACGGTCACTGTGCTCCTAGATCAGAGCAGCACTTTTCAAAAATTCCTGCTTTTTGGCATCACCTTTCTTTGTCTCTCTTCTCTCAGTTGCAAAATAATCACATTTCCTGGACTGGACAGCTGAAAGGATTAACATTAGAGCGCTAGTCTTTAACCTGGGTGTGTGCAGACCTCTGGGGAGCTCTGCTTCTAAGGTGTCTGTGAGAGGTGGCTAAGGAAAACAGGGCCATTTATGCTGTACAGCACTTTAAGAAAGTGCGTTTCAAAAGGGAACTGCTCCTCTGGAAAACACTTTATCGTCCACAAATAAAAAAGATGAAAAACGCAGAAACAGAAACTGAGAAACAGCTTGATCGGTGATTTGTAGCCGCTTTCCATGCGTGGCGACCAGAGAAGCTCAGCCTTGTTAGAGAGCGAGATGAAGAGCCCTCCGGGCGGAACCCCTGCCTGCTGCTGCCTGCCCAGGCAGCAGTAAGGGCTCTGCCCAAGAAGCCCATCGGCAGGCAGCGGGGCAGACGCTGCCTCCTCTCCAGCCTGGCCAGAAGCAAGTGCAAACAACGGAAATCAGCAAAAAAAGGCCAAGGAAGTAACTGCATCTAAAGCACCCCTCAGGTCTCCCAGCTCCTCGGCTGACACCTTCCACCAAACTCGGCGCCAGCTGACTGGTTTTTGATCGCCTCCTCTGCGGGGTGAGCAGCGGGCACACAGCCCTGCGGATCCTCACCCAGCAGCCTCTGACTCTGGCACGGTCAGGATCCCGTCTCATCCTTGTCTCTAGCCTCTGCCGCTTTCACCTATTCCCGTGAGTTCGGAGCATTTTTTCGCCTTCTCCTTCTTCTTTTTTGAAGAAAAAGCTTTGCTTGTCAAGCAGGTATTTTTCCCTGAACTCTTACACTTCCAGCTTTGGTGCAGACACAGAAATGCTATTCAAAAGGTGAAAGTTTACAGTCACGAATAACAATGCCAGCTGCTATCCTGGTAACAAGTTCCATTTCTGTTGCAGGAGGGATGAGGGGGTGGGGAGGAGAAGCTAGCAGCCTGGATGCCTAATGCTGTGGGACTATTTTGGTACCCAAGAGCCGTGGTCTAATAGTGTCCGGGTCTCCAGGTGGCCTGAGAAACAGCTCTGCCTTGGCAGTGGGACTGGGAGACTTGAGCCTGGGCACGGAACATCTGCCTGGCCTTGGGGAAGAGCCTCCGCCTCCCTCACACCTCTGATGTCTGAATTGTTACCAGGAATATAAACCCTCGGTACTTTCCTCAGGTTATAATCAGATTAAAGAAAGAGATAAGAGTATAGGGTGCAATAAGGGAAAATTATTCAAATGGCATCATTTTGGGCTTAGCTGCTCCTCTAACGGTAACTTCTGTGGTGGACACCAGACTGTGCAGTTCATTTACAACTGCAGAAAGGTTTTCCTACTATGCATGTTTTTCAAAGCGTTTTGGACCACTTCTTTTACAATGCTATTTTTTGGGGGGTTTTTTGTTTGTTTTTTGGGTTTTTTTAATCATTGCCAAACAGCCTCTAAAATCAGACTAACGATACACATTTACAAGAGACATTCATCTTACTTTTTAATCTTGGAATCCTCGTTCTTCTTTAATCTTAATACTCCGGCTTTGTATTTGAGCTTTGTATTTGCATACAGAATTTAAGCAAACAGTCAAGGTATCAAATAACAAAGTACAGAAGCTCTAAGAGCTGAAATGGTAAATAAACTTATATCATAATACCCAGGCTTGACACTGGACATTTTGAAATACCATACTGCTGAAGATTTCATAATGCTATTTCATTGACTTCTGACTCCAAGTCCTTTCATCATTTTGACATTATCAACTACATAATAAAACAGGCTTTCCCTTTTTTTGTTTAGATACATAATTTATGATTTTATCAATAAAGGGTTATTTTTTTTTTTTAACAAGCCATAGATGCAGAAAGCTTTGTGCTGGCTTTTTTAAAGCATCAATGACACTAAGATGTATATATCTAACACAATCATGGACCTGCCTTTCATATTTATTTTATATGTATGTGAGTATAAATATACATATACAAACTTACTGTTACTGATGTTTCAAAAATCTGAAGTAAATATTTCTTGGGGTAGTTATTTGCTATATGAGAAATGAATGTATTGACACAACGTAAATTATGTATCTGAATCAAATTGAAGATGTCAGTAGCTCTCAATAGAGGATGGTGAATGAGCCAAGTGCCAGGAGTGAGTGAAATTGTGTATATGTGTGTGGAGGGGGAATTGCAACTTGTCCTGGGCTTCGCACGGCCATGATGAGTGGAGGAGAGGCTTTGGCTCTCCACCCCCCACAGCCAGCCCTGTCCCTCTGTGGCTCTGGCACAGGCATCAGTCACTGCACTGGGGACACTGGGCAACACCATGGGATGTGCAGTTCCCTGCACTGTCCGCCCTCATCCTCCTCCTACACCTGTTAAAGGAAGGAAGAGTTAAACCTCGGTGATTTCCACTCCTCCTCCTCACTACTTCCTATCGCTGCTTGAATTGCTGGAGCTTTGTACATCTGGTTCAGTTCATTCCCAATGATTCAGGTTCTCGTTTTTCCCCTCCCTCAGGGAAAACTTTCCTGAGTCTTGCTGCAGAGCCTGACCCCGGTGCCAGCAGGATAGAGCCCCAGGAAGTCCCAACAGCCTCATCCCGACTGCGAATACCCAGCTGGGTTTTAAACGCACTGCATCAGAGAGCAGTAGGTCACCACATTAATCAGGAACGCTGAAATCCTCCGAGACACCTTGTTGGAACGGTTACCAGGTTCTGGCTAGTCTTAAACATAATTTAAAAGACTTTGGGGTTATTGCAAGGCTTTTCCTTTCCTTCAGCCCTATCCCTATGTAAATGCTCCCTTCCACTTTTCTCTGCCGACTCCTTCTAACAGACGTATTATTTTGCTTCTCTGGCCTACTTTGTTGCAGACAAAGTTTTGACTATCGGAGTTCTTTTTTATTCCATTTTACATTTTTAATGCTATGTTGTAAAACGTCCTTCCTCTTGAGCAGTAATAAAAACCTTTTTTCCCGCCCCCCCCTCCCCTCTTCAGATTTCTTTTATAACACATTCAGCATTTTCTGGGACATAATTAAAACATCAAACAGTTTTCCTGCTGGTTATGCTAAAATCTGAATGCTTGAGTCTGCTGGCATTATTGAAAATTAAAATGTACTATTCTTGAGTGTATTTAGGATGCCCTTAAATAACTATCAAAAATAATTTTGTTCTGCTTTATGTACAGACTGGCACCATAATGCTAAAATACCTGCATTAAATAATGTCTCTAATTGGTAGCATGAGGATACTTTTTAAAAGTATAAAATATGTATTTTTGTTCACTATTTTTCCTAGGCTAATGTGTCTAATTTTCCCATACAACTTTATCCCCAAGGAAAAATATAGATGGAAAGACCATTACCAATACATGAAGTTCAGTGGTTCTCTCGCTTTAGATGTAATTGCTATCAAGGAGGCTGGCAGCAGGGTAATTTTAGTTCAAATTAGTACATAGCCTGAAAAAGGATAAATCAACCTTTTTAGGTCTGAAATTAGATCCCAGTGTGGGATTGTTCTAGCTGAGCGTACATCAGCTTCATAAAATATATTTGCTAGAATGAAAAGCCCCTAAAATTCAAGGGCGGCAGTGAGCATGGGGCTGGAGGGGGAAGGTTTCACGCCCTGCTGGAAGATCTCTTTCCTCCTCCCTTTGCTACTAATGGCCTCAGACTAACTTTTTAATTTGGCAATGAGGGCTCAATGCTGCTCCCATTCAAGGCAATGGAAAGCCTCCCACAGTACCCAAAATCCCTTTGTCAGGATGATTAATACCTTCAGTCCACATTCACGAAGGAGCTGAGAAGGGAAGAACTGATTTCATTGGGAAGTTAGAAAGGGACAAATTTACCAGAACTGGGCACCTAAACATCCCTATGGCTCTGGGTTCAGGGTCTCAATAGCACTCACGGGTTAGATAGCTGGGATAACAAAACCTACATGTTACCTAAAATCATCCTGCAAGTATCTTTGCAGTGGAATTAACTCTCAATAACATTTTTTTTGTATTGCAGTGATTTTCTTTTCTGCGGCTGCCTTGGATGTGGTGAGCAACTTAAAAGAGGAGGTGGCTGGTGCACAACACAGAATTTAGGTCACACCTCTGCTTTGGACTGTGTTAGGTTTCTTGTGCATTTCTTTGAGCCCTAATGCATGCATGTGTGGGGCCAAATGATGACAAATGTGTTCCCTATGTGTGTGTGGGGGGGGAAGTATCACACAAGCAGCTGTGAAGCTGGGTCCCCTGCCCCTGCCACAGTTCTGGGAGTGCAATAGTTTCCACCTTGGGACATGGAAAATCCCCTGTTCCAGGAAAAATTTAGGACAAAAGATTTTTTTGGAAGTGCAGGAGAGCAGTCTTTGTGTCCCAGGTCTATCCTACACTGTGAGATGTAAGATCACGCTCATGCTTAAATTTGACCTGCTAAATTTTTTGCAAAGATCTCTGTTTTGGTCAATAACAAAGTGACTTTACCATCATAACTATAAGTTTTCGGTAAGATAGAGCTCTGTTTTTTCCACCCTAAAGAGCATTTTATTAAAAGCAGACATGTCCCAACCAGCATCACTTATTCATCATGACTTGGAGAGCCAGGATGCCTGGGAGGCAGCAGGGCCTCCACCTGCTGCCATGCCTTGCTGCTTTGGAGTAGCTCCCTTGCCCTATGGCCCACACCTCTTCATCGAAGAATGAGTATTAAATGGGAAATGTCGTAGAGGGTAAATGGTTTTAAAATCTTTGCCATTCAGTTGCTTCTAGAATGAACCAGAATTTTACAGAAACAAGAGAGAATTGGAGATAAATGGATGTCCCCAACAGTGCATGATACAATTTCAGACAACTTCTGAAAGTCACAGACTGTCAGTCAGTCTGAAACAGAGACTGTATTTCAAGTGACTTTCTCCTCAAGGTATTTGAATCTAAAAATCTAGGTACTGCATGTACCTGGGCTATGTACAGTCAACTTATATTGAGGTTCAATATTTCAGTTCATCGTAGGTACTTAGACAAATACTAACCAGTTCCCAAAAAGTCAATTAATAAAAGCATTCTCAGAAAAGTAGGCGGGTGACTGAAAATCAAAGGATATATGTAGCTCCTTTCCTGAAAAGCAGCCTAACAATTACAGCCACTTCTCTTGATTTTGAGGAGGAGGATTTGGCTCAGACTTTCCTGCTCCTGCTCTCATCCTCCCCACTAAGCAAGGACAAACCATTTTCTTAAAGGTTAAAGACAGTCTGCAAAACCTCATATGTACAACGCGTCTGCTCCTTGACCTCAGCTCTCAACATTGTCCAAAGTGTTACTAGAGCAATAGAAATAATAATTAAACCTCCTCCCACCAAATGCAGAGGATTACTGAACACATTTCTTAAGCCAAAGACTTCTGTCTTGCTACAATGTGCTGAAGTAAAAAACATATCCAGGAGTCGTCCCTGGAGTCTCAAATCATTCTCTCATCACACTGGGTTCAAAGACAATGCAAGTTGTGTAGCATAGCTGAAAGTATCTGCATAAAGAAATTCCTCTATGATGTTGTTTTGTTTCTGGCTTGCTTTTACCTGGGCTATCTGACGACATTGTTTGAGGCTAAGGAAAAAAACATGAATAATGTTTGGGCCTAGAGATCAAAAAATCAGGCTTATTTCCATAGTCGTTAGTAGCCAGTATCCCATGTGAATCTCTTCTTTTCTAAAGCTGCACTGAAATGCTGGGCGTATTAGGAAGGATTTCTTTTTCTTTTTATTTTATTTTTCTGAGAGTTTGTTCTTCTTGATTTTTGAAGATGCTGAAAGCTTTTTGATGTCACAAAACCAATCATAAGAGGGAAAACACAAATTTAAATGTGAGATAAAAGGGGCTTTGCATGCATGCATAACAAGAAATCCATTGAACAAAACAAATTACTTATCACCTCCACAATGGCTCTCTGCCTCCAAGGGATAGATTGGTTCACAATGATGAGGTGACGGTGATAAAGTCACTGTGATACTCTGATCAGAAAAGCTGCAGTAAGAAAAAAAAAAAAGGATATAGGGGAAAAGTAAACTACAAAGAAGGGAGGGTGGAAAAAATGGCTCACCGTTCCCCTGGGACTGTGAGTGACTTTCAGTATTCCCCAAAAAGTTTCACTTCAAACGTTACAAGGCCAAAAAGGTCTCTTCCTGCGTGCCAGTTCTGGCAGCTGACAGAGGAAGGCAGAGGAAGCAGGATGGCTGAATTTTTCATTCAAATAACTTTGTTCCTGTTTGGATATTTCTCGTCTGGTATTCCTGTTGACGGCCATGAGGTGTGAATTTTCCTGATTTGGAGAGCAAAAGTGATCTCTTGGATCTGAGTTCATTTTTAAGAGGTTTGGTTTGGTTTGGTTTTCCATTTACAACTCTTCCCTTTTTTGACCGTTTTTAAAGCCATGAATGATGAGCACTAAGAGTTGGGGAAAGGCCAAGAGAGAGATTTAGTTATAAGTTTCCTTTACTGTTCTACGTTTCAGTGTTTGGGAACCACTTCAGACTGGTCAGCAAGAAATACTCTTCCCTCCGGTCTCCTGCTTCCACCCCCAGAGAGGGGTAGGTCACACTGGACACAACCCTTTTATACGGTTTTCTAAGGTGTTTTTTTTTTTTTTTTTCCCACAGCACTGTTTTTTAGGAGCTGAAAGTCTGAGGATGTCTCAAAGGATACTCTATCTATGCAGTAAGACTATTAAAGCTACTTGATTTGTAGGTCCAAAGTTATATCTTCATTTTGGTCTCATCCAAAAAAAAAAAAGAAGAATTTTCCAAGTACGAATCCTTACTTACGCTGGTCTTACATCTACGCTGTGCCCAGGGCTGTTGTAACTTAAGCCCTTCCCACCTCCCAACGAGCCCACAGCTGTACTGTGGACGTCCCACCTTCGGGATGCACTGCCTTGCACAAGGGTTCTCTGTGCCCCATTTCTACTGGCATTCAAACCCAGCAGGAGAAGAACTCTGAAGTCCTTTGCTTTGTAAAGAACATGGAATATGGTCAGAGCCTGGAAATATTTAGGGTTTCTTCAGTTGGGCTTTTTTGTCTTGGTTTTTTCCTTCTCTTCTTCTGTCATTCCCTGTATTTCCTTGGTCACCAAAAAAGCAGAAGGTAGAAGAAGAGGAGAAAAAGAGAAGATTATCAAACAGAAAAATAAATTAAAGGTTGACTTGATTTTTGCACAAAGAACAAAAATCTAAAACGCTTCCCTGAAGAGTTGTTTGCGTTGTGTTTTTTAAACCGTGGAGAGTTTTTTTTGTTGCAACATTCTGAAATATGAGTTTCTTTTCTTTCTTGGCATGCATTCTTCCACTCTTCAGAACTCTTCTTACATGGGCAGGCAATTTTCCTGCCTACTATTGAGCCATTCGCCATGCCAAGCTCCTCTTTTTGCTGTTCCAACACAGCAAATCCTTTGGTCCTATTTTGATGGTCAGCAATTCTTCAGATTTCTTGTCTACCAAACCCCAACTACCTGTGAGAATGGCTACCAAAGGGTTTGCTCGGAAATCTTCTGCTGTCAGTAAAAACTTATCCGTGGCTTGCAGTGGTGTTTTCAGATCAGATCTGACCTACGTTTGTGGACCGATGATCAATTCTTCCTCCGGCATGCTTACCACGAGGCCGTGCTTGCCGTATGTTCACTGGTTTACGTTAAGGAGTTATCCTTGGTTCTTGAAATCAAAACAATTGTGTGCTGATTATCACATCAATTGAAAATGATAAATTTGAACTGAATTTTATTTCAGAGATTCCCACTGTATTTTTGGAGCTCTAATTTTACTGTCAGTCAGAGAGGAAAATATATCTTAAACACACAGAGACTACACAGAATGGGTAACAGTGTTGGAAGAAGCCTGAAAGAGATTTAAGGAAGCATCCCTCTGAAAAACTGTTGCTTTTACCAGTAGTAGTATGTCTTGAGGATCTGAAGAGCATTTCCATCACTGAGAGGAGCTGCAGCGAGTTATACAATAATCACCTGCAAATTTGACAAAGCAAAGTCAGGATCTTAATACTGCAATTCATTTCCTTTGATATATTATCTGTCATCTCCCCCTTCCCACACAACCTCTTTATACTGAGAGGGAGATGGCACATCACCTATTCCCTTGACTGTTGTGAGAGACAGCTATTTCCCTCCTCTTTTTCCCTCTCTCTCTCAGTCTCTTTCTTTCTCATTCTTGTCTTTTTTCCTCCCTGGTTTCTTCCATCTCTTCATGCCTCTTTTATGGCTTTCTCAAAGGAGAAGGAAGAATCCTGCTTGCTTCAGCTTGACACAAAATACTGCAGCAGGGAGAGAGCCCATGATGATAACTTTGGCCGCACGGCCCACAACCAAGTGAGGGTGTCCCTCTACGCTCCTTTAGGTATGGCCAGGCTGTATTTTAAGCAAAGACCCAAACTCTGCTCATTTCACTTTCCAAGAGCCTGGATGGGCCTTTGGGGAGCTCTGAAGTCCCGGGGAGGAGAAAGCTCGCATTCATGCTGCCCGCTGCACAGGGAGGACAGGCCTGGCTGTGGACGTGTCTGCACGCCTGCTTTTGCCACCCGGCTGCCCTGGGGAGCTACAGGGCATGAGGTCTACATGGCCCAAAAAAGCCCAGAGCTGAGTGATAATATTTATACAACTGGGCTTTTCATTACCATGGGTTTCTTTGTCACTAGCTCTCATTGGCTGGCAGAGGCTGAAGAAATCTCAGTTACAATTTGTGCAATATTTAAATAACTTCTCTGACTTTACTGCATAAGGACTACTATGGTATCAGGCGTGATTCACACAGCATGCCTGACCCATAATTTTAAAACAACTTAAAATTTTGATAGAAACACTGAAGACTACAAAACGGAGGTTTATTTATATCTCTCATAATCCCTGTGAAATCCTAGGGGTGGAGTCACCCAAATGAGAAGTCACTGTGTTTGGATTCTTGTCTAACCAAGGCTCATTGATTTTTAAGCGCATAAATTCAGAAACTCTAAAGACCCAGCCAAAGACAATACAGCAGGCAGCACAGTTCAGAGATCCCTCCAGGGAGGAGATGTGGTTGTAAACACTTGAAAATGTTTAAATCCAGTGAATGCTCTAGTTATATTTTGTAGGTCTGACAGGACAAGCAGTCCTAACAATCTGAAACACTGGACGGAATGGAAGGAAAAGCTTGCCAAAGATAACGAAAGCCTCGCAGCCCTGTTCGCATCGTCTCCACCAGGACATGGAGCTATCATGGTCTCAGTCCTCCTAGAGATGTTCTTCTCTCCAGGCAGCTCTGATCCAAGGGACGCAGCACATCCTGCATTGCAGGTTCTCCTGGCGGGCCTCACACACTGCATGAGGAGTGAGGAAGACCTTCGTGGGGAGCAGAAGCACAGCGCTTTCGTGCTGGGCCACAACACAGTTTGGACAGTAAAGCCCTTTGCACAGTGACTGACTTGCTCAACTACTTCTAAAAGTCTCTTTGTAGCTGCACGTTGCAGACAGGTTTAAATCAGCATTTGTACAGATGTGGTATTGAAGCAGAAAGATTAAATGACATTTCTGGAATCTCAGGGGAAGCCTGAGGGAGAAAAAAGGCTTGGTCTGGGCTTGCCCATGCCATGGGCCAGTACCCTGCACCACCTCTCCTGGCAGTGACCGAAGCTGGGAGCCAGCAGCAGTGTTAGGTGGGGTAGGATGGAAGCCCTCCTAGACAAGAAAATGGAAATCTATTTGTGCAGAAAAATGTTTGAGACTTCCAAAAACACTTCAATTCAAGAAGTCTCAGAATTCCTCTGTTAAAAAAAAAAAAAAAAAGGGTGCAGAACAAGTAGCAGACAATGTCCAAAGACATGCTGAATATAAGGGAATTGTGATTCAAAACCAGGACTCTGAGGTTTGTGAGCAACAGACGTGAGTAGTGAAGAGACCAGAGAGGTGAGGGCTGGATAGACGGCTAAAAGAACAAGAGCGTTCACAAAAATACCAGGGGAGACGAAGTACTAGTAAGAAATTGAATCTTTCAGTAAACCGAGAGACTGAACTCTTTTGAAATCTGCCTTTAAATAAATATACAAACACCAAGTCTGAACAACTAGAAAACACTGGAGAAAAATAAACCTGTAAAAATGAAGATAATGACAAAGACTGGGAAAAGAAATACAGAGAAAATATGAATATAAACAAATCAGCTTTCCAGATTACATACAACCAGAACACTTAGGGAATTGAATAACAAATTTATTGTACCACCAACAAATATTTTTTGACAAATCATGGGAGATTCCCAGGGCCTGGAGCAAAGCAAATATTGTACAGATTTTTCAGAGAAGAGCTGACACGTAATCCTGATAATTACCATCCCATACCTCAGTTTTCTCTCCCCGGCAGTAGGATAGCATAAATAATTTCCTGAGACCTATTGGGCTGACTTGCTCATTAAGCCCAGATCATCCAGTGTAGCCCAACACAACGCTGGAGCAGGGCTGACTGACACCTATGGTCCCAACCAGAGTAAGGGAGAATGACTCGCTCGGCTGGGATGCATCCAGCAGCGTGTCTGGATCCCACAGTGCAATCCTGTGCAGAGAATACAGAGGATGATGCTGAACAAAGGTGTTTCCAAGCTTCCCAAAAGAGATGCTATTGCTCTGCCTAAGCTAATTAGTCCCAATACTAATCTACCTGATCCAAAACTCAGTGATGCTGTGGAAAGAGTGTGTTTAGATCCATGAATAGGTGGTGAGGAAATAATCCCAGCTCAGCCACATGTTGTAGGGACAACCCGCCCATCTCACTCAGATCCCACATTCCTAGAAATGCTTTGGAAAGAAATTCAGGGAAAACGAGAAGATTTACAGATGGCCTAGAAAAAGCCCCACATTGTTAATATAATGGGAAAAAAAAAATGAAGAGACAATGAATAAGCAGCCACTGCTGCAGTCAGGCTGATGCTTGTAGCCGTTTGTCCAGCTTCTGGGAAAGAGTTACGGCAAAATTCCTTTCCTTAATTTCTTGTTCCCACCCAAAGCCTGCTGATTTTGACTTTGTGCAGGTCATATATATTTCATCTATAATCATTATTTGTAGATATTTTTTAGGGCCGGGAGGGACTATTAGATCATCAGTTCTGGCCTCCTGCACAACACATGCCGTAGAATTTCATCCAAAAGGGTAATGAACTATTCACCTCAGTTGTGGCGATAGATGAGGGCTGAACCTGCAGCTGTTCAATTCTGTGGCTTTTGGGGGGATAGCAGATGAATTTTGACATTTCTTCATATAGATTCTGCAAAGCATCATCACATGGAAAATCTCATACAATAAACAATTCTCTTTTCAAAAAAAGTCACTACTCGGAGAGAGAAAAAAGAGGGGGATGGAAGCCCACAGTGTAAATGGAAAAATTTAGAGATTATCAGCTTTTTTCAAACTTCATATAAAGCTTTTTATTCTTGCCCTCTTCCTAGTTAACTTTTGTCAAAATAACCAGACACAAGCATCAGGGAAACTAAATGATAGTTTAGTCTCTAAAAGAGGGGGTGAAAAAAATTACTGAAATGTGTTTCTATAGTAGACTTTATACAGCCATTCAACACGGTGTAATGTAAGTCAGGCTTTAACAAATATTTTTGCTCGACTTGGTTCCAGTATAAAATTGTAGAAGTTACTGAAAAGTGAAAAAACCCTCAATCTATTCAACTTAAAAAAAAAAAAAAAGGGCATTTAAGGGGGGTCTAACTGAAGTATACAAAAATCTTAGCTGAATGGATAATATCAATGCATGTTACTACTTTTGATACTGCACAGATGACAGGATCAGGGGCATAAATGGAAGTTCAAAAAACAAATTCAGAGGAGACATAAGGAAGTGCTTTGTCACTCAAAGAATAATAAATGTTTGGAATGGCCTACTGGGCAAGGTTGTTGAGGCAAAGACAGTGGGCTCGTTCAAGAAGCAATTAGATGCTATCCTGGGGGAAACGCTGTATTACAAGAGACAAGCATCAATGTGTTGAATGGCCTTTTCTCATTCCTAACATTTTCTATGTTCTTTTCTCCAGCTTGTACTCTTAAGGGTCTGCAGCCTCAGTGTATGATATCAAAACTGAAATCAGGCCCAGCAGTGTTCTCCACTAAACTGGGCCAAGAAGCATAATAAAGATTTGGCCTTGCTATAAAAATGTGCCGCGCTGTACTGCTACCCTGCTTATTCCATGCTGGCTCCTGGGCTTCTAATAAAGGAACAGGCGTTGGGCAAAGCACCCAGGGTTCAAAGATTTGTTCCACACCTTGTGTCGAGTCCAGAGCACACTTTCAAGAAAGTGGGGCACCCTGCCCTTCAGGTGGGAGCACTTCAGAGGTGGGCCAGGACAATTCCAGCACACACAGGGCTCTTTGGATCCTTCACAACTAAACTCACTATTCAAATGTCCCTTTATTAGTAGTTATTAATATTTTTTGAGAATTGCTCCATCCCTTTCAGCTTACCCATCCATTCTATTGCTGTTTCTTCTCCTTCCAAGCACAGCGCTGATCCTTTCCCCTCTCTTTTCCCCTTTGGGTACAACAAAACGGAAGTAAAGTTTGTATTTGTTCTTTGGTGCATGCAAGAGCACCCACAGGATGAGCAAGCCTTTAGAAGGTGAAATAAGGTGCCGTGTGTCATGCCAAAATGGGTGCACAACTCAGAACAGTCAGCTGAAATGGTGCAACTGCACCCCACCACCTCCTGGGAAAACTGGAGCCCCCTCCATGCCGAGGTCCCCTCCACTGTCCCAGCACTGGTCACCACACACCCACCTGCCCCTGGGGCAGCAAAGAGGGATCCCTGGAGGGTCCTGCTGGAGGTGCCCCGTGTTTGAGATGTCAGGTTCAGCTGCTGAGGAGCACAGAGCTCCTGGCACCCAGCTGAACAAACTGAAGTCCACTCAGAAGAGAGGGGTGATTCAAGGTACGTCTTAGATTAGCTGTTGAATTGCATTCATCTGTTTTACGGGTTACGGAGGAAGCTTCAAGGGCTCTCTGTAGCAGGCTGCATCGAGGCACTACGGTAACGATGGTCTCCCCTCCCCTAAACTTAGTGGGTATCCTACAACAGGAGGCAGTAGGCAGGCACAACTAGACAGTGGGGAAGTCCTTGAGGACATTAATTTTACTACACACAGAACCGTGCAGCTCTTATCAAGTATTGCACAGGCAGCTCAGCAAGGGGGGATTTTAGGGAAATATTTAAAGAATGCTGCATTTATAACTGAGCAGTTTTGTATGGGAAATCTCCACCGAACATAAGGGGCTGCACAAGAGAAAGTATAGAAAGTATTACAGTAGTCTGAGGCAGGGAGGCGGGAGTGGGGTGGGGAGGAGTGTATGGATGTGCAATAAATGCTCAGCTGAGAAAGCAGCTTAACAACAGGAAGAGAGGGACGGCAGCCTCTTCCTCTCCAGCCAGGGTTAAGAAAGAGAAAGGAACCTTGAGCTGCCACCCCCCGTCCAGGAGCTAAGGCAGTCCCTAATTCAAGGCCATGCAAACAGAAGTTAAATTAATATGAATTGCTGAAAGACTCGCACACTCTGCCCTTTCTTCCCCCAACTCTTCTGCAAGATGGGGCGCTTTATTATTTTATTATATTATTATTTTTACTGGTGAGGGATTCTTATTATTATGGTTCTGACTGTCATTACAGCGGCTTTGTGCCCCAGCACTCCAGGGGAAATGCATATTCAGAATAGCTTTGCAAGGGCTGCCGAAGCCATTTGAAGTCTGCACCACTAGCTAAATTATTTGCTAACAAACTTTGAGACTTTCTGCCCTTCCAAAGGAACCATTTCACATGTGGTTTTTGGCTTCTTCTGCAATGGCCCAGCAATATTCTTTTATCCCAGCAAAGAGCATATTATTGTTTAATATCACTGTTATATTCCAATATGTTTCCCAAGATGATAAATGTTGGCACAGAAAAGACGCAACTTTTTCAAACAATAAGTAATAAATTGTGGAAGGCTGAGGTAAATATTTTTCCATGTCCCCAAACAACTCTGAGTACATTCCTGAGGAGTGTATTGACAGTAAAATGTTTGAGAACAAGAAAATCTGTTGGATCAGGTTGTGGTTGTTGTCCAACCCACAAAACATCAAGAAAACTCCTAGCTCTTTCTACCATCTGTTCCACTGTGTACTTCTGTGTGCAGCTTTAAGTAAAGCATTCAAAATGTCTCCTATAGCAAATATGAATATGAATGAGTTAGTGTGAGAAGATAAACTACATAGTTCTGAGGCTTTAGAAAAAAAACCAACAAACCTGAAACATAAAGTTTGTCAGCTACATCCAGGTATCTTGGCAATGAATTATTCTAATACCTGGATTCACTGTGAAAGTGAGACATTCAGTGCTATGGGCACCCATTCCTGCCTGGTGGCATGCAACCCACCCAAGCAAGGTCAAGAGATGTCGCACACAAGCTGCTGAGCACTGAGAGTGTGCAATGAGCTGCTGTGAACAAATCACCGATAACAAACGTCAGAAATGAACTACTAAAATGTCACATCAATACTATGTTCGAAAACCATCCCTGCTGGAGGGCAAGCTACAAAGAGAAAAGGATGACCAAAATAAAACTATTACTACCTAGTGTAATGTTTACCTGCAGGCAATGCCACTGCCCACATCCTTGCGTGCATCGCCTCCAATGCCACACATATAACTGCCCATCTCTACCCTTGAACATCCCTTCGAGTCCCATCCTTACAGATTCTGCCCTCAAGCTGGCACATTCACCCAGAAGGAGTGTTTGCTTAACCCACCAGGAGCCTGAGGGAAAAGGACTAGTGACTGGGAGCTAAGCTGCAGGTCCCTGGCCCCCGTCACATGAAAATGTGCCCCTCTATATATAGAAAAGGCTACCAGAATAAAATTTTTGCACTGATTTCAAAGGATTTTTACAATTTTAAAATATTGAATGTGGACATATTCAACATCCTTCTGGGACAATATCTGCCTGTTTAAATGAAAACTACTAATCCTCTAGCACCTTAAGGGGAAGGCATACTCAGTATACATACTCTGTACTCGAGAATAAATAACAAATGCAATTTAAACTGAAATTTGAGCGGACTTTCCATTAAGTAACAGATCACTGTTGGATGGTCATGGTTTTTTATATCTAGCAGAGGACTGTATCTCAGATATGTAGACATCATGTAGAGATGGGATATTTTGTACGAACATTAATAATGATGTTCCTACATTGCTCATGCTGTGGAAATGCTGCCTATTCATCTCATTTTGTTCTGGTCCCACAATGGCAGCATGATGAGTGCAGAGGAATGAGTGAGAAGCCTTCTATGTCTTTGTGTGGTGGGTATAAAATGGTTGCAAACCAGATGAATTCCTAAATACATTATCTCTTTGATATTTTGCACTACCCTTCTGGAAAGACCCCATATTTTTAATATCAAAAGGGCAGAGACCACTTACCATGGGAGAAAAAGAGAATGACTGCTTTGTCCTGCTATCTGTATCCTAGGGAGCAGATCACAGAGGACCAAGATGGTTTCCCTTATGCCATGAAAGGGGCTGATGAGAACCCAGAAGCACCTAGATAGAAGTCAGATTCATTCACTCATATCAGTCCCACAGATCTACTCTAAACCTCTCTTCCCAGTTGCCTCCTCCAGGGTTAAAACGATGGCACAGCAGAGTGTGCCAGAGAGAGGTTGTTCAGAGTTATTGTTGTGTGTGTTTCAGTGGTCATTGCTGCCTTCATAACACTCATTTCAATATAAATCATTTCTGTTTTCGCATTTTCTCCTGGACTAGTTCCACATCCCAAGGACCATTCCTATGAGTAGCTGTTGAATTTGGTTCCCCAGCTCTTCTCCAGTGACCTTTCACAACGTTGGTAAAGGCTTCAGCACTCACTGAAATCATCAAAGGGCCTATTCTCATCTTTCATGGAATCTAATAAGCATGGTGGGGCTGTATATTCACAAAGCTGGCACTGCTTCTCTGCATGTCCTTGGGCAACTTCTTTAAAAGCTGCAGGAGTCTCCATGTGGAAGAATGGCAGTAACGACACTGGCCTGCCAGCCATGGAGGTTACAACACAGAATCGCTTGAAAGACTTGCTGAAGCCCAAAACTGTTGATGCAGGCAAAACACTTTGCAGGACAGCAAGAGGTACACACATTCCTGCAGAGGAGACGGAAGTGCCTAGACGTAGCTGAGCTGCCACCCCAGACCATAGCCCCAAAATACAAACGACAACAAGACTGCAGGCATGAATATCCCAAGCTTCACTGATCTAACTTACATCAGTGGACAACTTCTTGTACAGACTGACCTTTGGAATAGGCCCCTTTCCCACATGGTATTAACAGAACTACAAATGTTTAATTTGAAATATATGATAATAATAAGCATCTTAAATAAAAGAAGATTGTGATAGATTGGCAGACTGCCATGATCATCTCCACTTTATACAGTGCTTTCTTCTTGCCTTGAACTGCTAGATGACGTCATTCTGATGGAATTAATTGCCCTCTTTCTTGCCCCATGCTATTTCTGGTTTAATTATCTTGCAGTTTGTCCAGCAGTGGACGATGTTCTTCCTGTCGCTGCTCTTATGCTCTCAGTGTTCTCTGTTGGTACAGGGTATTTTCTAAATTCAGGTCCATTTTCCTCTTACAAGCTCCTGACCAGTATTTTGTGACATTTTCTGCAGAAAGAACCATTTAGATCCCGATGCAAAGTGAGCTGTGATCAAAATCCTTTGTCTTCAACACCTGATAGATCAGATTTTCACATCTGCCACGTGCCTCAGCAGTCATAGCACAGAAATGTGCATTGAAAAATGAAGTTGCACATGTAAGGAAGAAGAGATGACAAGACTGATTGGAAGAAAAGAAACTGGCTTTCTGTTTTCTCAGGAAACAGCGGCTTGACCTCAGGTTACTGAAATATTTCCATTGACTTCATGGCTTTTCCTTTGCAGATATATCAGATGTTAGATTTATCCAGTGAAGTACATTCCCTTGTAATTATCGAATTACCAAAGTGCAAAAAGTTACAAAAGAGATGAAATGTATTTTAGAATCAGCCAGTGGAGGTTTTTGGTAAATTTTTACAATTCTTTCCAAACACTGATTGACTTTTTCCATTACACTATTTTAAACTGTTAAAAAGAAACTTAAAAAATTAAGGAAGAGGAACCATTCAAGAGGGAAGGAAAAGGAAAGTTCATCTTACAAGTAATCCCTCTTTCCTGGTAAACAGAATGGGTAAGAGGGTAATGTGTGGAGAAAGTATGAAAGCCATTCCTGAAAAGTTTCACAGCCATGGGAAGAGCATACTGTCAGGTTAAAGCAAACCCAACCTCATCCCCAAACCCTAATTTCCACCTTTTTCTGTTTCTGGGAATCTCAGAATTCATTCTTTGTGACAGCCGGTACCTGATTTGTCCCAACCCATGACAGCTGCATAGTCTACAAGCCCAGCCAGTGCCTTCTCATGTGGCCTGTCAGAGCTGGTTTAGTCTGTGTTGGGGAGCCAAGTATTAGTAAAGCTGGGGGACAGTCTCCTAGATCAAGAGAATATTCCTGCGCTATGAGCCAGGCGCTGCAGTTACACTTGAGACCAGCCATGGACACACACTGCACTTGGCAGTGGTATTTATAGGATTGTTAACAGTCAAAGAGATGTGAGGCATAGCCCTGTGACATTATTTCCTTTGCCTTCAAAAAGCACTTCTCTGAAGCGCCCGGAGACATCTTGTCTTAGGGATTATTCCCAGTTAAGATAAACCAAGTGAAAATGTGTGACTACTGTCAAAAGAAGAAGAATGTTAGTGCTTACAAAAGCTCCCCTTCAGATGCGAACACGGCAATGCTATGCATAACCTCTGTGTTTGATTTCTCTGTCATATTTTCTCACACTGGAGATGGTCCCAAAGCAAACCTCTGAACGCAAGCACAGAACACGATTGAGAATCAAAGCCTAGAACACAGAACATATGTTTGGCTTCTTGCTTGTATCTTTATAGAAGTCCAGCCAAAAGCCTCAGTGTTAACACCCTTGAATATTTGTATGTTTTGCACAACAGGCCAAAGTTTTCACACTCAGTACTATTAACCTTTGGGTGACTAAAACTTTGATGCAAAACTAGTAATTGCCATAGGTTCTGCAGGGGAGAGAAGCCCTGTTTGACCCAAATATTAGGCTAACTCAACCTTCTTTGTTCCCCAGATATTTTGACTGCTCCTTCAAGTCAAGAGAACGTTACTTCATGCTACTGAATCCCTGAGGTGGGTTCCCATAATGTTCAGAACTGTGGGGGTGCAGCACTACGTGATATGGACCCACCGTGCTTACTTCAGGAGGACCAGATGCAGTTGATTTCCATTGGAAACTAGTGGCCTGTGGTTAAGACAAAAGTACAAGACAAATTTCTCATATTAAAATGGTTTAATCATAGCAGTAATAAAATTGGATAGCTTGTGAGATAATTACATTAGTAAAGAGAAAAGGTCTTCAGTATGACCAAAGACCTATGCACGTATATCTCAAACCTAGAATGCACCCATACTGCTTTGGAGAGAAAAGTCAAACTCACCTTACAATTCCACAGCTGGAGGTCTGACATCATTCGATGCCTCCAAGAACCTGGACTTTGCCATCATCCTTCTCACGTCCTTGTGGGGCTCTTCAAACGCCACTGAAGGTTTCTGCTTTCCCAGTCCTCCAGCATTCTTAGACACATCTCAGCAGTCTGTTGACTCCCCATACAGGTCAAGACAAAGTGTTGAACAAGTGGTTTTTGTCATGAATGAAGCTTTTGCCCAGATTCAGGTATTCAGAGTCTTTTCTTCCTTGAAGTTGTTTCTGACAATCTCACCAAGTGAATTAACGAATATCACACTTCTGGAGGTATATTTACATCACTCACGTTAAGACTAGAAACTACCCAAACTTTTTACAAAGAATCTGAAATCCATCCTGGCTACTACCTTATGGATATGATACAGGGGATACCTTAGCATGTTTTCCTTGCACATCCAAAATCCCAATTAAAATAAAATTAGTTAAGACAGAAAAGATGAAACAAAACCCATACATTTAAAAGCTACTCCAGAAAATTTCAGCATGGAACAACTTAATCATGCTCATTAATCAAATCCCAGATAAAATCAGCTGTCTTCTAAAGTGAGAACAGAGAAAAATTAGGACAACTTATATCTGAAAAAGTTAGACTTTTTATATTGCAGGAGAACTCAACTAAAAGCTCACTCCATTCAGGCTCCCGGGTTTCGTTTCATAATAGCTTCGGTCCATTGTTCCTTATTATCAGAGCTGACTATGTTCAAGCTAAGGCAGATCTTGTTCCTAAATTTATGTCTCTGTGTGTGACCACTACAATATGTGTTTTGTATGCTTTTTCCTGAAAGCCTAATATAGTGATACCTGTGACACGGCTTGGACTCCCCCTTTCATGTATATTACCAACTCGAACTGCAACCTGCTGGTAGATTTTTCTTAAACTCTAAAATGAGGGTCTAACCTTCTCTTCTTTTTCTTTTTCTTCTCTGTTACCTATAATCTTGATTTGACTCACACAAAAGTGACACAGTGGGAAATCCACTCAAGAAGACTTTGACAACTAACAATGGAAACCTACCTACACGAAAGTTGACTGGTGGCATTTATAGTGAAAAAATGTATTCAAGTTTAAAGATGTCATCTGTGTTAACTGATCCTTGTTGGTTTTGTGAGTTTTTGTCAAAAGAAATGTGCTGTGGAGTCACCTCTGTTAGGGTAAAGAAAACTAGCCAGAACAACATCACCACTAAAAAAAGCAGGTATATTGAGGAAAAGGAAAAAAATCCCCCCAAAATATTTGTTTGGGTAAATAAGAAATTTAGGTTGAACCAATTCCAAAAAACCTATATGAACCAGTGAAACTTGAGCATATTTAAATGCAACTAACATATAGAATTATTTATATTCCTGTTCCTTTTGCTTCTCTAACGTGAAAAATAGTTATTTAATGCAGTACCAAAGGTGTACTAAATGTATCTAATGGATTGAACTAAAATAAGATCACTGTAGATTTTTCAGTAGTAGCTGCTGATTGGTTTGGCTTCAGTTTTAGACTTGAAGTTGAAACAGTTTACACAAACTCCTTTCCCCCTGAAATGAAAGGAATCCAGTGCCTGCTACAAACCAGGCTCCTTCATCGAATGGAACACCCAAAGCCATGAGTTGCCACTGGAAAAAAAAGAGATGTGAATCCATACAAAGTTCAAAGATGCTAATGCTCAAGTAAAAGATCTTGACTGAACCTATTAGGATATTGTACCTATTATTGACATTGTACAAGCTCTCTTCATGTCCTCTTCCACATTACTAGGTCTACTCGTTTAGGCCGGATATTGTTGCTGGTCTCACCTGACTGGAAGCAGTTTCTCTCACCATTATATTCACTGCTATAGATGCTTTTCTTGAAAAACTTATCAAATATTCTGCAAATGTGAAACTCAACCCAAAAATGGACCTTTGGGTCAAGTTATGAACATGTGAGGTGGAGTTGATGCTACTACGACACCTGATGCTACCAAGACACCCCTGTGAAATGTAGGACAACAAGTAAACCTGGTGGCTCTAGGAACCTGAGGTGTTGAGATGCAACAGTGATAACACTGTGTAAAGCGTGAATGGAACAGAGAGGATCTGAAGGAAGAAGGAGGCAGAGCAGCTATTGCATCCCTCAGCTCATTCATCCAAGTCTGGGTAGACTGAAGAAAGGACAGAGTTCAAAGGCGTCTGAACCATTGTTGAACCACTGTGGGTGCTCTTTAGCTAAACAGAAAGCTTTAACGAAGGAACAGATTTGTAGAAGGCAAATCTTTCCTATCCGTGTATCGCCTACTTAGTCTATTAGTTTAAATTCACTTAAAAATTTAAGGAGGGTGGGGAAAAGATCATCTCTTAAAATTAAACAATTTGAAGTGAAGCCACTTCGTTCAATGCTTTTTCACTAATCCAAGTTCTTCGTCAGCTCTCACGATGCAGAGAAGTTTACAAAATCAAGCCATTTGGTTGCTTCAGGAAAATTCATAAACAGGGAACTAAACCACATCATTGGTACAACAAGGAGTACCCCAGAAAAGCCAGTGGGAAGCAAATATGTTGGAATGAGTGACTGGAGCAGGAATTTCATCTCCCAGTGCTGTGGCCACCCTGATTTTGCTGAGCATCTCCTGAGCAAGCTTATTACAGAGAATAAGAGATGCGTGAGCCAGCATGTCTCATAACTGCATCTTTTTTACAGCCATTTTTGAGGCAGGTAAACTGAGGGACTTGGTTAATACATATCCCAGACTGCTAGGAATTTAATTTGGGCATCTTGTTTCACTTCAGCCATGAACAGGTATTTTCTGATATGCTCCTTCATATGCAGTACCTCTTCCCCACACAGACTCTCCACCTCACCTCAGACAAGGGCTATCGCATCACCACGGCTCCCACGTCACCCACCTGATTTCTCCTACAACTTCACGGCCTGGGACTCACCATCAGACCTCCAGGAGATTAAAGACTGCTAAATTCTCCAACCAGAAAACCCCCAAAACCGTGTGATTAAACAAAAAACCCCCAAAAGACCTTTAAATTCTACTTCTGGAGAGAATGTGTTCAAGTGCAGATGGATGTTTTTGTCTTGCTTCTGTCATCGGGTAGTCAGGGTAATTGACCCAGTGATACCTGCCCAGAGGAAGAGACAATGTTTGAAATTCCTGTTAGAAACAATTATGTACTTGACCTTAAACTATGGGTCTTTCTGCTTTAATTTTTTTAGGAGGGCATTAAAAAAAAAAAAAAAAAAAAAGAAACAAACCCAGAAATGCTCTCAACCCTTTGAAGGTCCTCTTTGTGCTGAAACAGGCTCTGTGAATTGGTAATTGGCCTCTCAGAGCCCAGGGGACAGGAGGCTGAGGCTGCCACACTCAGCACTGCTGCAGCCACCCGCTCCCCCGACCTGCTGCAGGGTCTCAGCTGCAGTGGGATATGCCATGGCCCTGTCCCACATCTCACTGTCACCACCCTCCTTGTTCAACCTCCTCCTGCATCTACTGGCCCTTCTGCAGTGCCCTCATCACCTTGCTCCATTGTGAAGGGCTGGAGGAGAGGTCGTACGGACATGTGGCTTATACAAGCGTGTCAGTTCGTGGGCAAAGCACTCAAGTCCTGGCGTTGCTGGAGAGCACGGCCCCTCACAAGGGTGAAGTGGGCAGGCACCGACCTTCATGGACAGCCCAAAACAGAAGCAAAAGAGCAAAGCCACAAACATGAAACCTGGCTGTTCTTCAGCATCTTGACTTACTGTTAAAACAGTAGCTGAAACGATACAAAGTCTTTGTGGGTTTTCCTTACTTCAGGACAAGAGTAGGGGACACAAGCATGAGGTACCTGCTTTGCCCAGCAGTAAGGGCAGAGCTGATCCCACAAGCAAACATCTCGGATGCCCAAGCTATGTCAGGAAACAGCCCTGCTTCCGGGCATCCGTCCCATGAATTTTGGAGGGAATTCACTGCTTGATGTGTAGGGAGACCCATAGTCTCCCAAGGCAGCACAATAACATGATGACATCAGGGAGATAACTCAGAAGATGGAAAGACGTCCACACCGGCAGTAACTTCTCTGCAGGACACGCTTGTCCCCAGAGGCCTGCGGCATTTCACATGCTGTTCTTGAGGGCGCTGCCTTTCATCCAGGGCAGATCCAGCTCTCCTGCAGTTGAGAAAAGGGAGGAGGTGGCCGGCTGGCTGCACAGGGAAGCCTGAAGCTGCTGGCTGAGGAATTGCTAGGTTTTCTTGGCATTGGCACTGCCTTGGGTTGGAGTACGACATCATGGCAATCCCTGCGCTCAGACACGCTCAGATAGGTAGAAAATTTCTCTCTTCCCCTACAAGCAATGTTTTCTCAGCAGAAGGATGTGTAGCCCAGATTTTACACTTGTCCCTTCCGCCCGCATAACCACATGGATTAGAAATGAAGAACGAACTTCAGCAAGACCATGAGAATTTCACCGGCAGCCACATTGTTCCCCTGCTCGATCAGACAAGAAGACACTGGCTGGTCCCAGCAGTGTCCCCGCGGCCTCTCTGGGAAGGAAAGTTCATTGTAAGCCTGGAATTTGTTCACAGCATCGTCCCATTGGGCTTCTGCTCCTGCTTCCTCTCCGGGGCCGTAGGTGAAGTCGATCACATCATGAACGCACACGCGCGGGAGAAGGATAACACTTGTGGCCATGCGCAGAATGGGTGATTTCAGCCCTGCTGGTCCCTGGGGAATTCAAACCGTTAAAAAAAGAACTAAGCCTTGATAAAGTCTTTGCTTTAAAAATCAAAACAACAATAACAAAAAGACCAGTCAGGTTAATTACACCAGAGCAGGGAGGAATCTCTAAGATGTAAATACATTTCCACGAACATTAAAAGCAAACCCCTCTCTAAAGTGTTTTTCTTTCACAAGCAAGCAAGAAAATGCATTGAATAAAACAAACTTTGCTTATTTTAGTTTCGACTCAATTACCTGTTAATGGAAAAAATCTGGCACCACTAATAATGAGGCAGGAATGAGATCACTGTTCTGGAGGCCTGGCTTGTCAGGGAAGCTTGCAACAAGAAGTGCATTTATCTGCCTTTCTATAACCCTTTTCAAGCACTCTGTCAGGGAGCCCAAACTGAACAGCCAGTTTAGGAGGAACTTGGAACCCGCTCCAGGCCCCCTCGGCCCTCTGGGAAAAGGAAAATTATTGTTGGCAAGTCTGCCTGGCTCCAGAAGTTGATCCAGTGCCCCCCACTTGCCCATGCAGCAGCAGACAGAGCGAAGAATTTTCTTATAATTAAATAACGGAGTGCTGATTGGTTGCTGGAGGTGGTCTTGAAACTGGTGTTTAAGGCAGGGGAGAACAACGGTTACTATTCATAGAAAAAGCAGAGTCTTAAAATCCATCTGTTTCGTTCCAAATTTAGGCCAAAAAAATGCTCACTCACTGTCTTTAAAAATACCACCTGCTTAGCTATTTTGTATAATGTGCCATTATATAAGTTTGAAGGAGGAGCAGGCAGGGAGGCAGCGGGGGCTGAGAAGGGATGGGGGGAACAGATTAAAAAAGATATAGTTAGATCCAAAAATACCCCAGCAGCATATTCAAAAGGGAACAAAAAAAAAGGGACCAAGGGAGATATTTTCTGAGGAACATTAAAACCAGGGTGTTTGCTAACGCCTGGGGATCAGCTACTACAAATGGGCTTGTTTGCAAATTAGATAATATTTTTTCTCTTCTTTGGAAAAAAACCCACCCTTCTTGCTACCCCCACCCAGCTCTGTGTCCTCACCATGCTGCAGTGAGGGGAAACACCCCAAGCCTTTCCCTCTCCGCAGACCTTTGTGGTGGGTTTTTTTTCAGGCTAGGGCGTTGCAGCCTGCCTGGCCAGAGCCCCTGCCAGCAGGTTCTTCCCAAATGGGGCTGCGCTTCTCCTTGGTGAGCTGGTGCAAGCAAATAACTGGAAGGACGGAGAAAAGTGGCTGGTAATACCACGGCGTCTACTCTTCCAAAGCAGCTTTGCTCAGTAAGCAGTAACATTAGCAAGGCCTGGTGTCCAGCAGATGTGTCTCCTCTCTCCCCACTGTCCTTACCCTCCCCTCGGTTCCCCACTGCAATCTTACATAATATTACATATCGCAGCTGCAATATTTCCAGTTTTCCCTATACCCTTAACTGTCTTCCACATCCCTTGTTCCCTCCAACACCCCAATGCTCTCCATGTCTCCTACCTAATCTTCTTGGCTTGCCAGATGGACAGGGGAGTGCAGATGCTGGTCCAGAAGTAGATGTGTGATAATTGGCCATCTGGACGTTGCCAGAGAGAATGGATAACAGCTGAGCTCTCCCTGCCTTTTCTTCAGCAGTGGATCTGGAAAGCCTCTCTTCTCAGTGCCGGCAGAGATTTCCCTGGAACTCAGAGGGACTCTATCACCTCCAAGAGTTTGATTGCTGCTGTCAAATCAGGTTCAAAATGCCAGAGGATTCAAGGCTTATCAGGAGCGGGTCAAACAGATGGACAGACTGTACACTCCACGATCTCCACTGCCTTAGTGGCCTGGGCTAACATTGCTGGCCCCAAATTAAATCCATTCCCAACCTCAGAAAATGATCAACTCCTAGAACATGGATGCAAGTCATGAGGGAATGTCTTGGATCGATCTCTGAAGAAAATCCCTCCAGGGGTTGGCAGACTCCTGTCCTCAGAGAGTCCTTAAAATGGGCTGGTGACATTACTGACAATGATGGGTGGTTGGGATGTACTCACTTGTAGACAATCTGCCTTAAAATTCTCAAGATGTTTTCCAAGAACATCTTAAGATGAATGCCAAAGTACCTGTCTACCCCTTTTTATAATACAGCAATTGCTACAATCTCTGAGCAAACTGGTATAGACAGAGTTTTAAGGCTCCAAGCCTTACAACTTCTAGCCTTCCTGTCCCACAAAGACCACTGAAACTCAATGTTTGTCCCATACTGAATTTAGTCTTCAAGAAGTATCTCTCCCAAAACAGCATCCAAAATATTTACCCAGAGTCTTAGGTGGTAAAGCACGTCTATGCGTATGCCAGACACAGCTGGGCAGTACTGTCACACGTTCATTTTTTAAATTATTATTATTATTGTTTGCTTTCATGACTGTTGCAATGGCCCATGCAACTATTTTACTGTGAGTTCTCTTTACATCCTTTTATGGTCTAATGAAATAAACAGGACTTTTTCCTGCCCTTTCCTTCCTTTTTTTTTTTTTTTCTTTTAAGAAAAGCATAAAACCATGTGGCACTGCTTTATTGAGTCAGCAGTTGCTTAAACTTTTTAAAATTCCATACACTAAGTGAAAAATGAGATTTACAAAAATAATGGAAAATAAATGTCTCTTGAACATGTAACACATTGACTTGCTTCCTTGCCTTATCCCACAAAAAACAGATGGAAGAACAGCTACGTAGGGTCCCATGCTGTCCCGTGGCAGCCGTACACGGACAGAGTGCGCCAGTTTGTCACTGCCTGCTCTGAAGGTTGCCCCCCGCTTCCACGGATCTGGGGATGAATGGGGCGATCAAGCCATACCCCTGCAGCCAGTTGCTCACCCTACTTTACAGCCATAATGTATGGGAAGGGCTGTCTTTCTACCATGTTTCCAGAGCACCTGGTCCAATGGGGTCCTTGGCTGTGACTCCTGGGCACAAAGGGAGTGGTCATTCGGTATATATACATGGCGATTTTCTCTCAGGAGCTTTGACCCAGCTCAGGCCCTCTAAGCAAGGGAAATTTGGATCAAATCTAGAAGGCCTAAGACCATCAAGGGACACAGCCAAAGCACAACCTGCAGGAAACCCAACCGGTCGCCTTCCCAGGAGCACACAATTGTTTTCCACAGCAAACAAGTGTTCCCAGCACGAGCTATCCACCACTTGTGAGCTCTGCTCAACATCTCTTTCAAACACATGCCTCTCTCACCGCACACACAGAAGGAAAACCAATTTGTCCAGGAACAGGGTTTTTGGACTCTACTTTCCAAAGGCTTGCTAATAAAGCAGCAAGCAAAGAACACACCATTTTGCTGAGTATATGAATCAGACCTTGACGGTGTCTCCTTTGAATCATGGCCTTCAAAGATCTCCCTGGAGCACTGTTTTACATCAGACGAGAGCAGTTATCCCCAGCAGAGACGCAGCACATGTGTCTGGCTGATGGATGGCCATGCTCTAGCAAGAGGCAAAACATTTAGGAGAAATTAAAAGAAAAGTACTCCCTAGAAACCTTAAATAACAAGTAATTTGAGCATCGTGGTCAATCTGCTGGCTACCAACAACAGCGGGATCTGGATTCTTCCACAAAGGCTTTGCAGCAACACTGTTTTCTCCCTCACAGACCCGTCTCACCCGCGCTGCCCACATGCCTGTCGTGGGTGACAAGGGGACACGTTCCACTGAAGTCAAGGGGAGTGTCGTGTTAGACCATAGCAGAAACAGCATCAGGCCTTGGATCAAGGGAGGTAAACAGAGCCTGGTAAAAAATTCAGTCTGGATCCTTCCAATAGGAAATATGAAGCAATAGGCAGGTGTATTACCCTTTACTAACAAGTTTGAAACAAAAAAAGGCTTCTGGCTTGTAAACGAGCCATTAAAAAAGGTGGTACCAATTTAAACTACTATATAGCCTGTTTAAACATTATTTAGTACTTCACCCAGTACCTCCCACGCCCTCCACAAAGCAAATGCCTTCTGCAGCCAACGGACAACTGCTCTGCAGCCAGTTTTGGATTTACTGGACCCCACAGCGAGGGAAAGCATGGTCTCAGCGCCAGGGCTGGCCTTCCCAAAATAGCCTCATTTCCAGGTCTCTGCAGAAAATCACTTCACCCATTTTCCCATACGAGGAAAAATACTTACCCTTCCTGCAGAATCCGCCAAGACCAGCTGAAGAGAAGTGCATTTCCTGAGCAATATGCGGGCACGACGGCAGGGAACAAGCCTGCTCCGAGGCTTTTGCATTTGATTGCCCTTGAGTGCCGTTGTGGAAATTACTATGGATGAGATTTTCCAAGACGACTGGGGTTATGGTGGCATCCACTTGTGAGAGATTCCTGGAAATGACGATGCTTAAATCCCTACTTAGTTTTAAAAACCCAAACAAATCAGCCATTTAATAAAAATTCTTGCATGTCAGTCCACTCTCACCCTGTAGCATCTGCAGGCATGGCTGCGTTGGGTGAACGCTGGATGCTCAGTGCTGAGAGCAGGCTGTGCTGCAACAGCTCACTGCATTAAAAACATATATATTTATCTGCCAAACAGGACTCAAATCTATCCAGAAGATAAACCCTACGGCCAGCACAAGGACTCCGACTAATTAGGGCGACCTAAACTCTCCTGTGTGACCTTTACAGCGCATCAGCCCTGTGTGGTGGGGTCACCAGGTTGAACAAAAATGTTCTAAAACAAAAGGTATCATCGGCCCTGGTCTGCCGTCCCCCTGCCAGCAGCACTTCTCGCAGAGGGACGACACTGCTTTTGCTCACGTGCTATTTGTCTTTGGCCAAATCACGTGCCATTTGCTTGAAATAGAAAAAGCTTGCTGAGGGGGGAGCGGGCTAATGCAAAATGGATTTAGCAGGCAGTAGCTTGGGGACCCAAAGGAAACAGAGGATTTGTCACAGCGAGAGCTGGCTGCAGTTTGCCACAATTTTGACCAAGTTTTTTGAAGGAAGTTTTCCACTCGGGCTGTAAATCTTTCTGGCCAGAGCAAAATGCAGTCAACGCATAAATGAGTTGACAAGTCATTCTCTGCACATACTAAGTTGCTTTTATTAATCCAGAACTGCATGCTACAGATACTGTACAGCATGAACATTTATTCATTACAAAAAATGGCTTCCAAACCATTAAAAATGAAAATCGGAATAAGAGCATAAAACGGAACAGTAACATCACAACTGTTAGGAAACATTCAAAGTATTCACAAAAAATGTTATAGTTAGCATCTTAATAAACCAGAGAAAAATCTGAGACAGTTTTACAATCGCTTCATGTCAACTACAATGGCACTGAATGAACAGATGAACAATTTTTCAGCTTTATACAGCGTTTTTTGCAACATCAACATGCCTAGGTTTTTTTTTTTTTAAGTTTGCTACCTACCTGTATGTAGTAAGTGTACATAAAAGTGGCAGTCTGATTTTCCTTTTATGAATACTCTAATATACAGAATTTGGCCCTTAAGGGTTTATACCTCTTCATTTTAAATGCTTTCCGGACAATCTGCTACCAAACACGTCTGTTATAGGTGACATTAAAACTACATACATATCTACCTATGTAACATCACAGCAAAACATGATGAACAAAAAAATTACAGCATTAAAAAAAAAATAAAGTTGTCGGGAGAAAGTCAAAAGTCACTGAGAATTTTGGCACATAAAAATTTTGCACACAGCCTACAGTCCTAATGTCGCAGGGGATTCAGCTGCAGTTCTGAACGGGAGACACTTGGACCTTGCTATTTTTCAAACAGCGTTGCTAAAAATTCCCTTGCTAAATTTTCAAGTCTTTTTGTGTGTAATGGCTTTTAAAGCAATTTTTTTTTTCTTTACACTATTGATCCTTGAAAAAAATGCATCTGCGAATGTCTATTTGGTGGCAACTGGGTTTCATATAGCAAAAAAAAAAAAAAAAAAAAAAAATCACAAAAAGAAAAAAAAAAAAAAAAAAAAATAAAAAAAATATATAAAAACATTTATATATAAACTTAAAAACCTTGTACAAATGAGTTGTTATATATAAGATGCTTACACTAAGGGGAAAAAAAACCTTTATACAATGTTTCAAGAAAAAAAGAAGAAAAAAAACATTTAAAAAGGGACAACATACAGATACAACAAGCAATTTCTAAAGCAATAAATACTACTGGTCCAATAGCGTTGTGATACTTTTAATTGTTGAGTAGCGTTCCCTCCCCCAAAAAGAACAACACCATGGAACAAGGTATATTAACACATTTTTTTTAACCCTTTGTTTCTGTACATTTAAACAATAACAAGTAACATCACAATAAAGGTTGTTTCACACAAGGAAGGAAAAAAAAAAAAAAGAAGTAGTAGCGGCACCGCATTCGTTGTGCCCTTAAAGGTTTAAAAACCAGATGTAAAATGATTGGTTCGCAAGCTCGTATTTAATACAAATAATAAAGAACCAATGCCTCCGGCAAGGGCTGCTTCAAAATTGCTTCTTTTTTTTTTTTTAATTTTTAAAATCAGTCTTTAAAACTAAGCTATTGGAACTACATAACAATTATGTATATATATATATTTTTTAAACGCTACAAAGACTTTAAACAGCTGTTGATAAAAATTTTGGCAGAATCATGAGGCTTTTCTCATCTACATATTTAAAAAGGAGAAATTGAAATAAGAATGGGTCAAATATTGACCAATGAACTCGATAAAACATCAACTAATGTAGCCACATGGCACGAATTAAAAACAAAACCGAGAAACGACGACGAACAGCGGACGAAGACGAGGAGGGGAAGGGAAAAAAAAAAATATAAAGAAAAGGAAAAAAACCAAAACCCCAAATCCCAACAGAATTCAATCCCCCCCAACGGAAACCGAAAGGGCTAACGACGCTAAAGCTATTCTAAGGACTTGGTTACGAGGGAGAGCGGCTGGGGCTGTGTCCCCGCCAGCGAGCTGTGGGAATGCAAGGAGGACGTCGAGGGCTGTGCTAGGGAAGCGGCGGCGGCCGGCGGGAGGGCGGCCGGCGGGTGGTCCAGGGCCCCGTTGGGGCAGCTGGCGGCAGGCAGGGCGCCGGGCTTGCTCGCAGCGCTCTCGGCGAGGACGAGCGAGGACGGCGGCGGCATCATGACCAGGTGCGCCAGCGGGTCAGGCTTCAATGACAGCGAGAGGGGTTGCGTTTGTTCAGTCTGTGGTTTCGAGTCTCTGGAGGGGGAGGCGAGCATGGCGGGGGAGGACGGAGGAGAGTCTAGTAAGCTTCCATCTGAAGAGGGTGGGCTGACGCAGCTGCCTTCACCTTGTATGTAGCGAACGCACTTTTTTTTTCTCCTAGAAACAGGGAGAGAGTTATCTGTGAATAAAGGGCAGAGATGCTGATGGAGACAGTAATCTAAAGCAAAGAGCCATCAATTAGCTACTCTGGGCTCTGCGCGGGCGGCACCCCGCCCCACGCGCTGTCCCGGGGGTCTGGCAGGGTGTCCTCAGCACTGAGCCCGCTCGGGAACCTCCCCTCGGCTAACCGTTTTTGAGAGGATTCACCAATTGTCTCTTCATCCCCCTCCTCTTCAGGCTGCCTCCGTTCTTTAGTTATTTTAATAATCAGAAAATCAGGTAAGATGTTTTCGGAGCCCACTGTGCTAATCTATAAACTCAACTCTCCTCCGGAACAAAGAAAAAAAAAAATTAATCCTTATAAAATAAAAGCTCTGGATAGTTGATGGTATCTTGAGATGTCCCATAACGCTGTCCAGCTCAACGGGGCTATCTCTACACCTGAATCACCTGTCGCCTCTTACGATGCACTGCCCTTGGGAGGCACAGGCGGCTGCAAACTACTGCTCATTGCTTTCTCCTCTGATAAGAACCACACCAAATCCAGGAATGTCAGAGTCAGACAGGAGAGATATATAATAGCGAGAACAAGAGAGAGGGGAAATAAAAACAAAACAAACAAACAAAGAAAACAGAAGAAAAACCGAGAAAATAACAGGATAAACAGAGTATGATCCAAAATAACAAGAATAACTGGTTGTATGGCCTGCAGGTTGTGGCTTCGCATCGACTCAGTTTTACTTTTTGTTTTAAGGTAGATTGGTAAGAGTGGTAGATTTGGGAAGCTGCTCGTATGCATTTTAGGGAATTTTCCTCTGAGAGGCCATCCATGTAACTCCAGAGTGGAATCCAATTTCAGTAGGTGAAGAGCACGACGACAGGTACAAAGGTGAGGAGCAACATGGAACGTATTTCACACCAGGGAATACGAGTCCTGCCAGAGCTGCTCATCTTCAAATAAATGAGTAACCCGACAGAGATCTTTTCTCCTCCCTCTGTCCACTTTAATAATGTAAAGGAGCAATGAAAACAGATGACAGTCTCACACCATCTCTCTTGCCAAGTATATGCAAGACAATTCCAGCAGCAGGACGGAAATAATGAGGCAAACAACCATAGCATCTGGCAGAAAAACATTCAGTGGCCACCTTGGCCCTAATAATGCTGGCTCTCCAGCCCTCCTTTTCACAAGCACACTTTCCATGAGAAGTGCTGAACTGCTGTCACACAGCCCAAGGTATACGACAAAGTCTGTCTAGAACAGCTCTGCCCCCAAAACATTGGACGCTCAGCTAAGCTGTACAAAGCCACCAACGTGATAGGGTAGGTTGCTCTCCCCCTCCGGTGGACACCTCACCCTAGCTCAGCAACTTCATTAGAGGAAGCGCCCGAGCGTGGCACAGCAGCTGAATGTCGCTGGATGACACTCCACATTCATGTAGGTGCCCCAGCTCCACTGCTGGTGGTCAACGATCTCCCCTATGTACAGCAACTGTGTTTGACTTGTGTTAAATCAAGGTCTGCTGTCTAGGCAGCGGGGCTAGATGTTTCTTGACTGCAAGGGACATCTAACCAGTTTGAGTTAAAAGATATCATCTCCCACAGACAGAAAGGGAACAGCAACCCTGGCACCCCATCTTTCCACCAGCTTCAGTTAAGGACCAGTGCTGTGACATCCCTTCCTCCACTCAAGCTCTGCTCTCAGGTTCTGCTCCACATTCCAAATGGCAAGGTAAGGGGTTAGGGCTATTAGAGTTTTAACCACATTAGCCTGCAGATCAACACATGCTAAAAACTAAAGACAACCATGCAACTGAAATGTTAGAAAGAAAGAAAGGAAGAAAGAAAGAGAGAAAGAAAAGAAAATAAGAAAAGAAAAAGGAAAAGGAAGAAGACAGCAAGTGAAGGCTGTAAACCATGCTTTATTAGAGCAACGTTAAAAGAGAGAAAAAAATTAATTTGGTGGGCTCAAAACAGAACCTGTTAATTCTTCTACCATCAACAAACAACACAGGAATCCTCTGGCTCTTGGCTACAGACAGTTCTGCTGCTCTTTCTCTCCTCTCCCTCACCACTTCCTAGCTCCAGCTGTGCAACACTAGCAGGGCCACAGTTCATGTCTGGACCTTCAGTACAGCTCCACTGGCAAAGCAGAATAGTGATGCTTCATGAAGCTCACCAATAATATCTGTGTGGAAAGGTGGGTTCTCACAATTTGGAGACTGCAGGTCTCCCTCCGCCATCCGTAACTTAAAATAATTTGCAAGCAGAGACTCAAGCTCTGCCAGCTTCATTGATGGAGGTCCAGGAGCCATTCAGCTGGACCGCTCTGAACCTACAAGGCAGTTCATTATTTCACTAGATGCAGTTTGAATCTTGCATTTCAAAATTCAAGATTATTTTTTTAACACTATTTAAGTTCTGTGGCCTGAAAGGAAGAGTTCCCATGTAAAGCAGACTTAACAAGGTCCACATGACTTTCACTCTGCAGGGTTAACAACCTTTTTAAAACTAAACCCACGGGTCTGCTAACTGAAGTGATTTTCCTTTGTCCGGGATTAAGGGAGTAGGTTGTTTCCTCTGCTTCTGTTGTCTATTAAACTCTTTAATAATGTGGTCACTTTTAGTTTGAAAAGCCATCTACTTAAATCATGATGGCTCAAGGGGCTACATTTCTCCAGCCTGTGCCCTTCCCACCATGTGTTATCTGTGGTCATGTACATGTCAGGGTTAGGTGGGACAGAAGGCATAGATGGTAAAACCCCAAACCCTGAAAACCAGAAATGAACATCACAAGGGAACTCTGTTAATGGGGAACAAGTAAACATCCAAGGAACAATTTGTGCCTCAGTTTGGCTCTCTAAAAGCGGGAATAAATACTACATGTCCTCCCTCAGAAGCACTAGTGAGGATTATTCATTTGCGGGTCGCTCTGAAAGCATCAACTAGCTACATAAGTCTGGCAAACGCCAACAGACCTGACTCTGCACATGCTGCCCTTGAAACTATCCTCAGGACAACATCGGGAAACCTGTACTACTGCAGTTGCCAGGAGGGAAAGCCACAGAAGATGACAAGGGTTTATTCAGTTACTGTGAGCAAAGATGTCTCAGTTTCTATTGTAGTAGCAAACTGAACATCTTTAGCAGCTACCTAAGATGTGCTACAAAACACTACCATGCTAGCAAATGCAGTGTTATAATGGTTAGGACCAGACCTAGGAGAGGAATGCTCTAATACCTAGTGATAAAATGCCTCCATGCATTTAAAAACCAAACCAAACCAAAAATAAAAGCAGCTGACTCTATATCATTAAGGCTAAAGCTATCAGCTACACTGACTGAAGTGACCTCTGATGTGCTGCAAAGATTTCCAAACAAAATCTGGCCTAAGTTAAGAGAGGGTTTATGCTTCGTATGTAACCTAAGCACAGTACAGACTGAATGAAAAGTCCTCTTACTGATAAAATGTAGTTTTAAAAGTCTGCTGTTTATTTAAGCAGCTAGGGAAAAATAAAGCAACACAAACATGATGTGCCCCTGGTTCTGATACTTGGCACAGAGAGCATGACATGCTTCAAATACTCTATTTCTAGACTACACAAATATCTGCTGGTAGAATGTAGTGAATTAACCACATAATAAAGCCCAACTAAACACAGATTTGAGTCTTTGGCTAGCAATGAGCCTTGAGTCTCCTGTCACAGTGAAGCAGCTGCCCAGCTCTTCTGGACTAAATCCTTCTTCCTTTAAGCTTTAAAAAACTGCTGCTTTCAAAGCTTGTTTAACATACGCACCGGTGCTGATACCTAAGACCCCAACACCCGCTACTAGCATGCCTCGAACAGGACAACAACGCAATTTGTTGAAGACATTTCTGGTGCCTTATCTGGTATTTTGATGTACAACCCACCCTTGATCCTTGTTTTCCTCGACACTAACCACAAACAAGACTGCGTGCATACACAAAATACGATGGACGTCTGATCTACATTCTAAATGAGATGGAGCACATGGGACTGGCATGAGTAAGAGGGGAAAATGTGGGAGAGGAATCACTACACACAGAGTGTGGTTTGGGTTGAAATACCTACCATCATAATATTCCAAATTCAAAGACTGCTTGTATCAGAACAAAGAAACAACAAATTTAACCAAATGCGATTATATAAGGAAAAAGGAATGAGAAAAGAACTACTCGGTATCCCTCCACCAAGAAAGAAGTACGTACTGAGTTATACATGGAATTAAACTCCAGTAGAACATGGGCTGCCAAAATTTGGGCTCTCTGATGTTTTTAATCTCCTTTTAATGCTGGAAACTTACTGAAGTTGTAATTAGTTTTGTCTAGAGCTCAGGCGTTTACAGCTCACTTGTTGGGATAAAATTTAGGAAAAAATGAATTTTTGGAATCAGAAAAAAAAGACATTGGGTCATTTAAAAAACTGATTATCTATACAACACCCTACTGAGGTGGAGAAGCCTACAGGTAGCTATTTAATTTTGCAGATAACACCAAAAAAATGAGTACGATATAAGCTGTAAACATTGGCATTTACATCTCTAATCATGAGAAAAACACTAGTGCTGCAGATCCCAGAACCTTTTTAAAAAGCCTTTGGAGGCAGCAGGCATAGATCCAAATGAAAGACAAAATATAGATGTCCAGCTAAACATTCATTTTGCTGACAATCTGAGAAAAAAAATAATAATTAAAAAGCCAAAAAACTGCCAGCTTTAAGGACTTCAAGTTTTCTTGTTCCCAGTTCTACCACCAGGGAGAGGTTATTGGTAAAGAAAGAGAGAAAATGGCATTAAATTAGCAAGAAATTCCAAAGATCAAAGATTATTAGCAATTGATGCTGTGCGAGAGAGAAAGGTGGGGAGTGGGGAAAAAAGATTAAAAAAATAAAATCACACAAATGCACTAAGAGGACAGATTGCTTTTATTTCCCCAAAGGCCTAATGGGTAGTATTATACCTGCATGGTTTGCACCATAAACTCTGTCGGTCAAGCCCGAACAATGCCCGACACTTCTTTGGAGTATTTGCATCTGTTAGCATAAGGTAAACACAAAAAATACAACACAATGGTGGATAGAGCTCATTTGGTCTGCGTCATCTTAGCTACGGCTACATTTAGCTTTCAATCACCTCAGTTTCATTTGGTAATCTCCCCTCGTACCAAGGGCAGGAAAGAAAACAGGACTTTCACAATGAGCCAATAGAAAACCGAAAAAAGAATCTCCGACACAGTGCTGTGCCTGTCTGGTGTCGGTTCTGCACTCGATGCCGTGTTATCAAGGGCTTTGGGAATGGCTTTCCTTGGGTGGAGGCTTGTAGGGCAGGAGCGTGGTTGAGCCACGGATCAGATGGGCTTAAGGCTGATGCTGTTTTACAGTGGGTTTTTGGCTAGCAGCAGCAAAGAGGAAGGCAAAAAAACAACCAACAAAAAGCAAAACCCTTTCAGAGAGACAATAACTCATGGCAGTGTCCCACTCCCTTGTGTCTTCTAGATCACAACACAGAGCTACAAAGCAACAAGGCAGGAAAAAAAAGGGGAAAGTACCAAATAAACCAGCTGCAAATCAGCCATAGCGAGTCTGGGAAAACTATACACACCTGCAGGGGCCGCACCAGTTATTCTGTTGATCAAGGCCAAAGCGCGCTCGGCATTTCTTAGGAGCGCTCAGGTCTGAATGAGTTCAAGAAAAGCGAGCAGAAAAGGGAGAGAGGAAAAAGAAGAAAAGGGGAGAGGGGGGGAGAGAGAGAGAGGAAGAGAGAAAAGGGGAGAAAAAAGAGAAAGATAAAAATAAGGAAAAAATAAAAATAAAAAAGGGAATAAAAATCAATGTCCTCGTTATTAATTGCAAAATATTGACTTTTGATTTAAAAGTTAAAAAAAAGTGATAATCACATTTTTATTCAACTCTTGAGATTAGCTGTTGCAATTAAAGCTGCAGTATCCCTTTATAAAGGACTGTTTCTTTCCCTTTTAAAAGAGCAGGTAGAGGAAAGTTGTTGTGGCTGGTCTAGCAGGATGTTTCAGGCAAGATTTATTTAGGATGGGGGTTTTTTTATTCTCTTTTTTTGAGAGGGGGGGAAAAAAGGAAGATAAGAAGCTGAGTATGGAAGTTAGATCCTGAACATGCTTTTTTCTTCAACTCAGACATAAAATAAGAGGGAAAAAAAAGAAAAAAAATAAAAGAAAAAGAAAATTATATCTCCTGGGATAATGCAGCTTTCGGAATAACATTCAATTTATTTGTTTTGATTAATTTGTATTTAAAAGAATGGATAAGAATAAGCAGATTGCGGAATGAGTATGTTAGTATCAGCCAGAAAATAAAACGTAAAGCATGGCAAGTTGCTGAGTTAGTACAGCTGGTGAATTGCAGTGAATAGGCTTCAGCAGCAAGGAAAAGAAAAAAAAAAGAAAAAAAATCCAAAACTAAAATAATAATTAAAAAAATGCGTATGCATGCTAATGTGAGAAGACTTAGTGGGAGCCATGAAAAATGCCATTAGATTAAGGAGGTTCATTACTGACTTGCTTCCATTCTTTATCAGTCTCTTTAAAGAAATACTGCATATTCAATTTGCACAGTTAGTACAACTCTTGCGTTATTTTTACTGTATTACTGTTTTAATAGCAATTGTTACAAAAACGAAAAACAAAATTAAAAATACTATCAAACATATAATAAATATAAAGATATATAGATAATAAATACTATCAAAACGTGTGGATGGTATTTTTTTCTTAATGTCATAAGCGTTTAATGTTAAAATCTATAATGGCAGGAAAAAAATTAAAAAGCAGTTTATAAACTATTTTAAATGACTCAAAATGACGTTAGCACCTGTAATCGGAGGAAGTGAAAGGCAAGGATTTAGGAAACATTCGCTGTGTTCTGAAAAAAAAGAACAAATTATACAAAGGCTTCAAAAAAACTAAGTCAGGGCTTCTTCAAAATTGACTATGAGATTGCCTATGCAGTATTTCTAATTTCCTATATAGAACGGCAAACCTCCTTAATTTAAAATGGGTGCGATTTACCACTGTAAGGCATGCATCAGAACATACAGGTACAGCCCAAATTAATACCGAACACGTACATACATACGTACACGCACACACATATGCGCAAAATAAGCAGATGACTTTATAAATGATGGCATAGGCATTACAACTACGGCTCTGCAGTTAAAGGCTTAGCGATCACTACGTACAAATTCAGCTAACGTCACAAGAGGCTCTTACATGCAATGGCTTGGTTACTAGTTTTAGAAGGGCAATAATGCGTAAATAATTGGAGTGCATTAAAAAAATAGGCTGTCTAGTATAGGGACTGGCTCCTCGTGAGGCCAGGAGACTCGTTCCCACCTCCCCCGTACCTAGGAGCATCACACCAGGATTGCCACACTTCCACTAAGCAAGAGATTTATTTAGACTTATTTTTACTTACCATTGGTCTCTCCTGGCTGCTTATCCCTTTTCCTCTTTTTCTTCTTTCCCTGCAGGAAACATACAGAAATGAGAAGGATTAAAAAAAACCCCAAAACACATGTCCTTGCTAAACGGCACTGAGCGATGGGGCTGTGGCCAGTGCGGGAAGCTCCCTGGGGAGGACACCAAAGTGTGGCGCCAGCTCACCCTTGGTGCACGGTGCAGGGAGCCTTGGGGTAACCCAAGGGGATGCTGCACCCTGGGGATGGGTCTGCCTGCCCACCCTGTGACTTTTTGGATAGCCTCGCTGCAGCCTTCCAATGCTAACACCCACCAAAGCCATACGCAGCTGGGAAGGGGGCAGAACAACTTGCAAGATGCTTCTTTTGAGATAAGATCATCATGAAGACAAAAACATCTGACACTTCTATGTTCCTACATCTGCAAGTTTCAAAAATAATTCGTGGGCATGTTTTGGTGGGGCAGGGAAGGAAAAAAGAGGGAGACTGAAGAAGGGAGAAAGAGTGCATGACTGAGGTCAGGTTGAGCCCCTGGAGATCCTCAGCACTCAAATCCGACCACTAAAGCAGACGAGGAAGCCACAGTACTGAGCAAATCCTAACCTGCAGGTTTATAAGTGCACTGACAACCTAGGAAGCAAAGTCAGGACAAGAAAAAAATCCAGGTGTAACTGAAGACCCTTCCCACATTTTGCTCTGTCAGAAGGAAAATAACCAGTAGTGATTTGCTAAACTGCGTCCCCTTCCCAAATATTGTCCCACAAGATGATGCAATTTGTTAAGATTTCTGACTGAAGAGAGAAAGGCCCTTTCTCTGTCTCCCTCCAGCAGTGTGGGAGAGGACAACCAGAAGCCTGACTTCTGTGGAAACCCGACGATTGTTTTCCAAGAGAAGAGTTACAAAGTAGTAAGTACAGCTCTAAAGAGGAAAACTATTTTCCAAGAAAACTCTTCTCACGCTGAGCTACAGCATTTGCAGAGCAGTACAAAAAGGCCAGTGGAGGGGACAGTAATTTCATTTCACAGCTCCCAAAATGCTAAAAGCAATGACTTTTGGGCCAGTAATATCAACTGTGAAGGGCACAAGAGATGCTGACTTTTGAAGATGTGGCAGGAAGAGAAGTTGGTGAAGACACCACACGAGCAGTCCCTTGTGGTCAAGAGGGAACAAACTTATCTTGGAAGAAGGAATCTCACAGCACTTTTGAAGGGTTGGACAGATCTATGGCAAAGCCAAGAGGTTCTCCCACATGGCAGACATCTTTCTCAGAGGTTGGTCTGTATCCCGGCTAAATGGTTAAGATGGGCTTTGGCTTGGCACATCCAACACTTTAACATTTTGGATGGTCACTATGATATGTTCCCTGGAACATATTAGTAAGAAATTCCCCCAATGTGAATGCTGGATTTTGATACGTTGTCATATTTTTCTTTCCCACAAGCTGGCTTTCTGGCATAAGGCCTCTATATTCATGCCCCCTTGCTTCCTCAGGGTTGTAAACTGCCACCCTGCTGTCCAGGCTGCCACAAGCACAGTCTTGTTCATGAAAGCTTTCTGGTGATGGAAGAAGCTGTGTGCATCATCCATCTCAAAGGATTTTTAAGCAAGATCCACATAGTGCTGAAGCCTGGATGTTTCTGAGAAATCATCTCCAACACCTCTGAGGTCACTTTTGGGGATATGGAAAGTTGTTGTTCTGAGTCAATTGCTACAGCAACCATCAGTCTAACATGACGAGCAGACAAGACAGACAAACACTGCTCCTAAAGCTCCCTGAGAATAAAATAGGGAAAAACATGGTATCTTGAAGTCCACTCATCCCATAAAGACACAAGAGGCTCAGACTCTGCTCCACCTATATTGACCTAGATTGACACTAACTCTTCCTCTTTCCAGCTCTACCACAATGTAACCAAAACTAGACAATTTTCTCAGGACCACAAGCCTGATTTTAATTTAATCTCAAGGAGGCCACTTGCATAATCAACAGACTGCACCTGTGGCAATTTTGCTTAATTTTGCAGTACACTTGGGAACTCGAGGGTTATTCCAACTTGAAACCTTCTACCTTCTTTATTCAAGGGCCAGCCAGAGCAGAGGTCAACATTCTCCTGCCCTTTACAAGATCTTCAAGCCAGGTATTAAAGTACTATAATCTCTTTAGGGAGCAATTTGTTAAAAATGGCTGATATACAGAACCACGAATTTCAACACAAACTTTGTAAACTAACAAAGAACAGAGAGGTCCCATTAACTTACACCCTTTTCAAAGGAAATAGGGAGAAAGGATCACCTGGCTTGCTTGTTCAATTTCTGTGCTACAAGAAGATATCTCATTACACAGCTAAATTAACACATGGACTTAAGAAAACAATTATGTCAGCGGTTTTTCAAGTGCTCTGCAGAAGACACCACTTTGCCTTTGCCTCAGACTGTCCTCCTATGACTTGCGCAGGTGTCTGTATCATTTTCTGTCACCATACTATACAAATTCTTAGGCTGCAAGTAAATGTGGGTGTAAATACTTGTTAACCATTTTGGCATCTCCCTCCACAGAGTCAAACCAACACGGGTTTTGACAGGACTGCAGAATACTTTGCTACTGATTTTCTAGACAAGTGGCAGGCAAGGTGACTAGACCCTTATATACTTCGGAGTCCAGCACTTGGCACCGCTTAACACCTTATATTAGATCTCAGGAAGAGCACATGTGCTTTGTGACACTGACGAGCCACGAGGGATTCCCTGAATCCTCTTCTCTTATTTAAAAGCAGGCTGAAAGCTGCATTTCTTGAATGTACTGCTCCTGTTTCTGAAGACCTGGGCTACAGCTAGCCTCATCCTTGAGCCTGATGAGAGAGGCCTAATGATTTAACTATTTCATGCAGCCCAAAGGTGGTCCCCCGCTAGATGTGCAGAGGACTCAAGATCCTACAACACGCTGAGGGAGGAGGGGATCTCAGAGAGCTCTGAATGGTCCAGGAAAGGAGAAACAAATAAATCATGTGGATGGTGCAATCGTGTGATGCAAAGGTTCAGTGCTCTCCTCAGGCAGGAAGGTTCCCCCTGAAGGTCACTTGGGGGTACAGCATCAAGCCACTGGGAAAGCGCCAGGTCTCTCATCCTGTCCTTTTTAGCTTGAGAAGAAAGGGTTTCTCAGTGCTCACACGGTGAGGACAAAAGTAAAAGGTCCTGAACACTGAAGGCTTTGTACGTGCCCATCTGTTGGTGGCACAGTCACTGCGCAGAACGAGCGTTCCTGAAACCGCAGTCAAGCCTATACTCCCCTTTGAACACCCAAGAAGACAATACAGCGCAGTGCCAAGGAACTACCTCAAGCCTGTGGTCTGACAGTCTCAGGTTAGACTATGTTGAAAAGAAAGGGAAAATGTGTTGAGGCAGGAGCAGTGCCACATCAGGCTTAACGACGTCTCCTCTGAGGAGCACGCACAGATACACCTGCAACGGTGAACAAAGGAGGGAGAGAGGCAGAGCCCAATGGAAAGAAACGATCAAGAAAGAACAGAAGGATTTGAAAAGATGTCCTTAAGTATATACTGCTAAATAAGCGAGTGTGTGGAGGAGAATAAATAAGCTGAAATGGTGGAGGAGCACAGAGAGCTGCTGCTGCTCTCTGAACTGCCTTCTTCTCATCCATACATGTAAAAGCGCAGATTCTCACAGAAGTAAACGTTGCCATATATGAAGCACACAGTTTAGGTGATTTACAGCAAAATAGGATGTTTACAGTAAAATAGGCGGTGGTGATGATGATGGTGAAAGAGACAGACTTCAACAAAAACAAAACGTGTAACACTATACAAAACCAACATCAATCTTATAGCTGCTGGTCCCTAAACCTGCAGGGAAGTCTGGAATAAAACCTGCTCCCTACCTTCCAGGCAGAGTTAGAGACCTTGAAAGTTTTAGGTGATTTTTATTTTGTTTTAAAAACAAATAATCAAGATGGTGCTATAGTCTTATTAAAGAGGGTTTAGAGCTCCCACCAATCCATAAATCTGTCAAGAATTTATGGGTTTAGGCTTGCAAACACTTACTACCAGCTGCACTGCTTACCCTTCATGGAAAAACGGGTTACATACGACTAGGAAGTGGTTACAACACCGATCTTGTGTTTTGAACAGAAAATTCTACCATTTTCAGCTACAAAACAGGCTTTCTGAAACCTCGGAGAGGGGAATCAAGAACACTCCATGAATTGATCACCAACTCCAAAACACTTTTTAAAAAACGAGGAGGGCAGAAAAAAAAAGGTAACATGGCCATGAAAAAGCAAAACATAATCGAAATATAGAACAGCAGAGCGTGGAATAATTCATTTAACCGCACTTGAGAGTAAGACCTTCAAACACATCATGCTTTTGGTTTTGCCAGTCCTTCTCTGAAGCTAGGATAAGTCATTCTTCCACTTTCCACTATACTCTCACACAGATAAGCACAAGACACTAATTACCCATCTTTTTGGTGGAGAGGAGCTTTACTAGGGAAATTTTAAATTTTGTTTTAAAAAATGAAATTTAAAATGATCAGCAAGCCAAACAGCATTTCCAGACACTGGTAAAAGTGAAGGCAAGAGTTTCTTCACAGAGCTCTACTGTCATGACCCAATTCTATCCTTTTATTAGTCCCAGCTAGGAAGCCTCTTCCAAATGGAGGGCTGGGAATTATCCCCCATAGTTTTACTATCGCAGAGGGAAGCGTCAGTTGTTGTTACCAGATTGGGATCCTGAGGCAGGCTTTCCAAGTAGTGCTTGTGTGCAATGTGTGGTCGTAGTGCAGCAGGTCACATATACATTTCTACAAGCTCTACTACTAAAAAAATTTCCACCTACATAGGAACCTACATAGTTATCTCGTGCGGACCAGCCTGGGTACAGCTGCATGTGAAGCTGTCGTTCCTTTCTTGCTAGTTCATAGTATTTTGCTTGTTCTTCTCTGGATAACGCGTGCCACTGAGGGGAATAAAAGAGAAAAAGACAAAATAAAAGGCACAAGTGGTTTGGTTTTCCTAAGTGTGCTAACAGCGGAGTATATTATTTATATATAAATACAGCTAGAGTTGATTTTCATAAAAAAAGATAAAAACAGGTGATCTGGCATCCTGACATTCATGTTTTATTTATGACTCTAGATTATAACTCCAGTTAACTCAACCGAGTCACGACTAATCACTTACGTGCACTCAGCCCCTTTGTCTCCTGATGAGAGAGGAAAATTAAGAAAACTGAACAAAAACAAAGAGCAGGGGAGAGAGTCCAGAAGCTGAACCACTTGTCCTAAGCCAGATCTCAGTTACAAGTTTAGAGAACATCTCCCCCTCCCTTCCCCACTGGCACCCCTTCTCCTCTTCTAGCTCTCACAGATGATACTGGAACTGTGCCCAAAGGCCTTTTCCTTCCCCATTTACTTCTCTGCCTGTTCTAGGACAAAATAAAAATCTGAGATTTCTCCATCTACAGGTCATTGAAATAACACTGCTATTAATTGCCCTCTTCCCCATGAATGACCCCACTGGCAAAAAGTGTCTGTGAAAAACCAAAAACCAAACCAAGGCCTTTGATTTACTAACCATTATTAAAATATCGGGAAAACACAATGATTTAGAAAGTTTGAATCCTACCAAATTTCAGTCTCCGCTTGTACTTCTCCCTCGTTACCTACCCTTCGACCAAGGATTTGGTTGATGGCTGCACTCTCTTTCAATGTGCATTCTGCTACAACTTTTGCTCTCATTTCCTTCATATACAACATAAACGCATTAAGAGGTTTCTTTATGTGTGGCTTCTTTTTCTCTTCTTCTTTTTTGGAGTCCTGATGTTTTCTGAAGGATGAAAATACAACAGACAGAAACCTCACAGTGAGAACCCTTGTGAATTTATTAAATTAATCCCCTCAATCACTCTAGCATTAATCTTCAGAAATTTCTAGTAAGAGGACCAAAAGGTTCCCTAGAGTCTTAACACTGGCTGCTGTATGAGAACACTTTGAAGAGCGTTATAAGAAAACTATTTCATGTTTACACAGTATCACCAAGTAGCCTCAGCCCCTAGAAGAACCTTGGAAGGACATGGGCACTCAGGAAAATGGGTTCATGAGGAGGGCTTGTGAGCGTGATGGCAGAGGAAATAATTACACCCCATCATCAGTGGCAAGCAGAATGCTGCCCTTCTGCTTCACCCATGAAATGGAAGGCAAAAGGCACCAGCAGTAGGGGCAGAGGTAGACCAGGGCTCTCCTCCTAGCTCTCTCTGCAGCTTTGATCAAGCCATTTATGCTCTAATTTATTGCCTCTCGCTGTGTACCCAGTATCTCACAGCTTCAAACTGGGCACTGAGTAACAAGGAGACCAGTCAAGACGCTAGAATCTTGATCAAGAAAATTCCACTTCCTTGTTAAAATGGGTGAAATTAATGACTACTTGTCTACACCACAAAACTACTCTGAAAGACTGTTACCATTATTTTGAGACACTTGGGTAGTTAAACCATGTTCAAATCAATTAGAACAGAAGAGAAAAAGCAATTAGAAAATATTTTACAGCAAACGATTCCCACAAACCCAAGCTTTTTTAAAAGCCACACATGCACAGGTGATGCTTTGGGTGTTCTAAAAACAAGACACAGGAAAGAATAACTTACGAGCTGTGGAGTGAGCCGACGTCGCTCTGGGAAGATTCCTGTTTGACTGTCGGTGTGACTATGGCCGGATGAGGGATTCCAGTTGTATGTAAACTATGGTGAGGCGGGACCATGTGTGGAGGAAACCTAGAGGAGAGAAAGCTGTGTAAATCGTCAGAATAAAAATGAATGAATGGGGAGGGATGTGTACACACATAAAAAAAAAAAGACATATAACAAGCACATGACAGCTAGACAAAGCATATGAAAGCTGGCAGCATTAATTAGCAATAAATTAAACATAATGACTCTTCTAATGTCATTAAAGCCAATCTTCCCCTTCATTATCATTACTGACATGAGACATCATGATTTTTAACATCTTTAACAAAAGGCAAATTCAGCTAGATGAACTTGGATGAAAGTGGAATTTCAGCTACCTGCAAGAAAATCCACCAGTCCGTTTCTTTGTTAAGAAATTATCTGTGGCAACCAAGGAATCAATTTTTACAGTTCTGAATAATTTTGTGAATTTGAGATGACATCTTTTATTGCATATTGACAGCAAAATAAAATATTAATGCCGATACAATCTAAATGCATTTTTGATAATCCTTACAGATGCCTCATCAGCCACATTTTCTTGATGGAGCAGAAGAAAATATTTATTTGTGTCTAATAAATGTCTGAGCCACATTGCTTTAACAGAAGGTGTGAAGACTCCCAAATTACATCAATTTTGACCCATTAAGGGAAACCAGGAAGGCTTAAATTCATGTAAAATAACAGTCTAACCTTTCTAAAGAGAAAAAATGTTGTCAGCTTTATGTTTTATGGTCATAAACAGAGACAGGCCCCTGTCCTGCAGCTGGATTCAGAGGGATGTGCAACCCTTCTGCATGAATCTAATTGCTCGGTCGGGGCCTCAGCACAAACATGGCCCTGAAATCATTCAGACGTTTTACTGTATAAGTGAAATGAACAAACTTCTCAAAAGCAGGATTGACTTCTTATCATTATTTGTCAACAGTCTCAGGAAGGTTTTGCAGTGAATAAGGAAAGCACACTATGACTGCCTGCCTTTCCTTTTGAAAACCCCCATTGAAGTCAAGAGGTTTCCAGGGAATGGGATCTAGACTCAAGTTTTGGCTCAGAAATAACTTCCCCCAAATTCCAAAGGTAAAGTGATCTGGCGGACAACAAGGTTTTTATCATTGCAAATCCCTGCTCTCATCCCAGATTTGAACTATCTCGGTCCAAATAAAATACCCCAAGAATACGGAACACACAATGAGATAAAGAATTATTTCTGCTGTCATCAATATACAATGATTTTTTCCACCAAAGAGGATTTAAAATGGGGTGACATACCATGTAGAAGTAGAGCATGTATAAGTATCAGAAATGTAATGGGATTTCTTTTCTTTTCCCCCCCTCTAATAAATTCCATTATTGAGCTTAAACTGCACCCGCCCACAACCCTGCCCTGCAAACTGCGTAGACATTCCCTACATTCACAAGATGACACAGTAGTACTTTCATGAACATGAGGTACTGTCCACTATGAGCTCTGAGGATCTTTGTCTATCAGCTGGTAGTACTCAGGATCATTAGACAGAAGTATTTTGTCTTTGAAGGCAGTGGTGGGAAAAGCAGGCACTGATAGGAAGAATGTGAAATTGTTCGAACTGTAGAGAATTGCAGCTCCTCACAAACAAAGGCATGGCGAGAAGGGAAGGAGGAGGGTGCGACAGCAAGGGAAGAGGAATATGGGCAGCAAAGCGGTCATTCCTACATCTGCTAAGGACTCATGGACACAAATTTCCAAGTGGACTGTCTCTGACAAAAGTAGCTGGGAGAGAAATGCATGTTTGGGGAAATGCTTTGGTGCACAGTAGGTCAGAACAGAAGACAATGGTGAGGCTGCAAGGAGACTGACATCCTGGTCCCACTTCTGCCAAAGAATTGCCTCACCATCAGCAAGAAACAAACCAGGCTTTTGAATCTATTTTCTGTCCTCGCTCTCTTTATTTTCACATATATTTTGATTGGACATACTTAAAAGTTTGTTCACACAGTGCCTGAGGCCTTCAGCCATGTACAATGCAAACAATAAAAACTGACAGTAAGAGCTTTTTTTGAAAAAATAACTTACAAACATGGGCAGAAATAAAACCCACGGCAAAATCCTGACCTCACTGAAAGTGGTATAAGAGCAGTGATAAAGAGCTGACACACATCCTATCGAATGACTGTCTGCCCTGGGCAAGACCCAGCATTCATGAGAGGACTATGCTGCTGGGGCTCACTAGGGTTCAAACTGGAACATGAGCTGTGACAACAGGACAATGAAGGATGAAGATGGAGATGAGTCCATGTTCAGAGAGCAGGCAGAAAAACCTGCACTTGTTTGCCATGAGGACACAGTGAGAAGGGCAGCGAGCATACACCAGCAAGGAGGAAGATCTGAGTGCAGTGGTAGCACAGGACAGAAGGGTATGAGAGCGAACCTGAATAAGATTAGACTCATCACTGGAGAAGGGCTCCCAAATACCACAAAAGACTGACAACAGATGGAGTTAATGGGGACAAAAGATGGTGTTTGGTAAGCTTCTGAAAAGAAGTGATGTGGCCATAACTGGGTCACAGACTTGTTTCTCAAATGGGGATCTGGTCAAAAATTAAAACACGTTGCAAAATGAACTCTGCCTACATGCTGGATTGTTGTATGCTCAGGAGGTTCAAAGGAAACAAATTCAACAAAGATAAGGGGTTGTTTTATTCGTTAATTTCTGATGAAGATTTAAGTAACTCCAGCTGATAAAAAATTGAGAAGGGTGAAGAAAATCTGTAAAAATCTAACTTCCCCCTGCTAATTATAGGAAACATGTTTTCCCAATTACCGTTTAGGAGAACGAGAATAAGTATTTGCACATTGGAGAGTGATCAGATGGGGAGGAAGGGCAGCAGAGGAGAAGCCTCTGTACATGTTGTGCGGAAGTCTGGAGGATGGCAAAGCCTCCACTGTCTTCAGGTGGGCTGAGATTTTACCCACTGAGCTCTAAACTTCAGAGACACAGCAGCCTCCATCAACAGGCAGCTCCAGCTCAGTCGTTATTTTCGGGGTGGCAGTTTCCCCAAGGAACATGCGTGTTCATTACCAATGACCACTCATTATTTCACGCTGAATCTCCCACCCTTCAAGACACAAGGCGGCCTATTGGACTTACATACCCCTTCGTACGTTTGGGGCTATAAAAACACGCTTCAGAACCCAAAGTTGCTCTCACAGTCCCATGGACAGCAGTGAGCTGGGTGAGGCTTCAGCCCAAAGTCTGAGCGCCTACTTATTTCCATGAAGACGTACACTCACATGGCAACATTAGTGGGAGAGGAGTGTTAATTTTTAAGTGGCTACACTCCAACTTCAGTAATTACATTCTGCAAAAAGTGAATTTCCCCTGAAATTTCAATTACAGAAGGTATTTTCCATTGCCACCACTTAACTTGGTGTGCAGTGTTTGTTTGGTGTAATTCTGCTAAATTATTTCCTGATTTCCTCTCATGGCAGTTGTTTTTTCATAGTGGGTCCACTATTTGCCCACCAGTCAGTTAACCCTGTCTCAATTTACATTAAGAGTGTATTATAGAGAGGTAATGAAGGATCAAGAGATGCTACAAGCATGTTGCATGCCTACAGAGTGGGGCGATGCTACAAGCGGATGAAAGAGTTGTAAACGGTTAAAACAACCCGAAGACACTACCTTAATAGTCTAAACCGTTTATGAAAATCACTATTAGTCACCCATTAGCCTTTAATAAACTATTCATAAGAACACTCTAACTAATGAACTGTAATTACTAAGCTCAAGCTTAGGGAATATTCAGGGTTGGGAAGCATTATATGCTCCAAAGGTCTATACCATAACGCAGGCAAAGATGGGAACTACTTTTAAAGGAAGGCTCTGGAGAAATATGGATGGAATCTGTCCTGGCCTTGAAGTTTGGGCAGAGTCAACACAGTGACCCCAAGCCTTGTACCAGGGTCCTCTGGGGCTGTTGCCCAGAGACCAGCCATGAAGGGCATGTTTTCAGGCAAGCGTGGGCATCCCCAGACATGCCAGCCCCATCTCCCAACCACGCTGGCTACTCAGGGCAAGGGCTGTCCCACGGCTGAGCTCAGGTACTCCAGCTGATATGGCAGGCATGAGGAAACATGCATTGAATCACGTATCAGAGCACGGTCTGCCCAGAGGGTGTTCCTATGTATGGGAAACCAGGAGAGAAGTTTCTGGGCTGAAACAAAGGATAAACATCTTAAATCTATTCATCAGTCTGTATGTGTGCCTGAGCATGTGTGCACGTTTGGGCTTATGTCAGAGACAAAAAGAAAGGCTGTGTGCGTATATGCACACCCCTCACCTTCGCCTAAGACATCCCCCTGTATTTTCTTCTCTAGACAAGTATTCCATGAATTGCAATAAACACCCTAAAAATTCTAAGCAGCTCATTATACACTACTGTCTCCTTTTATGGCTCCAAGCCAGAATATAATGATGAGTCTTAACTTGTTAAGGACAACTAATTTTTTGTTCCTGGCTGTCTCAGGGGCTTCTCTCTTACTCATTCTCACTTTACTTCACTGTTGACATGTTTCTGTTAACTGGATGTCATCTGCCTGCCTTGATTTTATGCACAAGCAGTGGGATGCATTTTTCTGTGCAACAATTCTGCTTTGAGTTGCATTAGATTTGTCATTATTCTCTCATTTTCCCCTTGCACTTGTAACATTTCATCTATTCCTGCCTTATTTTTTGAGCCACGGTGCACCCACATTATGGTTTATACATGATCTTGCTCCCTTTGAAGCCGGCAGATTTCAGAGCCAGCCCTCGTCAGGAGAAGTGCCTGCTACCAATTTAGCAGGCTGAGGGCCCCGAGCTCCAACAACTCAATCTAAAGGGGGTCACAGGGTGGCACAAGCGAGTGTCAGCAAGTGCTGTTTAATTGCCAATCTAGGCTTCTCCATGGTGTTTAAAGTATAATGACCCATCACTTAATTCTGAGAAGTCCTGGCCCTGCTGCTGAATGGAATGAATATCAAAGGATGTGCTAGAACAGGGCAAGGAGCCTACATTTCCTATAACTGCCATAAGTATAATAGACCTCTACTTCTGTCGTCCCATTACCACTATAATGTATTTAATTTGCTGTGTACTCTTTTTAACTAGATACCTTTCATAAAGCCTATCTTGGGAATATAGCCTCCCCCCTCCCACATCTCCCCCCTCCTCAAATGACTAGCCTCTCTAATAATAATTAAACTAAATCAAGCTCTACTTTGCCTCACACCATGCCTGCAAGTCTTTTATAGATATTAAAACAGATTAAATGGAGGGAGGGAATAATTGTTTAAATTTGCAGCTCTCTTCCCCAACCCAGGGTTTTTTCTCCCCTGTGCTGGGTCTATTAAATTTTTTTTGAAGTTGATTTTCCAGTTGTCTGTCTGTTTGCTGGAGCAACACAGACAAACTTTCATTTTTTGCTTTTACTCTACTTATCTAAAGCACACAGCACACTATTTCCCTACCCATTCACTCTCAAGCTCTAGTCACAGGCTTTCATTTCTCAATGAGGTGTGTTTCCCCCCACCACCCACCCTGATCCATTCCTCCTTAAATCTTCTATACACCAACCTTTACATATTAAGCTACAGAGATGGAGAGGAAGGGACAGAGCAGAGAAGAGATGTGGAACCTTGCTATGTAATGCATGCTAATTTAATTATGTGCCATCATCAAAATGGATTAGCTGTTTCAGCCCATCAGGAAAGTCTAAACCTCCACCGATTTAATTAACCAGACTGAAAATCAGATGAACAGAAAATAAAACTATCATTAGGAGCAATTAGTGATTACTTAAACATAGTGCTGCCAACCAGTTTGTAAATAAAACTAGCAGCCCCTGGAAAATTAGATGGAATTAATTGGAGGTAGAGAGGGGGAGAAATATATACTTCTAAAGCTTTAGAGGGTCAGGCCGGTCCTTTTATGTTGACTATCAGTGTTGGGAGCTTTGGTAGGGGAAAACATAGTGCAATAACCTTCCTTCCAACTCCACTTGAAAAGCAGCCCTCCTCCCTCCCAAGACTTCCCTCTTGCACATGGAGCACTGTTCTGGGTGACAGCCACCAAGAAAGCAAAAGGTATCACAGCTTCTCGTCCTTGCTTTTTCAACATCACATTCTCTCAGCTTTTTCATTTAGTTTGGCTTTTAAAGATGGCTTCCTGCTCCTCCATGCCCCCCTCAGAAACAAGTTCTTAAAGCCCAATGACAGCACTAGGACACCCTCTTCTCTTCAAATGGGGGGTACACCTTGTCCTCTCCCTCCTCTGTCCCACCAAAAAAAATAAGGATGACTGTTTAACTGAAGTGCTTTCAGAAATACACTTCCAAGATGAAATGCCCTCCTCTAGGGAGGGCAGCTGGAAGAGTTACATTTGCTCTTGATTCAGGACCTCAGCATTTGAACTCACCTTGACATGGAAGCATTGACGGTCAGAGCTGTTGGGTAAGGGTGGCGGAAACCCCCTGTCGTGATTGGGTACACTGGCTGACCTTGCCTGGCAAAAAAGAAGGGAAACAGAGAATAAGAGAAAGAAAAAAAGGTTTAAAAAAAAAAACAACCAACAAAAAACTTCTCTCTGCACAGTAAGCTTTATTCTCATTTGATCAGAACAAAAATCTTGGGGATTGTACAGCAAGGATCAAAGGAAAGAAACACAGAACAATTTCAATGCCATAAATCTGATAGGAATGGCTAATTAAATTTTATAACCTCTGCTTATGTCAATAGAGACCCTCTCCCCAAGCTGAAACTAGGTGTTTTGTTGTAATAATTAAAGGCGAAGTCTCGCTTGCTTTAATGGAGCCATCACACTAATTGAGGGCTACACATCCAAAGGAAAACAATAATGAATGTAAATTTATACCAAAATAAAGTACAGTGAATCAAAGGACTTCAGTTGCGCTTTGGGCCTCTTTCGGTATTTAGATCTCGGTGAGAAAACATTAAATTAACAGAGCTTAATTTGTAGCCTTTTGTCAGATTAACAAGTGTTGACAAGAGTTACCGGGGGAGAGTCCCCAAGAAGTATTGTGGGTAACCAATAGACAATCACACCTCATTACAATAATTAAAAAATACAGCAACATGCAAAACAGCATCCTCATGAAAGACACACAACTTTTTCTGATTGAGGTTTGTCTGTGCTGGCTAGTTCTTTTCATCTGTCCTTCAAATATATCATCTGACTGGGCAGGATGCTTTCTGGGGGGGTTCTATGCTAGAGACATGCAGGCCAGTTGAGGATAGATGGGTTGGAAAGTTGTTGGTGAAGCACAAATGGCAGCGAGAGAAGAAATAAAAACCTTGGGTTTTTATTTCTGCAGAGTTGGCCCTGCTACTCTCCTAGAGCAAAAGAAAAAGTGATGGTATCACCCCTCAACAAAAACCACTCGGAGAAGCTGTAAGAGATGTGGATAGATAAGCACGCCATGGATGTTGTCCTGTTATAAACCAGCGATGATTACAGAGTCTTCCTGCGACAGAAGTGGCCATTGGCACCTGCTTGATGAAACTATTCACATATGGCAACATTTGCGGGGTTTGGCAGCCCTATCATGAGGTTCAAGGAGGACAAACCTGTGTCCGGACGCATAAAATTCTGAGATACACATGAGCAATGAGAAACAGATCAATGATAGTGAGGAATTTCTTCCCTGTGCTCTCATGTCTTTAATGTCACTTTCTTTTGGCACTAGCTGAGTATTTGTTTTAAATGTTGAGGCTGTTACTGTGCAAACTTGAGCTAAGCAGTTGCAACAGAAAAGCGTGAGATGGCTGTACTGCAGCTAGGCCCAGCAATCAAGAAAGAAGAAGAAAAGGAGCTGACACGCATTCTATCAGCGATCAAGGTACCCTATGTAAAAAGTAAATTGTCACAAATGAGAAGGAATTTAAGATTTCAGGAGCAGTGCTCTGCGTTTTGATTCCGCTCATGCTGTGCTCTTCTGGAGAAACAGTGTTCTGCAGAGAGCTGATGGACATGCTTCACCCTCAGGGTGGGGCAGCCTCTACCCAAACGAGTTGCACGACCACCCTGAGAGGCAGGGCAGCCTGCAAAGCAGACAGAAGTGGGCTGCTGTGGACAAGGTCCCAGCTCCAGCTCTCCTGCATCCATACTTCTGTGCTTGAGAAAGACCCCGAAGACTTTGACACCAATCCCTCTCCCTCCCCAAGATCTAGGTGTGTGTGTGGAGCCCTTGCTCTGCCCTGCTCTCCTATGGGCTGTGAATTCCACTTCCTTATGGCGGGCAAACTTCTGAAGAGGTATTTTACCACAGTTGGCCAAACAATCTCGAGAGGAAAAAACTATTTCTAGCTTTGCGCAATTCATTTCTAAAGAAATGTAACTGCCCAAAATTGATGAGGGAGGTTATGTGAGAAAAATAGAGTAGTAGTCTTGATTTATAATGCAGAGAACCATTGTATCTAGCAATACAAACGTATTTTGTAAGTACGTGAAATAAATATACTATGCAAAAGGCCTAGGCAGTGCTTAAATGCATTATAAACCCATTGCAGAGATGACAACGTAAGAAAAAGAAGAAAATAAGGACTCAGTTACTGGAGGGAACCTCATACCCTGCAAGTGGGATATGAAGAGCTGAAAAGAAAACAAAACTCCAAACTAACTTTCCACAGCTTTTTTCTTAGCCAGTTTTAAAGTACACTAATTCCTCTTTCTTGTTTGCCAGAAAATACCATTCCTCAGATGCCAACTGCCCCGCCATGTCTCAACCAGGAATGCTACTCACTGGCCGATGTAAAGCTCTACTGTTTCACAAGAAAAATGAAAGGGGTTTAATGGGGAAGGCCAACGAAATTTAAAATTGTACATTTGTGATGACGATGGCGCTGGTAAAAGAGGCCATGACAACCACCCTGAGCCCCCAGAAAACCAAATCTGAGAAAAACCCACATGGTGCAGTGTAAGGGCATTAACAAGAAAAGGACGTTTCTGCAGATGGGTTTAAAAATTCATGCTTCAAGAGCCATCAGCTGGTTGATGCAGAGCTGTGTCCAACTGCTCATGTTTGTTTAAGACCACATGACCTGGCATAAGTTTTAATTAATCTTCATGAGGTGGGTAAATTCATAACCACTCAATAAAGTGGCAGTTGGCAAACAGACTTATCTCAAAGCACACACACGCGAACACACACACACACACGGTTTTTAACATAAATTTTACACATCAAAAAGAAAAAGGAAATAAAAAAAATGGAACTCCTTACTGTGGTACTAACCATCCTAGCGGATGGGGGATTTGTCCTACAGTGCCCGGTGATAATGGATAATAAGGAGATATATCTGGAGGATGTGGAGGCCTTGGAATTCCTATGGAAAAGGAACATAAAGCAGTGTTAATACTGAGACATGGAAATAAATAAAATGTAAGGAAAAACCACATACGTTTCTAAATTGCTATCTATTAATTTTTATTACAATGCTCATGGATTCAGATTGGGCTTCCAAAGGCTGTTTTGCAGTCTTATTTTACAACGTGAGGATCCTGGCATCTTGTTAAATGAGGTTCAACCAGGTAAACTGATATGATCCGCTCCCTATGCCACCTCTCCAATCAGAGATAATTATTTTGTTATTTAGGATGAGAATTTAGGAGTCTTAGCTGTAGTTTTGTTGTCATGTTGTGCTAGGTGTTGTCTTAAATGCTCAAGAGAAAGATGGTCCCGCTATTAACATCATGATTATTTTAGCCTCAAAGTCACCCAAAGAACACAGGTCCTACTCGTACTTTGACTGGGTACTCAATAGCATTGCATTATTCCAAAGTAACCTCGAAAACAAGTTACCAAGTCATTATAATTGCAAATCGTGTTTGCTTTCAAGCAAACCTAGAAAACCTTTCCCGAAACCTTGTAGTGGAGGTGAGAACCCCCAGAAATGCTTGGTAAAACCAGGGGCAGATGTTGAAGGTATGCCAGGGAGGACAGGGAGCCCATCCATCCTCCCTGAAACCAGTGCAGTTCCTATTCAGAGAGCAGAAATCAGCTCCAGACAAGCCTTAAATCTTAATGCTCCTTACCTTAAGAGCAAGTAGGAATTACTCAGAGGAGTAAGGGTTACAAAACTGTGTCTTTCAATTAACAAGCCAGACCAAAATTACAACAGAAAGCATTAAAAGGAAGGGGTACTGTATTCATGGCTAAAAACTATTTTTTTAAGTCACTCGGGAAGCTTTTAATCTCTAAATTAAATCTCCTTGTGTGACATTTTCATGCAGACATTGCTTTTTCTCCATTACAAAACCCAAACAGATTAACTGGGCTTTAACCATCCAGCGAGCTATTTGCACACTTGAAAGAATGTTCACAGAAGAAAAGTAAACAGTCTACAGACGTTAATCATATGTTTTACGATAACCATTTAAAAGCTATTCCCTGTACTACCATTATTTAAATGAGAGGTTGACTATGCCATTCACTTGCAACACCCAGGGATGGTGAGAAGGATTCCTTTTAAGCCATCTGAAGTTAGCAATAAGCACAATTAAAAGGGAGCCCCAGTTGAAGCATAGGGAGTGAAAACCAGCTCATGCACAGCCTCATTCAAGGGCTGGAGTTTAGATAAATTATCTGCATACATTAGGGCCGACGCTGAGTGATTCCTTTGACGTGAATTCAGTTTCTGATGTACCTTCCAATTAACTAGCTGGGATTTGGATTAATAAAAACAAATCCACTGTCACTAGGAACTCAGTGCAGCCCAAACCAAGAAGATTGACACTGTTTGACTTCTCTGGGCCCTCAGGTTAAACAGGGACTCTTTTAAAAGTTAGAATAACACATAAATTCTACTCTGTAACACCAATAAATCTAGTCAGGGTTTTACATGGTGCTCTATATTCAAGAAGACTGCCCTTCAGGCTGAACTGAGAGTTAGGTAGACTTACATTGGGGAAAAGAGTTGCAAGTGTAGAGCTGTAGCTAAGTAGTCAGAGTGGATGAAAATTCAACATTATAGGATAAAAATGGCTGAACTCCTGACATAGAAACAATGGGATTTGGGGAATTAAAAGAGATTCATTCTGAAGCCAGTCATGACCCTGCCACCTTTAAAATTCCAGCTGCAATTTTTTAAGTGCAGATCACAGAATGTACATGTTTAATTCTCGGGGTCGAGCATGCAAACCAAGCACTTGGTAGGTTGAACTGCTAGGTGGAGTATCATGCTTGCAAAGAAACACACCTGCAAAGGACCCCACACATGCAACTCTGGTGTCACCCTGCAGAAGCTTTATGAAAATTCACCCAGTATGTTTCCTTCTGACGCCAAATTGTCTTAAAAAGAAACTATTTTCTCTGGGTTCTTGCATGTGATTGACATTTTACATGTCCTCTTTGGTACTCCAACATGGGAAATCCTTCCTCTCACCCTCCTTCCCCCTAATACGAAACGGAAAGATCCACCCACCCTCAAAAAACCCCAAACTGTTTCCCACCTACCTGTTTTGGGATCTACGTCGGCTGGTAAGTGTGGGGGAGGGTTTCCCGGTGTGAAGTGCTCATTGCTGTATGTGATAAGCGGCGTAAGAGGGTGTACATGGTGTGGGTGCTGCACAACTGGCACTTTGTTAGACTGTCAAGAGAAAAAGGTTGATGGCGTTAGAGAAGTGCCAGGTACTCCCCAGTGCAGCACGAGGCACAACATACAGAAATTTGAGTACCCAGCATTTCAACGTGGTCATCAGACTTTTCCAGATCCCTTCTTGGCATCATCCTTGCAGTCTTACCACCCTCGTGCTTAAAACCTCCTCGCACACTTTCCCTGCTCTTGAGTTTCTTTAATCTTTTTGACCTGTGCTCCTGTAAGGAGCAACAGCAATTTAAAAAAAAATTTCCCTTTTTATTTTATAATCTTGTGCTTCACCTCCAAGATGCAGGTAGACTCCTCAGTGAGGGGCTGACAGAGTCCCCCATTTAATTAGCACGAGACCCAAATGCTCACTGACCTGTAGGTCTTTTCCTTTCCCCTTCCTGTCCTCACTTTCAGTTCTGCGTTTTACTGCTCATTGCAAATACTCCAGATAAAAAGCCTTTGTAGTGCTAGAGTATTCCCTTCATCAGCAAGCATTAAGCTGACAAGTGATCACCTGCATATTTTTATATATATATATATGTATATTTTAGAAGAGTTGATTAATTATCAATTCATCAGAGAGCGCTAATAAATGGAAACTGGATACTGATGTATTAGGCTACTAAAATATTCAGCTATATAAGTAATGGCAAAACCACTGATAAAGCCATTGAAATTAACGCTTTTGTGGGGGGAATAATCACGCAGATATCATGAGGTTTTCCCTGACACATTCCTAGCTCTTGGGAGGGGGGCAGGAAATCTTTTTCTTAACAACAATAAAAAAAAGGAGTGAATGAATGAAAGGAAAAGGCAGGCTGAACTGTAACTTACCCTTACAAGATCACAAAGAAAAAATTAAGCTGAAACAAGCGAACTGCTGGACCATTTACTGCGAGTAATCCAATTGCAAAAAACCCTATTCCCCATAGAGGATTTTCACTAAAATCCTACAACAGGGACATTTAACCAGATTAGGTACCAGCAAAGATAAAGAGGCTGGTATTAGATGATGAATGGATTAGAGTCAGGTTTCATTTTAGAATGTGTCTTCATTTCCTTTTATTACTTTAAGTAAGGAACAACTTGCATTAACATCAAGTAAGAGGAATCACATTAAAATAAAGCAGTGATACCATGGCAGCCCCCAACAGCGCCGCTGCCGTTCAGGGTCTGCCAGCACTCTCCTGCTTGCCCTCCTGCTCGAGGATGGCTCTGACCCCACTGCTTGCTCCCCAGCACCCCCAAACACATGCACCCTTGCCATGCCGCTTTAGGCAAGTTATTATCTGATCTCAGTCTAAATGCTTTGAGCTTCCCTTAAAAGCATTTTAAAAATAATTTAGTTATTCTTTGGGAATGAATTTATAGACTGGGGGGAAGGAAGAGGAAAGACGGACTGAGAGCTGGGAGGAAAAGAAGCATCACTCTTCCCCTGAACAAAAAACAAATCCTTCCATCATGCTTTGGTCAAGACACAGCTCAGCTTCACCTTTGGCTCTTCCAGCATCCCCCACTCTGGGAGGATCCCAGCCCCAGTCCCTGCAGTACGTAGGTATTTGACTCATCCTTTTGACAACATGCAAAAAGAAAAGCGTGCATACCCAAGAGAAACAAGCCAAAGAGCACTACTTATGCTTCTGACAGCTTTTACCATGTTTATCATTTTTTGCAGCCTTTACATGGAATGATTCCCCTCTAACACTACACACGTGGCACGGGAGAATCACATGTCAAGTATCCACCATGCAGGACAGAGTGTGGTGGTGACAGCCAACACCGTGAATTATGGCATGTTATGTTGGCTGGGCTGTAGGTCCCACCTTCTGCCAGCTGTACAACCAAGGACAAAGTCGGCTGCACAGATCCATAATGGTTTCACATCAGAGGAGCTATGGGGATTTAGCCCCTTAGTTCAAAAAGCCGAGGGAGATGCTTTAACTCAAAAATCTGTTCTCTTCCAAGTAAACCAACCTAAGCAGTTCAAAAGTAACTGAAAGGTTTGGCAAGGGTTTAATGTAGCAAATCACATTACAACCATGCAAACTAGCAGGCATCTACTCAATGCACGTTATACGCCAATGACCACTTGATCTGATTCGCAAAAACAATCATTCCCAATAAGAGGGATTTTTGCTGGCCAAGGATTGTGTGAACTCCTGCTGTTCGGTGACCCACTGTGTGGCTGGTAGCTGCTGTAGCTCTGTGTTCTCCCAACTCTATCTTCACGTCATTGCAAAAACCCTCACCCAGATCCTGACATTCACAGAAGGTTGTCTTTCATGGAGAGCTTATTTTCATAGAAACTGCAACTGGTTAGTTACAAAAATAAGTAAGTGACAGAATAACATTAGAGGGTCAGACTTAAGCTGACAAACAAGAAACAACATGTGAGAGGAAAGCTGGATTTACATGCTGCTATCACCAAAGTGAGATATACCATAGGGGGTTACATGTAAACTGTGGGAAACTACCACCCACTGCTTTGATGTATCACAACCCTCCCCAGTATCTCCTCAAAATGGCATGAGAGCTAAATTATTATTATGTATTTTATTTAATACCTTTTAAAAAAAAAAAAAATTACAAATCAACAACCAAGAGTTTGAACCTTAGCCTACAAACTTTTCCTTATGTAAGTCATTTTTTATTTGGGTGACTGACATACAGTCAAACAGACAATTCACATAAAGGTACTGGATGTAAGGGTAGGATACTTTTTTGCCAGTCTGATAATGCTGGGGCAGAGGTGTGGGGAGAATGTACCGGGAGAAAGGGGATACGTGCATGCTCCAAAATATGAACTCCAGGACAGAGGAGCATGATCCACTTACCCTGCAAATTAGTCTGTGTCTGTATCACTATTCCTGGCTCAGTTTGTATTCTATTTTGCACTGTGTATCACACACAGGGAAAAGGGACGGTAACTCTGCTCAAAATAGCATGCACCATTTGTGAGCCAAGCGAATTATGCATAATCTGCTAAATAAACTGCTCTTTAGAAGAAGCATTCCTGAAGTTAACAGCTTCCTTGGAAAAGAGAGAAAGAAAGCACTAGCTGGGAAAGAGCAGGATTAATCCCGCACATGCATCTTCTTTTGAAGTCAATGGGAGCTCTGCCTGAGTAACAAGTGTGGTCCTAACCCCATCCACTGGCAATGAAAGGTAAACCACAGAAGCCATCAATAGCGGACACCTATTAGATGACCTTAGCCATCCCCCTGCAAAAGGCCCTTCTCCAATACACATTTGCCAGTACTTTATCAAGGGTCGTTTTAAGCTAAAAGCCATTGTGAGATGCAGGAATTTCTCTGGCAACTTGAAGAACTCCATTTATGGAGATGTCAGGCACGGAAAAGGGAGCTGCACTGGTACGCACAGATTAGCATCAGGGCATGTGGTAATAGGATGGGAACAAGTGGGGATTTCTAGAGAGAAATCCCAGCATCAACAAAGTACCAAGTCATCTGCTGATAAATCACTCCTCTCCACTGAAAGCTGGGGTCTCGTATGCTGGGTTAGAGGGCATGGTAAAGAATTGCAAAAAAAACAACAGAAGTTTGCTTTTCTTGATAACCCCCGCCTGGAGCAAACGAGAGGAAATTGTCCCCATAGGGACTCAACTACTGAATCTCTCTATATGAATTTTAAATGCTTCTGGGAGTGTTTAAACACGGATGACTTTAAACAGTAACGGAGCTCTGGAATTAAAAAAAAAAAAAAAAAAACACAAAACAACCCATAACCAATTTTGGACTGATATATGTGTGTGAGGGATACTGAGACCCATTTAGCCTAAGTTCGATAGGGAACAAAAGAAAAATCTGAACTTCAGTTTTCAACTGCAGGGGACTCTGTGTAAATTGCTGTGTATTAGTCTTTGTTGCGTGGTAAGGACATTTCATTAACAGGATGAAAGATGTTTCTATGCGTATACAGCCCAATTTAATACACCCCACTGATGAATACTTCCCATTTATTGAAGAAGTTAATACGTACTGTACAAATCAATAGTTCCTAAGTCTCTGAAAGCAACATAAGACTTGCACGAGATGAAACATTGTATTGTTGAGCATACAACGAGAAACCAATCTTTAAATAGGAAGAGTTTGTTACTGCAATTTCTGTTTGCAACTTCGTAGCTTGTTTGGCTTTGGTAATAAAAACATGGTGTCAACTCAAAGTCAGAGAAAAACATGCCAGAGACACCAGAGGATTTGTCCTTGCCAGGATAACATGGTGTTAGTAAAAGCAGACCTGCAGAAAAGAGCCACCCAGGCTGAAAACGAGCCATCATGCCATTGCAGCATTGCAGCAGCCAAAGCCTTCCACCTCAGATGAACAGCCGTCGGGAGACTCCGCGCCTCCACGTCCCTATCCGAGCAGGGGGGATGCTCTTGCCCCAGCACCGCCTGAAACTCTGGCTGCCGCCAGCAAAGCTCCCACAGCCGCAGCCAGGGAGGGACCCCCTTCCCCAGACCGGGGTGACCTTATAAGTGTACTTGAAGCCTCAAGCCCTGCTTGCGAGGCAGGGATGTGCTGCTGCCCACCGGACAGCCCTCAAATACCCACAACCGGGAATGCAGCAAGGGAGGGTCTGATCAGGCATCCTGGTCCCCCAGAGCCCCCTCCTCTTCCTCCACTACGAATAAGAGGAGGAATGAGAGCTCGCCATTCACCTTAAAAGCTATTAATCAACAGACACTGAAAACAAATGGAGCGAGAGCTCCGCCTGCCTTTTTTGCGATGTCCTCCTCTTCCCCATTTCCCCACTGCTTTGCCTTTCTGCTGAAGAAAGATGGGGCCTGAAAGTGCCTTTATGAGCCTAATACAATAAAACAAAAGCAGCACAGAAGAGGGTTTGTCAGCCTTTTCCCCTCCTCTAGGGTGGATGCAGAAGGTCGGCAGTGGTCTTGAATTAGCAGGCCCTCCTGGAGTTGCTCCCTGGGCTTAGCAAAGGGTACCATTCAATACCAGTTCACATTAAAAAATAGGTTTATAACTTGTCTCCCTGTATTTTCCAGATGGTGCTATAGCAGTTATGCCAACTATGGCCAGTGAAATGTTAACAGATATTCCTGAGCTGCTCTGCAGCTCCAAAGATGCTCGTAAGAGGAGTTTCTTTTTTTCTAAAAGTTGATCTCTCCTTGGTTATGCCTAGGAATGATACACCACCCCCCCCATCTAATCTCGAAGTTTCAAGAAAAGGCAAATCCCAAAATATTGCTGCGAATATTGGAATATTCTTCCATTTCCAGGCAGGGTCATCAACACCCAAAGCAGAACACCCATCAGTAAGCACCGCTCTGGACCCAGAGATCGATCACCCACATCAGCAGCCATTCCGGGTGGCACCCCAAACTTCAAAGAGGAAGCTGCAAATCATTCAGGTCAACTGAAAAACGAAAGCCAACAAAACCCACCAGCTATATGTAACTCGGTCCTCATCCCGTTCCCAAGCACAAAAATTTAATGCTGACAATGAAGCATTTCCTGAAAAAATTGAAGATTTAATTTTACCCAGCTCTGTTTAGCTAGTGGAGTCACAGTTTATTTTTTTAAGGATGCTTTCACACCTGACTAAGCATTTTCTCCTGAAAACTACTTCCCCTTGCTCCATTATGGCTGATACAGTGGCCTGAGCCCTTTCACAGTTTAATGTAGCTGATTTCTGCCGAAGGTCCTGCCCTAAGCTAACTGCCCATTGTAGCGGGAGACAAGGCCTCCATTGATAATCACCACTTGCCCTGCTAAAAAAAGGCTCATTTTCTTCTTTCACACAAATGATGACAGGAGCACTGACAACCATGTGCTGGGACAATACCCACCCTAGACAGAGCTTGACAAAAAAAAAAAAAAAACCCAACCCCCCACTGCCCTCCCCTTAATAAATTAAAAAAAAAAAAAAAAAAAAAAGAGGGGGAACACACATCGCATCCTTCTGCTTCTTGCCTCTCCCTCCCTGCCCACCTCCCTGGCCAGCGCCTACCTGCTCCTGCAAGAGCTGCCAGCTTTCCAAAAAAAAAAAAAAAACCCCATGCTCTATTAGTAATCTCTCAGACAGTCTAACAACAAAATTAGCTTCCTGGCTTTAAGTGTCCAGCAATTCATCGTTTTCTTTTTTTTCTCCCCTTTAACTCTGATGAAGTGCCTCCCGCATACTGGAGCTCTAAGCCACCACGCTTGACATTTTCGGCATCCTTCCTGCAAGGGAGCGAAGGTACTGATGGGAGGGGGTGGGGAAGTGAGGATTTAAGATGTTCAGGAAATTTCCACTTAATTTCGCCAAAAGGCAATTATGTGAAATGATCTGGTGACAATTAGAATACGCCAAATCCTCTAGCGTAAAAGGGAAAGAACTGGGGTTTAGCTATCTAATTACTGCCTGTTAGTTCTTATGCAGGATAATTAAAAACAGTAATAGTAAAACATTATTAAGTGTGCTCACACTTTGCTTTCAAAGCTGTTGTAATCTTACTGCTATGGTATTTGGGGTGAGGGTTTTTTTGTTTGTTTTTTAAGTTTAAAAAAAGAAACCTGGGGTTTTAAATACAATTTAAGTACTGCCTCCTTGGATCGTTTGGTGTTACTCCCATGTCAGGTCAGACCCAGACAAGCACCTGCTTAGGCACAGCTGTATAGTGTGAGATCCTTCAGCATCACTTGGAATTACCCTGCTGCCAGTTAGATTTTACCTCACTCATTCTCTTAATGCTTTTACTGATACACAGAAAGCACTCTGCTGCACCTGCTCTGCCTGATCTTGGCACATAGATTTTGACACCAGAGATAGCCCAGCCTACAGCCCAGAAACTGTGGCCTGCACGTATCCAGCCAAGCCTCACACTGTATCTCAAAATTAAAGACGACTGGATCAACAGGTGGATTTCCCCGTATGAGGAGGACCAGGGTAGTGCTCAGACTCTTCGGGTTTCAAGCATCGAGATGTCCAGATCTACTTCTTCCATTACAAAAGGAGAGAACAATTTCTTCCCCAACCTGACAGAAACTCGGTGCTTTCTTCGGTACTTCAGTTAATTACTAGTCAGATACTACCCTCTGTAGTGCAGGTAAGCTTTCGTTCACGTCTAACAAGGCAAAAAGCTGAAAGACTTGGCGTATATTAGACTAGACCCAAAAAGCACTCTTTTCTTAAGCAGTACCAATACAAGGTGTGCTGGATACGCACCCACTAAGTAAAGAGACTGGTGAAACCTAAGCATGTCTTCAGGAAACAGTCCTGGACATAAAGGGGGTGGAGAGGGGAGAGATACAGAGCAATAATGCAAGCACAAAAATTCAGAGAAGATACGAAGGGAGAAGTGAATATAAGCAAAAAGGTGCTTATAATTGCCCTGATAGACCTGATTTGTTACGTGCTCCGTATGAACACTTAGTAACGCAATTTTACTTACTGTCTAGCACTCTCTAAAATGCCACATTATAAATGGCTTTAATTCTTGCATATAAATCACTTATTTCAGCAACAGACAGGCATATACTGTAGGGAAATAGCTCTATTGATTCTGTCAGGGTATCTGTGACGTCTGTCTACAGTAAGAACTTGAATGTGAGGCTGTGAAAAAACTGCAAGAAATGAAAAAAAAAATTAGCATGCATGCCTATACCCACTTGTATTTGGCAATTTCAATAAGAGCGTTATTAAAATACTAACATGCATATACATGCCTTAAGAGACGATGCTAAGTTTTCAGTACAGCTTTTTAAAACGCAGCATTCACAAATCACAGCAGACCGTGCTCAATACCCATACACAACATATGTAGCAAATGGGTATTAAATAGCTTAACAAATAACAAAGCTCTAAAAATGTTTTCGTTTTTTAATGTGCTAAAAACATCACATGCCGCCACAAAACAATTGAGAGATGAAATTATTTAAGTTCAGATCGATTATTTCTTTGACAAATTCAACAAAGTTCCCCTAAAAATGTGATGTTAAATACACATCAGAACTGAAACATCTTGCAAATATTCGGGAAGAAAAGAAACAGGCACATTTATACAGGGCTGTCAGGCCTTTCGCCTCCAGTCCCAATGAAAAGAATTCCTCTAAAGGTACAACCGTTATGAGATCTCATCACCAGCCACGTAAAACCTGCATACGCAACAACATGCAGCGAAAGAAGAAACATCTAAATAACTGTCCTTCTAGATTAATTCATTTTAGATGAATTCTACAGAATTTTGTCCCTTGTTTTATATATGAAAATGCAAATAATTCAACTAAGCTACTCAGGCAAATGTATCATAGTACTGAAGTGATAGAAAACCTCCTCCTGGACCGAGTGATTCTGTAAGCAAGCTTGGCAGAGTTAGAAAAGGAAACAGCAGAAAACTCAAGACTCCCACAAAACCTCTGGTGAAAATGTGATGCTTTCTAAAATTTCTTAAATACATTTCTGTTTTCTGCGTATAATTACGAGCAATGTACAGAATTGACCGAGGGGTAGGTTTACTTTCTGTAATATATATTAATAGGAGAAAAAAGTCTCATGGACTTCTGATAACGAACACAGAACCACTGTATCAGAAGACATGTTATGCCATATTTATCAACATTCAATATTATTTTTCATATTCCTTTATCACTGAGTAAAATAATTTTTTTGTAGTGTCCTTACAATTTTAATCTTTCACATTGCATCTGAGCTTTCTGAAGAATTCAGAAAATTTAACTAAGTGTCAGCCAAACACTGGATGAAAAGCACACAATTAAAAACGACTACATACTATTTTTAATAATTTAATTTTTTAAAAAAAATCTTGTTTTGTGTATGACAAGAGTTAAACCATTCCACCTCCAAACCCCCTTAACTGTAAGGTATGTGCCCTGCTACAAACCAACTTTTTCTCCTTAAAAAGAAAAAAAAGCAACCAAACCCAAACATTTTTACCTTCATGGTTTCAGAGTTAAGGAAATATCGTACTGAACTGAAGGAAGCTTTGAAGTGGCCCCCTCCGCCCCAAAGGAGAAAAAGAAAAGAAAAGCTAGTGATGTCATGGTCACTGTGTGTATGTATGACTGCGGATGTACCGCACAGCTAACACAAGCGCACACACTTCTCCCTCGCTGGTAACCATTGTTCAGCATCCAGAAATCAGCCCCTGAAACCTGCTGCACACCAGGCTCTGAAGCACTGCCCCCCCGCAAACACACCCCGATCCCACCCTGGATGCACGAGAAAACGACTTTCCGTAAACCAAACCCCAAAACCAGGCGGAGGGAAGGGCAAAGAGGAGGAGGAGTGCAACAACTCTACCCCGCTGCACCGTTGTGTCGCGACAAAACGCCGCTCTGCCGCTCGCTCCTTGTCACTGCTGTAAAATTAAAGTGTCATCGAAAAGTCGCGCTTCCCTCTACTAAAAAAGACTATTACCATAAAATAAATAAATAAAAACAATGTCGCTAACAAAGGTCACAGCTGGAGATGCTTGCTTGATTTCTCCACACGCACACACCCCGGGTTTTGGGTTTTGCTTTTTTTTTTTTTATTATTCCACACAGGAGGAAAGAAAAGGAGAAAGAGAGAGGGGGAGAGGGAGAGAAGTCACATCAGAAGTTCAATGGTCAAGACGGAAAGCACGCACACAGAAAGTGCTACTCACCCAGCAATTCAAATTGAGATGCCAGCAGCCGAACTGCTGGAAGAGAGAAAACCCAGAGGCAAGCGCTCCTCCTTTACCACTCAAATCTTCCATTCCCACTAAAATTGCATCCCTCGGGTACATAACAGCTTTGTCTTTCCTTCTCTTAACCTCAAAAACTTTTTTCTTTACTGTCTAGATGCCAATTATGCTGGCTTTGTATTATTTTCCTTGCAGCTTTTCTCTCTGTTTTTCTTTCCCTGCTCCCCCCCTTCACTTAAAGTACTGGAAAAGCTGTCTTAAAAGATCAAGATGTCTCCAGTTTTTTGGCCTGGTGTTTTCTGAGTGCTCAAAATCCACTGTCATGTTGGCTGTGAGAAGTGTCTTATTTCTAAATTGCCGGCTGCAGTTATCAAAATTTAGAGAAGCCTCCTGTCTTTTCCGATATAGCACTTTACCATCATCCTTCCAGGGAGTGGGGAAAAGACTTTCGCCCCCCCCCCCCGCCCCGCCACGCAGGTATGTCTGCTCAGAAGAGCTAAAAAGCAGTTACCTTGGAAATCAGTGACAATGCTACTACAACCCAGGTTGCACAGGTATTACTAAGTGCAGCGAGGAAGCGCTGGCCGGCCGTGAGGGAGCATGATCAGTTAAGTGTAGCAAGCAGTCACTTTATCTGCAAGATTGTCAAATCCCTCAAAACAAATTTCTTAGGGAGGGAGCTCTAAGGAAAGTATATTTTCTTGTCATTGTAACACTGAGGTGACATTTGGCAGACCTTTACCATTAGCTCTGGTCTCTCTCTCTCTCTCTTTCCTTC